>JAWWEE010000105.1:5074168-5098860 GCA_035221455.1 Xenops minutus
TTTTGGGTTTTTTTGTTTTTGTTTTTTTTTTTTGGGGGGGGGGGGTGCAGGCGGTTTTAGCCAGCGGGAGAATAACGGGAGCGGGAAGAATTTATGTTTTCGTGTTTCATATATGTGATTGTGCCCTTCTACACTTCAGTGCACCCCCTGTGCTGCTGAGGTTTGGGTACCAGCATCACCCCGGTCACCCCTGCCCGGGTTGGGTGCTCTGCGAACGGGAGGGAGTGCGGAAACTTCGGGGTCAGCCTTCGGGGATGCACCGGCTGCTCAGACAGGGCGGGGGAAGGGGTTAACACCGGGAAAACTCCCCCAAAAAACGGAGGAGGGGGAGAGAGGAGAATACAGGGACTAGGCGGGGCTGGGCAGCTAGGCTGGAGTGTAATAGAGACCGGGACAGGCCGGGACCGGGCAGGGACAGCCCCGGCTCGGAGCGGGTTAGGGCAGTGCGCTGGGTCCCCCGACCTCCCCTGCAGCTTTTAGACTGGTCAAGATGCTTTAAAAAAAAGCGAAAACAAAACCAAACAAGCTTTTGCCTGGAGTCGTGGGCCGGGGCAGCGCCCGTCCCGTCCCGCGGGGCTGCAGCCGGCCAGGACGGGGCAGTCCAGCGTCAAAGAGACGATGGGTACCAGCCCCGCAGCATCCCGCTCCTGAAAATCCCTGCCCGCAGCATCCCGGCCTAGCAGCGCTCTCGATCCTGCTACATCCCGGCCCCTCAACACCCCGGCCCCGCCGTTCCCTGCGCGCCTCTCCGCCCGGGCGCAGCCACGGATCCCTCGCACAGCCTCAGCGCTGCGCTTGCGGTTTTTTCCTTTTTCTCACTTTTTTTTCCTCCCATCTTTTCCCGTTCCTCCTTCTCCCGCGTGCCATGCCCAGTTCACCGAGGCTCCACGCACCGGCGGAGTCCCGCAGCTCCCCGGGGCAGCCGCTCCCCTGCTCGGGGGACACACGGACAAACGCTGGTTTTCCCTTCTCCAAGCCCAGCCTGAGAGCCAGGAGCAGAGAGAAGGGAAATGATCACTTTTTTTCTTCTTCCTTATATTTTTCCCATTTTTAATATTTTTTCCCATTCATTTTTTACTTTTTCTTTCTTTTTTTTCCCCTACACTTTTTCTTTTTTTTTCTTTCTTTTTTTTTTTTTTTCCCTCCATTCCCCTCGGGCTCTGCTTAGTCTATCAAACCAGTTGTGTGGCCCTAACCTCCGTGGCCTTATATCTCCCATGCTGCCGGGCCAGTCTATCTTTGCACAATATACAGTAGACTTCAGAGAGCAGCACAATGGGGGAGGCAGGGAGGTGAGCATGTTAGAGGCGTGCATATTAACGAGCCGGAGCCAAAGGAGCCAAAGGAGCCGGGAAAAAACGGGAGAGACGGTACGGGAGGGGGGGACGCCCTTCCTGTGCCTTCCCTCCCTTCGCCTTCCCCCCCCCATGCCTGTTTTTGGGGCACGGCATTGATGCGGAGCGCGGAGTCAGGGAGCAGTGTCCTCCGCGTTTTGTTCGGGCTGTCACTCGCGCTCATTGTTCGGCATGTTCTACATGTTGTATTCCATATGGCCAGCTGGGCCGGGGACCCCTCACAAAACCCAAATTGTGCCCAGCTTTCAAACCCAGCATTGTTGTCTGTGAAAGGGAGGCGAATTAAAAATTCGTGCTATATCTATTCTGGAAAAAAAAAAAAAAAAGGGGGGGGTGCGCAAGGAGAAAGAATCCCGCTCTCTTTCCTCCCTCTCTGCTCTCTTTGAAGACCAACAGAGACTCTCCTCTTCTCCCGGTCCCCGCTGACAAGTTTCTCTCTCATTTCACAGGAAATTACCCCCCCCTCCCCAAAGCCCGAGCGCATCCCCCCGCAGGAGCCCGCGGAGCCGCGCTGCGCGGCCGCGCTGCTGCGCGGAGGCCGGGACAGAACAAGGCGGCATTGAGGGAGGGCCGGGCTGCAGCTGCCGCCTCCCTGCGCGGCCCGGCCGTACCGGCTGGCACGTCCCGCTGCCCCCCGGAGAAACGGCCCTTTCTTGTCCGAGCTCCTGGTTGTGCAAGGCGGGCCGGCCGAGGGAGGGAGGGAGGGAGGGAGAGAGGGAGGGAGGGTGAAATTAAAAAGAAAAAATGAGGGGAATAAGGGGATGGGGAGGGGAAGAGAAAAGAAAAATAAAAAGGGGAAAATTAACGAAAAGGAGGGGGGGGGAAGAGCAAAAAAGAAAAATGGGTCAAAAAAAAAAAAGGAAAACAAGATGAAAAAAGGGCAAAAAAGAAAAAGGAAAAAGAAGAGAGAAAAAGGGAAGAAGCAAAGAGAGAAAAGGAAAAATAAAAGTAAAAAGAAAAGAGGGGGAAAAAGAAAAAATTAAAAAAAAAAGAAAATAGAAAAAAGAAAACGAGAGAAAAAAAAGGAAAAAGAAGTAACGAAAAAGAAAAGAAGAAAAAATGAAGAAGAAAAAAGAAAAGAGAAAAAGACAAATTAAAAAGAAAAAGGAAAAATAACAGAGCATTTTAAAAAAAAGGGAAAGGAAAAAACAAGAAAGAAAAAAGAAAAGATAAAAAAGTGAGAAAAGGGAAAACAACGAGGAAAAGGGGGAAATAGGGGCAAAGAGAAAAAAAGTGGGGACGAACCCCTAACTGCTCCACCCTCGGCGTTTCCCTCGCCCTGGGCAGAGGGGGAACCCGCAGCGCTGCGCGGGCTCCTTGCGGTGCCCCGAGCGGGCCCGCAGCGCAGGGACGAGGCTTCACTTGGGGGTCCGTCCCCTCGGCCCCCTCGACACCCCCGGCGAACCCCCCCGGGGCCTGGGTGAGCCCTTCTCCTCGCCAGGGCCGCCCGTCGGGAGAGGATCGCGACGCGGATCGCGATTTGGGGCACAGGCGGGCGGGGAGACGCTCAGCCCGGACTTCAGACCCCACTGCCTTTCCTTTTCCCCCCCCGGTTTCCCCGGTTTTCCCCTCCCACCCCCTCTGCAGGCGCCCCCATAGCACGGTGAGGGGCGGGCAGCCCCTTAAGCCGGGCAATAACTTCCTCTCATCACCTATTGACTGTTGGGCTTAGTCGGGGACCGGTGTGGATTTTTCGGGTCTGTTCAAGGAGCCGGTCAATGGGAAGCTAAGCCAATATTTACCGAGTATGAGGGCAATTCTCGGCGGTGTTTATTAAGGAGCCGGGGCGGGGAGGGGGGCGGGCACCGGGGGACCGGCCCCGCGACGGGACTGGAGCGGCGAGACACGACCCCGGGCCATATTTCAGGGTATTTGCACTTGTGGCTGCGGGAGCGCGTTTCTCGCCCGCATTATCCCCGCAGACAACCCCTCCCCGAAAGGGCACCACTTGAGGGGTTTCTCGCTTTAAGTGGAGGGCTCTGATTTATTTTTTTTTATTGCTCTCTGACTGAGGGACGGGTTTTACACCCCCCTCGTCCCCGCGGTGCGGCCGCAGGGAGGCAGCAAAGCCCCGCGCAGCCCGGCGGAGGACGGGGCGGAGGCTCCGCTGCCCCTCCGCGCCCCCCGGGGACCGCCGAGGGGGGCACCCCGGGGGAGACGAGGCGGTGGGTGGTGGGCCCCGGGCCCCGATTCCCCCTCCGCTCCCACCGGGACGGCCGCGCGGCGGCGCTGCTGGATAAGGGACGCGCCGTCGGGGCCGCCCCTCGGGACGTCCCCAATCCCCCGGCTCCCCCAGCGGGGAAAGGGGTTCTCACACCCGTCCGGTGACACGGGTGGGTGGGAAGAATCAAGGCAGTGGACAGCCCCACAGCCCTCCACCTCACCCCGCTGCAGCAGGAGCGTCTTGAGCCCTGCGCCGACGGGTCCCGAGACATCGCTGTGAAATACAGCACAGAGCTCAGGGCGGGAAGACACCTGTCCCCTAAGACTTTTGTGGGGCAGAAAACCGTGGAAACAGGGACCTGCTGCCCACGCTGGTGGCACTGCTACCCTTTCTGCCCCCAGCAGCCTCCCAGGCCATCAGAACCCATCTCTTGGGCAAGCAGCGCATCTCCTGCCCTAGGCAGGGTTTGGTGCTGATCAGTCACCTGTTTCACATCGTTATGAGGATCAGCTACATCAGAAGAACAAACAAACTGCCAGAGGATAGCACTGAATTTCAGAGATGGAGATGGCGAGGCAGAGCATTCACGGCTTCCTCCCAGTGCTCCATCTTCTCTCACCCTCTCACAAAGCCAGTGCTGGCAGCTGGAGACAGAGACAGCTGCCTCTCTGCTGCTGGGGGCACAGGGGGCACCGATACCTCACCTGGTCAGAGGGAACAGGGCACCTGAGCACAACAGGTAGGTGCCTCAGGACAACCCTTTCTTGGAACGCTCCAGCTCCAAAGCGCTCAGGGAAAGGCCAAAGGTCTCCTCCAGCTGCCCTTGCTGTGCCTTTGGCAGGTCACCCACACCAGCCCAGCCCAGTGCTGTGTGAGAGCCCCAGGGATGCTCAGCTGAGCTTTCCCTCCCTCTGCAATTGTCTTGTTACTCAAAACAAGCTTGAAAAGAATTCCAATACTCACATTTTGTGTCAAAACCAGCCTGTGGGACCTGTGGGACACAGCTGAAGAACATCTGTTCTCTGGGTGCAGACAGCATGCACCTTCCACGTTCAGTTTTGGCTCCCAGAAGAGGGATTCCCAATTCTTTCACAGGGGAAAATAAAAAAAAACCAAAACCAAAAAACCCAAACAAAACAAGCCAACCAAACAAACCCAAAACAAACAAAAAGCCCCAACAAAACAAAACAAAAACATTTCCAGCCCCAGAAAGATCTGGTTTTCCTCACAGGCTTTGTGCTTATTTCTCATTAAGTGATGCACCACTGAATGTTGTGTTTAATTCAGTAAACAGAAAGACTTTCATTCACCATATAGTGATGGTGAATTTACTGCATTTTGCAATGTATCATTAATTAATGATACTTATAGAAAGAGTCACAGAGTCATGGACTCACAGGGTGATTTGAGTTGGAAAGGATCTCAAAGATCACCCAGTTCCCACCCTGCTGGCTCAAAGGATTCTTCATGCTTCCTTCTCCATCTGGCCTTGGGGGGATTCAGAGGAGAGACCCCCATCTTCAGCTGCCCACAGCCTTTTCAGGAAACAACCTCCTCCCTCCCTCCCTCCTTCCCTCCCTCTCATGGCTGACAGAGGTTGCCCCTGCCCCCTGTCCCTCCCTACTACTTGAATGATCAGCAGGCTCAGAGCACCTGAGATGCAAAGGACAAACATTTTCGTGGGGAAAAAAAAAAGATTTAAGCCTGCAGAGTGAGTTATAGTTTGGGTGTGATGTCCTTCCCTCCCACAGTCTCCACAAGACTCACCAGCCACAAAAATCAAACTATCTTAAAATATTTTATTGGTTCATACAAAGGTTTGAGCAGTTTGAGTGGGGTGCATGTGATGGTCCCTAGTTCCACTTACATATTTGGGATTTAACCGCCAGGAATCATGTCCATGCTCTCAATAGAAAACATCCAAGGTCTGTTTCATAAATCCAAGACAAACCTGCCTTGAATTGTTACAGATTCACTTAAACAAACAGAGTCCCTTGATCCTGCATTGGGATCTGCTGCGTTTCATGGGATTTAGCACCATTTCAGGGAGAAAGTTATCCGTGAGATAAAAACTGCAAGCAAGCTGCTCAGAATAAATTGTGTCAAATCATGCTGTCACTGCCTCAGCTTGGATCTGGCTGAACAGTCTCAACTGTTTCAGGGGGGAAAAAACCAGTTTTGAAAAGTGATTGTGTCTTCCCGTGTGCGGGGATGGAGCAGGTCTCCCCACAGTTTGTGGGATGTGTCACAAATGTCTCACAGGAAAGAGCTTTCTGAAGGAAAAGAGTTCATCTCCAGTTGTCCAAGAGGCTTAAAAAAAGTTCCCTGGAAGACTGACCCACTTGTGGAGCTTCCCAGCTGCTTTCTTATTCAGACATTATTTCCCTCTTCTTCAGTTGTCCCACAAAAGCCTGAAAACCACTGACTCCTAAAAAAAAATAAAACCACACATGATTCTTTACCTGAGATCAGACCAAGTGACTCAGTCTCAATAAACTTTTGATAAAAATGTCCTTAAATCCATCATATTCTCATATCAGTCCAGTCTCCGTCCTCTGCCACACCACTGAGCATGACTTGGCACCACATCTCATGGGGTAAAACAAGTTCCCAACCTTGTTTGATGCAGCCCCTCTCCAGGCAGGACCGTGGTGTTGGGGCAGGGGGCTCCATGGTGCATGAAGAAGCTCATGGCATGTGTGGCTGGTGGGTTTGCTTATTCCTCCTCCTCCCCTTTTCACTTCCATAGTCACTCCAGTGGTTCAGGAAGTCCAGCCTGTGCTGCAACTTTCCTTCCACAGCCTACATAGGAGCAGAAATATGATTAATTCTGAGAAGAGGGCATGAATCAGTCTGACACATCTGCTTTCAGAGAAAGCTCCAAGAAAAGTGACCCTTGAGGTTCTTTCCCTGAGTATATTCCCAATATCCCACAGCAGCCCTAAGAACTGAGCCAGGTTTAAGGCACAGTTCATGGCATGACACCAGGAGACCATTTTGTGCTTCTGACCTGGCCTTGCTTTGCCCCAGAGGTGAAATGAGACATCCCCTTTGCTGAGGTGCCCACAGAGCTCAGCACACACCATGTATATGCAAAGGGATTTGCAATTTGGAAACTCCCAGATGGGGAGAGGCAGTGGCTGCTCATCAGACCTGTGACCACCACACTGACAGGTGAGGAAGGGACAGGAATCCGTGGTGAGTTCAGAGACGAGCCCAGACCGAGGTGACACAACTCCAGCCCCCTCCCTCTTGCACAGCACACTCTCCAGCCTGCCTGGTGCCCACCCCCCAGCATCTTCCAAAAAACTGCATCCTCAGCCCCCCCACATGGGCTGAGTGTGTGGTGGGAGCATCCATTGCCATCCACTCCACCCTCATGGGTCCTTGGTCCCTCTGAGGCTAATCCATTGTGACCACAGCCATCCAAACCTGCTTGTGCTCACATGTGAGATATCCATGGGTTTACAGACACGTTTAGGAAAGGCAGGGACAGAGGTGCTGGCAGTGCATCAATCTGCTGCCACAGCAGCATTGCAGCCAGGATGAATTCCAGCTCATGCAATCCTTACCACTGATTTCCAGAGACAAATGTTTTACAGGGCAAAATAAAAACTCGCTCATGGCTTATGGGATGCTTTTTAAGTGATGGATAAACACAGAACTTGCCTTTGATGGTCCCTTTCAGAGTTAGGGAACAGCTGGATGAAAATCCACGACAAAAGAGAATTCAGTGTTGTCATTAGCAGTGACTTTGGGTGGCAGCTGTTTGCTGAGGTTCTCAGACGAAGACTTGATTGGTCCCTCTCAAGTGAGGCCACTTAAAACTCCATATTAGGGGGAAAAAAGGCAACAGAAAGATCCCCAGCTTTTTTGTGTTTTGGTTCTCTTAAGCAGAGTGTTTCCGAATGAGGCAAAAATAAAACTCAACCCAGAGCCACCAAAGAACAAATCGAGCTGATTAGGGTGAGGAGGGAAGGAGAAGAGAAGGAGGAATGATCACTCAGTCTGTACCCAATCCCCTCCTAGTGCATCCTGTGCTGGGCACTGCCCAAACACAGTAACTGAACCCCCTCTTCTGATATAAAGTCTTGGGGAAAATAAATCAGTGAGAACAGACAGATTACAGGGTCTATATAAAAAGACAGAGGAATGGTAATATTGAAAGCAATTTTGCCTTATTTCAGTCCAGGACATTCAGGATAATTTTTTCTTCTCTCTCCCTCTTCAACCAAGTTCTTCTGTGTTTGCAACCTGTAAATAATGAAACAAAAATAATATAAACATGATTATTAAACAACAGCCTGCTTTGTGCTCCCATCTGACAGAAACCTGCTCAAAATTGAATCTGTTCAAGCTCAGTCGGGACCACATTGGTACCAAATCAGTGACTGCCAGCTGGTCCACAGGATCACAAAATCATGCTATTGGTGTCTTCTGTGCAAGCATAGATTTTCAGAAGAGATTTGATGAAGAAAAGTATTATGGCAGTGGCATATCAGCTTTCGGAATTGCATATGAACATCAGGCTGCATCTACACTGGTATGTAAGGCCTCACCTTCCCTTTATCCCAGCCCCACTGAAGTCCAGGGGCACCAGTTGACCTCATTAAATAACCCTTTTGCTTTTGGAAAACTTCAAAAATATTTGGTTTGGGGTTTTTTTGTTTGTTTTATTGTTTTTGGTTTTTTTCCTGGAGACCCCAGCATCTGTAAAGGAATAAATCAACTCAGTGGCATGTTTTAAGCCATCTGGCCTAACATATAGTCATTTTTTTACTACTGTCATATAAACAGCCTAAATTAGTCCAAACTTTCCATTTGGTTACTATACCATTGTGGAAATATTCAAACAGGAACCCAAGAGTAATCACTGTTAACCTGTGGCTGGAGCCAAAACTCAAGCCTGTCAGTGAACAAGGTCAGGCTGTTTTCCCACAACTCGTCCCTTTCCTTTGGTTTTTAACAAAGATCCTCGGGCTGCTGTTTCATTTCTGTTTGTGCTTTGCATCTGGGTTAAGAACTTTAAAGCATTCTAAAGACAGGCTTTTGTTCCCCACTTTCTCACATCTCCCTTGGGTCCAGGTGGGGTCAGATCTCCAGCACACGGATATTGGAGTCTCTCCATTTGAGCCATGGAGTCTAACACCACTTCAGCCAAGAGCAAACACGTTCCCTTCTCCACACACCTGCACAGGTCACACCTCTGGAACAGCACTCTGTATAATTCATGTCAACTTCCTGAAGTACTTAAAGCTTTCTCCCTCCCCACAAGCCTTCAGCTATTGTGCTCCTTCCAGTGCTCAGGCAAATCAAAGTTTTATGATTATTTCATTTGAGAATGTTTACCCATCTTCCCTCTTCTACCTTTATCTCCACACAATAGCCAGGAATCACTGCCAGGTAACTCTTTGCATTCCAGCCCCTTCCTTGGTGAGTGAGGATGTGGAGCACCTGAACAATCTGTGCCAGTGCCTCACTGCTCCCACAGCCAAGAATTTCCTCCTGAAATCTAGCCCACCCCTGCCCTCTGCCAGTTTGAATGAAGTGGGAAGGACCTGGCTTTCAGTAGCACCACCAGTGAAGTTCAGGTCATTGCATCTTCTGGAGAGACACTTGGAGCTGCAAAGCACTAGGAGTTGGACTTGATGGTCTTGAAGGTTTTTCCAACCCAAAGTTTAGTCCCAGTGTCAGACTCTCATGCTCTGCATCAGCTAAAGGCAGAAAACAGCACCTCCCTGGCTTTCAGAAGGTTCCTGCTCCAGCTTAGCCACAGAGGAGCTGAAGAACATTGCTGTTCCTCCTCCTCACTTACTTGGTGCTAAACCACTAATGCAGCCAGACAGGGAGAATTCCACATTTGCTGCTTGTCACCAGCAGGCACAGCAGGGACCACCCCTGTGACCAAGGCCAACAGTAGTTATGCACCTAAATGCTCAGTTTCTACTTTCTTCAGCTTGATTTTAAAGGCAAACAGCAGCTTCTCTAGTTTTCATCAATTATTCATGGACCACTCCAGATAGCCATCAAATATATAATCAAATTAAATTCACATATCTTGAGTTTTGTAACCCAAGATTTCCTGTTTCAGCCCACAGGACGCCTGCTTCTGTTTGGGTTGCCACTTAATCATTGCATAATATTTGTTTTGGCTTCGTTGTGTGTAAGAAGAGATTTATTCCGTTCCATCTGGCTGCAGCGTGTTAGTCAGCAGAGGATAAAAGCCACCCTTAACTCCTCCACTGGCTGTGTTAGTGCTGCTTTATGGACCTTTGGGAATGAACACCAGAGTGGAGGAACTAAAAATATTTCAACTCCCTGGTTTGCCACCCTGCTTATCAATATTATCAGTCTTTAGGAAACAATACATACCACTCCAGTCTTCTTCCACCTCCTAAATTGCCTACAAAAAACCACACAGCTCTCAGAGGTAATTGCAGTCACAGTAATCCAGGTTTTGTCTATGCTCCTTCAAAACCAAAATATAATGTGGTGTGATACAAGGGTTTCATCTGAATTTATTTGGGATGACTTCACCATCACTGTTAGCAGAGCTCTTGGGGGACTTGAGATGAACAAGGATCCCATCGTACTCAGTGTACAACACTTAAAGCCCTTTCAAATCCTGCACCTGGCATCTCAGCCTAAAGAAGAGCTTGACTTGACATCCACTGGAAACAGTGGAAAGACTCACATTGACTTCAGGAGACACTGAATCAGGTTCTCTAAGGAAGATAAGCCACACTGGTGGAGATTGGCTTCATGTTTATTGGCATTTGGAGAAGCAACAAGGAGTTCTGACAAGTCACAGAGGTAATAAAAAACAAAATACAAACAAGAAACCTCAACAACATCATCTATAATTGAGTGTGCAATGAGTGGAGAGAGCAGCAGTCGCAGCACTGAGTGCTTCCTGCAGATCTGCTGGGAACACGCTGGGGTTGCTGAGGGTGAGGGCAGAGACAGTGACACACAGAGCTGGGGTTGTCACAGTCTGGTCCTGGAACAGTGTCCTGGGAGGGAGAAACCGGAGCGGGGAGAACCTCAACCCACACCAACCCCCGCCAACCCACACCAGCCCACATCCACGTGCTGGGTGAAGCACACAGGATGAACCAGCCCCCAAACCACCAGAACCAGCAGGGTGGGTCCCCCCGGTACATCCTGTGGGACCAGCACCTTCCTCAGGGGCAGGTGCTCCGTCTGTGTGCAGACAGAAGTCTGCCTCGAAAGCCTCTTGTCCTTGGAATGCTTGCATGGGTCCTTCAGCCAGCACCTTATTCCCTGGGGGAGGAGAAAGAGACAATTTACACTGTTATTTTAGAGAAGGGAAAGCAGGAGCTGATTCACAGAGTAACAGTTGCACAGGAGAAGCAGTTTTACTCCTCAAGTGGCATTTTAGGCACAATGGTTTACGTTTCTGATAATTCAGTGCATCAACCCTGCAACAAAAGTCATTCAATGATACCATTTCCAGCCTCTGAGCAGAAAGGATCTTAATTGCCAAAGAGACATTTTCCTTCCTATCTCTGGATCTGTACTTCATGATTCCTGTGCTCGGAGCCTCAGAAAATTGCAGCTCTCTCCTGATTAAGTGCTTAATTGTGGCCAGTGCTTTTCAAAGTGTTTTCAGCCCTGAGCTTAAGTTCCACTTCAGACACGCACCGTTATTGACTTCTTTATCAACTCACACAATCTCCTCACATCGAATGCGTTCTGGAGGATACTCGGGGGGCCTTGATCACATCCCTGCTCCACAGGGATGCACGTGGAGAGCCAGAAGCCCTGAGAGCTGGACAGCACTCGCCAGCTCGGAAAACACGAAGCTGTTTTCCTTCCACAGCCTTTCCCAGATGAAACCAAAGGAATTTAAGCATGATTTTAAATAAGCAACCATCCCTGGAAGTGTTCAAAGCCTGGTTGGACAGGGCTTGGAGTAACCCGTTCTGGTGGAAGGTGCCCCTGCCCATGGCAAGGAGTTGGAATAAAGAGAGCTCTAAGGTCCCTTCCCAGGATCACAAAGCATCCTGGGATTCCACAGTGATGATTTATGATGCTGACTCTGTCTGAAGTCTTCTCTAGACCCCTTGCAACAGGTCACTGTGGATCAGCCAAGAAATCTTGAAGAGCCACATCACTTTGCCAGTACTTGGTTATACTTGAGCCAATTCCCACCTGTGGGAAGAGCCACACACCTAATGTGCAATGGTTCCTGAGCCAGGATCAGCCACAGCCCCCCAGAAAGTTTCCAGCTGTGGGAAAACTTGTGAGGTTAAAGTCTGTGGAGGCAGCAAACGGGACCACGAGTGGTGCCACCAGCCGGTGTTCAAGCAATGGAGCTGATTAATGGTTAATAGAATAATATTTTCATTCGTTGTAGATGAGAAAAGATAATTACATTCGGGGTTTAAGAACCAAATGTGTTGATCCAAATGTAATCTCTGTGTTTTAGCATTTGATTATTACATCAGAAACACAAATGTCAATGGGCTGCAGCAACCGAGTTATCAGAAGGAAAATAGAGAGATGTGTGACTTAAATTACAGACCAGAGGGGAGAGCAGACACCATCAAGGGACTTTTCACTTTAGTTAATTAAAAACATATTACTTTCCAAAAGCATTTTGGGAGCTGAGAGCTCATGTTTTCCCCAAGTGATCCTTTTGCTATGCCCAGAACAACTGACAACAGGGACAGTGCAAAGAGAAAGGAGAACTGCAGGTCATTTCCACTTCCTGGTCACCCAAACCAGAGCTACAAACCCCAAATGGCCCATTTTCCACACTGAGGAGTGGCTATAGATGCTTTATAGACTGAGGATGCTTTGGTGCTTCCATTCCTGATCTTTTTTCCACAATCCAGTTGGCACTTTGCTCTGGCATCTTCTTTCCTCTTTGCAAGCACAGATGAGCTTGTTTGTCTCTCTTGTCCTAAACCTGCTCTAATGAATCTGGCACAGGAAAGATTTTTTTTCCAACCCAGCCTAGTTCAATGCCAACCCAACACAGAGCTTGTACCAGCAGTCCCAGCAAAGCCCATGCAGGAGCCAGTCTAGAAAGAGATCCCTGTCTGGGAAGTGATCCCTATCCCAAACTCCTTGCTGAAAGCATTGAACACAGACTGGAATCCAGTGTATAACAGTTAACACGAGCTTGCTGCCAAGAACTAATTCAAGCTGTTGTGATCTGCTGCGGAACAAAGCTATTGCCTTGATTTCTCAGCAAAGTTCAAGTTTGCAGCAGGCTGATTATCCCACCAACATCCCTGAAGCACCTACTGTTGTATGAAATTTTATTAAATTGCCAGTACAGGCGGCTGTTCAAAGTTTGTGGCTCGATGCGATCAATGACAGCAAAATACAGAAATAAAAGAAGGGGGAGGAAGGGGAACCCTGTTTGTTAAGGCTTTTTCTTTTCCCTTTTGAATAAAATGTCAACTCCATTATATAGATGTCAACTCCATTACTGTAATGCTCCTGTGGCAACCTCAACATGGAACTATCTGCTAATAAAACAAGTTTCTCACAGGGGGAGCGGAGGGCAAGCGACCTGCTGGAGGTTCCAATCTGGTTAAGAAAATGCCTGTTTATCCCTTTAGGCACAAATACCATTTTCATTATTCTGTTTTCTTCTTTGCCTTTGTCATCCCAAAATAAAAACCTGCTCCTTATCCCAAGGAGCCCATGATGGTCACAGACTTGTTCTTGCTATAAAAGCCAGCAAATGGGAAGAACAATGCCTGGAGTGACAGTGGGGGTGTAAAATCTGTGTTAGAATCATGGAATGTTTTGTGTTTAAAGGCACCTGAAAGATCATCTTGTCTGAACAGCAGTGAAGATGGGAAAAAGGGAGGAGCAGCTGCCCTGGTGTCCTGCTCCAGGTGGATATGCTGCCAAACTCTCTGAGGGGTTTTTTTGGGTGCAAATGTGCCTCAAAACCAGCAAGAACTGAAGACCAAGCAACCCCACAGGCAGGAGGCATCATAAGCATCACCCCAAGAGCACTTTCAGTGATGCCACCAAGTCCCTTGAAGGCTTTGACATGCTCGTGTGTCCCTGAAATCGAGATACATTCGGGAAGAGAAGCTGGGTGTATAAAGCTGAGAGCTTCCATTCCCCCACATCTCCTTTTTCAATATAAAACCTATTTTTAAATAGACAAAAGCCTGGGGAAGCCCCTCACCCTCCCCAGGCAGTAGCTGAGAGAAGCCTGGGGGAGGACAGAGCAGCTCCCCTGGCTCGGGTTTGCTGGCTGCACACATCAATACGCACACAAAGATGAGTACATATTTAGAGAAGAATAAAGAAATCCATTCCAGAACGGGAGTTGTTTAGATAATTGATTTCCCTTGGACTTACAAGCACTAAATAACACCCACCGAGCCACATCTCTGAGATAACCTTTTCCTTCAAATCTCTCTTCCAAAGGATTGGCCTTTGACAGAGGCATCTTTCAAAGTGCAAATCCAGCAAGCTCTAAGCCAGCTCATAGGTAAGACCTTTCTGAAAGTACGCCGTGATGATTCCTCAAGCAATTATTTTTCCTTAGTATCCTTTGCATAGAGAGAGCTAATTAACTGCCTGCCAGGTTCTGCAGATTCACAGTGAAAAATGAAGTAGCACAAATGTCATAATTAATTAGCAGTTTAATGCTAGAATGAACACAGCAAAGGTGCTATAAATATTCAAGCGACAGGACCTCCACACCAGCACATGCTGCTGGGCAAGCCTGCCTGGGGGATGGGGAGCATCCCCTGTGCCAGGGACCAAGGGAGGGTCAGGTGGGACAGCAGGAGGAATTTCTTCCTGGAAAGGGTTGTCAAACATTGGAAGGGGCTGCTCAGGGAGGTTTGGAGTCCCCATCACTGAAGGTGTCCAAGGAATGGCTGGACGTGGCACTCGGTGCTCTGGGCTGGGGGACAAGGTGGGCAGCGGGCACAGGGTGGACTTGGTAGTCTTTTCCAACCTAAACGATTCTGTGACCACAGCACAGAGCCCCAAAGGGCAGGAAGCTCAGCTGGAATCACAGAGGAATGAGGAATAATCAGCCGTGCCTCATCTTTGTGCTGCTGGCCATGTGCCCCATGGAGCTGGGCAGGGATAACCCACCCCAGGCACTGATTGCCACTGCTTGGGGTCCCTGTCCCACGTCAGGGTCTACCAGGGGGTCCCAGGGCTTGGGGAGCTTCACGCAGCCCCATGCCCTGCTGTTTTCCAGAGAGACAACATCCATCCTACTTTTCCCTCCATTCATCAGGATATTTTAGTCCCATATTTTTAGTGAGCACAACCCCACCAGCGGCCATCAGCCAGATCCCAGCCCCTCTCCCACAGCTCCCGCCCTGCAGGGGGGTAAATGAAAGGACAGGGACATGTTTGGCACATAGACCTGAAGCTGTCACACTCCTCCCATGGGCAGCACTTCCATCCCAGAGATGGAAAAGGAGCTCAGCATCACGGAGACTTATACCAGCTTTCCCATGGATTAAGGCAGACAGAAAGGGGTTAGATCAAAGGCAAACACAGTACCAGATATGAAGCACAAAATAAGAAATCAATTAAAAATTAGCAAGATTGGCTCTTGGCAAGAGTGAAAAACCAAGAGAAGATTCTCAGTCCTACCCTTGCCCCTTGGGAGATGTGCCCGGTGCCTGTAGGCACTGGGGAGTGTATCCTCCATACCTGGAACCCTGCATGGGGCACCTCCACCCTGCCCTCCTGAGCCTACACAGCACAATGGAACAGCTCAGGCACCCTTTCTACCCTAAAAATAAATAACCTCAAGGCTCAGGCATGATTGTCTCCCTGGACAGCCCAGGGGCTCCGGAGCAGGACAGACTCCTGCAGGAAAATAAGAGTGGGGACTTAGAGGCATCTGTGTGTCTTTCCATACTCAGCTCCACTCCCTTCCCCATCCGCCTGCAGGAGATTTCCAGGGGGAAAGAGCAAACAGAGAAACAAAGCCACTCTGCCAGGCATCCGTCTGGGAGCATCCCGGGCAGTGGTGCCACCAGTGCCACCCACTCAGCTTTGCCAGGTAGTGAAGGCAATGCTGCTTGCTGAGTGCGGTTCATTTTATTTAAAAGCCACCATTGCTTTGCAGACAACAACTCCATGGTGACAAACAGCTCGGGAAAGCTGTGACACTGCTGGGTCAGAGCCTGCATGGCGCAGCAGCATGGGAAGGGAACAATGAGCTGGAGCAGGAACCCAGGATATGGAAAAAAGGACGGCCTTGAGGATGAGAAAACACACGGCTCAGAGGAGAAGGCCCTTAACTTAAGTTTTCTCTTCTTTTAACCAAATGAAATCTTTTATTAACACCATCTGGAAGAGGCCAGCGTGTCTTAAACAACTGTCTGGCTGCTTTGTTCAAGTAAAAAACTTCTCTTTCCTTCAGCTCCACCATTTCTCCAGGCATGGTCTATTTCAGCACTTCAACAGTGTGACATTTCCAGGGTTTTTTCCCCCAAAGTGCTGACTTCTGCAAGTGAGAGCCCCAAAATAATGGCTCGGTTATGTCCATCAGTCATGAAGGTGCCACACATTGCAGAGTTCAGCTCCTCAGGATGCAGCAGCCTATTCCTGAAGCAGAGCACTCATCCTGCTACACCCTCCTACACCCCAGAGGGAATTTCCCTGTGCAACAGGTTTGGATCCAGGTGAAAGTGGCTACAGCAATGGGGGTCCTGTGGGAACCTAGGAGACACTTCCCACCATCATTTGAGAGTAGAACTCATCTTCTTCGGGTCCATGTCCTTCATAAATCCAGTTTAACTGACTCCTCCTGACTCAGTCTTGCCCTGCCCTGTTATTCCCAGCTCTGGCCACTCACCACTTGGGTCTCCAGGATTCAGATCACCTCATACCAGGCTGTCCCACAAATCAAGAGTCACAAAATGTTTCACTACAACCTCACTGGTTACATAAATCAGGTTTAAAGGACATCTGTGTGGTGTTACTTTGGCACCTGGGGCTGCTGACAGGCACCAACAGGGCCAAGAGGAGTCGATATCTGACTGCAGAACACATGGATGCTCTGGAGGTGCTGGAGTGGTCCAGTCTGATGTCAGAAATTACCTCCCAGTTAGGAGTGGCTGCCACTGATGGTCCTTCCTGGGGTGTGAAAATCCCTGCTGATGCTCCCACTGCTCGACAGCCTGGACACTCCGAGCAGGAGTGGGGCAGCCAAAAGTGAAACATCCCTCGGCACTAAAGGGCAGAGAAATGAGGCACCCAGGGCCCAGGGAGCCCCTCTGCCAGGCACAGCCCCCCCTGCACTCCCTGCTACTCCAGCTCTGCTCCAGTCCGTGTGGCAGCATCCCGACCCCAGCTCAGGGTGCTTCATTAATTTCAAGTGTTGCCTCTTGATCCTGGGAGTCAGCTCCCACCCATCAGCTTCCCTCGGTGGAATTTAATCCAAAGGAAAAGCTCAGACATGATTTTTTTCCTTAGAAACTGCCTTTCTTGGAGCTCCATTGTCCCCTCCTGATTTCGTGGTGATATCTGTTTCTTCATTCTGCATATCCCAGTGCTCCCACTGCAGGGAGCAAAGTATTCCTGCCCAGTGCCAGCAATCCCAGGCACCTCCACCCAGAATCCACAGGCAGCCAAGTTGGAAAAGCTGCCTGGGTGTCAGCAACCCCACACACACACCAAAAAAGCTCAGGGACCCTTTGCCAGGTCCTGTCTTCAAATCATCCGGCAGCAGCTCTGGCTGTCGCACTACAGCTCCCACAGATCTATCCCAGTAGGAAAGCTCTGCTGTGTCTGGGCTCTGGCTCTCTCTGCACCAAGGACAGGGACCAAGGCCTGAATCTGCCACGGGGGTTCTGCTTTTGGCAGTCAGCAATAGCCCTGGGATAATGCTCATCTCCCAAAAGGACCAAGCCCTGCTGCCACTGGGGAGGCAATCTCACCTCACACACCCACACTGCCCCGTGGGAATGATCACACCCTCCTCTCCCAAGGGACAAGCAGGAGCTGCTCCTCATCTCCCCTTCACTTCACCAGAGCAGGCAAAGTGATCTCTCCCTTCACAGGCCATTGGCAGGGGGATGAATATCCTTAAATCCCAGTGGAGCCCTATTTAACACCAGCATCTACCGCTGTACCACTGAGCAAAGCCTCGTGGACCATCTTCTCTGGCTTTTCACATCACTGGGAAACAACACATCTCCCATTCTCCAGCCCCTGCCAGGTCCTGTACCAATCAAACATGCTCCTGCTTCCCATATTCACCACAAAAGAGGGGGGTTTCCCTACAAAGGTTTTCTCCTGCTCTGGTGCCACCCTGCTCTGCTCAGCTTCCCAAACCCAGGGCTCTGAGTACTACAGTTACTTCTAATTGCACATGAAATGTTATTCTGATGTTAAAGATCATGGAGATTATCCTTCAGGTAGGCTCTCTGTTTCATTACTTCCTCACACTGTATATAAATCTAACACAAATTGAGGTTTTCCCATATTTTTTTTTTTCCTCATCTTTCCCAAGAAAACCCACGTGCCTGTCTAGGATTTTGTGCAGATCCAAAACTTCCTGGCTGGACACAGCCAGCCTGTGGCTCTTTAATCCTCCGTGCCAACACACCACACTTCAGCAGAAGAGGCAGAGCAGGACAGGAGAGGCAGTGATTAAACTCAGCCCAAATCCACAGCAGCAGAACAGAGCCCCTGTATCCTGTGCATGCATTGAATCCAGCTGCCACGGAGCGTGGAGAGGTTGGATAACCCTGGAATTGCTCAAGACCAGGTTGGATGGGACTCTGGCAACTTAATCTAGCGGTGACAACCCTGTCCATGGCAGGGATTGGAGCCGAATGGTCTTTCCATCCCAAACGAGTCAGGGATTACATGATAATCCCTCTGCCAGCACCAAGAACAACCCAGGCCAGGGACCACACATGGACAAATAGGCATGCCCTGCGTGGAAAGGCTCCTCTCCCAGAGCCAGAACCAGTTATGAGCAGCACACACCAGGAGGGGATTTTAAGCATCAAAAGAAAACCACCTGGAAATAACTCGGGACCCCAAATTGTCCTGTCGTTACCTTGTGGAGAATCTACTGAGCCCCCCCACACTGCAGCGACTGGGAAAGCCAGCCTTGTTATTCATCCCCACTAATTAAAACAGGAAAACAATATGGAACGAAAGAGCAGCGTCTCCACAAAGACAAGGGCAGTTGGCTGGGGGCGGTGGCGCAGCACAAAGGAGCCCGACGGCACACGGCTCTGCCAGGCGGGAACAGGGCAGGGACCAGGGATCAGGGATCCGGGCACAGGAGGCTGGGGTGCCAAGTAAACATTTATGTTGTTATTTGAAGAAAAGCTGGACGGGATGCCACAGTCATGCAGCGCTGGAATCTTTTCGACTGCATAAATAATTAAAAGCAGCTCTGGAACGTTTCACTTGCCCATCAGGAGCAATGCTGCCCACACCGGAGTCTGCCCTGTTCCCATCCGCACACCTTTCTCTTGCCAGAAACTTTCTCCAGTCAGATCTAAGGACACAAGACATTCACTTGGGATCGCAGTAGCTGGAAACATCCCCTTCCACAGGCGGGAGGAAAGCTGGCTTGTCCTCCTTGGGCAGCAGGACCTGCCACCCGAGCCCAGACGGAGCATCCCTGTGCCTGAGCTTTGAGGGACAGCCAGAGCCATCCAGGTGCTGGGACAGGCACTGTCCCAGGCTGTCGGGAGCGGGGGCAAGCACAGCCAGCCAGAGGAACGCGCCCTTGCTCTGCAAGGTAATGCGATGGATAATCAGAGGACTGGGGGGAGATTTCAGCCCAACATGCAGCACTTGCCTCTTCCCTGCTGAGGGTGCTGGGAAAAGGACCAGAAGGGCTCCTCAGGGAAAGAACCCCAATGGAAAAAAAGTCCATCCAGCAAGCAGGGCATTCAGGGAAGGATTTGAGAACACCAAAACATTTCTTGTGGGATTTTTATCCCGGAAAGTAGCATGAGGAAAAAACGACAGGATAAGGGAAAACTCTGCCTGTTAATAACTGTCATGGCATAAATAGGAGCAGGGGGGAGGGAACCCTAAGGCTGGACAGATGTTGGTTGCACGGAGAACATTCCCTTAAGCCTGATCTTAGTGTAAAGTGACTCCTCCAAATCTGCGACGAGGTGTTCCGATGCGGCCGTGCCCTGCGGTTGGCACTGCCGGGCATTCCTGCCGGGCATTCCTGCCGCAAGCACCGGCTCCCGGAGCAAACATTCGGGCCGATAATTCCTGCCCACAGCCACTTGTGAAGTGCTTGATTTCCCTGGAAAGGGAGAGGCAGCCCGGCAGGAGGCCCGGCCGGCGCCGCAGCGGGAGCGGAGCTGTCCCCGTGCCACGACAATGCCGTCCTTTCCCATTCGGTGCCACTTCAAACTCCTCTAATTCTGGGGTTTGCGAGGAAATGATTTTAGAGTGGGCTGGAAACGCCGGGTTCCTTTTTCAATCTCGCGACGCCTTTAGAAAGCAATTCCTTAAGTCTCCGTTTCCAAGACCCTTTTAATCTCTGCAAATTGTTGGTAAGAGCTGAATCCAGGCAAAGCGCCGTCGGCCGCGATCGCAGCGCTGGCGCTGATTATTTAGAAGAAACTATCGCTTTTAGGTGAGCTGCCGTGGAAATAAATTAGCATTTATACTGGATTATTGCAAAACGCCCCGCCAAAAATCAGCCTCCATCTCTGTGTCAATTGTGCCTCGCCAAGGTCAATATCTCCGCCGTGACAGGCACGGGCTCAAATAGCAAGAACAACTTACGTGTGGAAATGAGCCCCACACGGCCCAAATGTGTCATTATTATCAGAGAGACAAGCCGGGCTCTGAAATAACATCTGCACTCGGCAGCCTGGAATCCGGGCGACCTTCTGCCGAATGGGGGTAATCAGGGAGCAGGGAAAATCACTCATAAAAATTAAAACCCAATAGTTTATCTTCTTGGTACTTTCTCTCCTGTTGCTGACAGCCTTGCTGCATTTCACATATATATATATATGTATATATATATGTATATATATATATTTGCTCTTAAACTACTTAGCTTGGAATCTGCAGTTTGATCTTCCCGGGATAAGGAAGGACATGGTCCAGTTTTGTGTGGAACCTCCAGGTAAAGGCTGATTAGTTTAGAAAAAACATACATTGTCTAAGTGAGGAGGATTTTAAGGCTGGGATTTTTTAGCGGCATTTGCCACATCGGTGGAATTTTTTTTTACACACACACTAAGGAAATGAAACATTTTTCCCTCAGAAAATGTAGTCCCTGAAGCTGAACTGGAACGAGTTCTTTGGGTTTCTGCCACAGCCAAACAGCAAAAGGAAAAACCACCTCAGTCCTTCACTTCAGTGGGGACCAAGTGTTTGATCCCGACGCTGCCAAAAGGCTCCTTCCCAGGGAAGTTTGGAAAATGGTGAAAGCCTTCACTTCAGTTTTACGTTTTCTATCCAAAACACCACGTTACTGATGCGGGAAAAAATCCGGGGTGTTTTCAGTGCAAAATGGCTGTGAAGGGTTTTGTTGGCTGCATCTCCTAACAGCTCTCCCTGGGCTCTGTGAAGGGATGAGCTGTCTCTGTCCCCAGGACGGGCGAGGGGTGTCCCGGTGAGCAGGGACCCAGTTCAGTCCCCGCTGTGCCCCAGGGACCTGCCACAGCCACCAGAGCCCGTCCCAGCCCTGTCACTGGGGCGTCCTGCATCGCTCCTCAGCCCAGCTCCACTTAGAGCAGTTTGGCCGTCGTGTCCAGGGTTCTTTTCCCACCGGCTCCCCCTTCCTGGGCTGCTCTCCCGGAACAGGCTAATTGTATTTCACTCCCTGTGCACATGGCCCCCGGTTCCAGGCCTTGGAGCATAAGCAGAGGCCACAAGTACTGGTACCGTGCCCATCAGCTGAGTCCTTAGGAACCACCCTGCCTCTGCCAGATCCCAAAATCCCAGGTTACAGGGCCAGTCTGATATAAATAGGGTCAGTCCCAGTCAGTCTTTTGCCTTATTTCTGTCTGGTTTGTCACCAAAGCAGCACCGAGGCCACGGTGAGATCCCAGATTTCCTCCCTGCCCCAGTGGCTTGAAGGGAGTCATCCCTACATCTGGAACAGCTGCCCCCCTTTCAGAGAAAAGCAGGGAGACCACACTTTGCCTCTTTGGCCAGTCTCCATCCATCCACCCATCCATCCATCCATCCATCTCCCAGGGGTCTCACCTGCACAGGGCTGGAGTTGCTTCAGGGTCCTTGGTTTGCCAAGCTGCAAGTTGACCCCAGGCCTTTCTCCCTGCAGGGCTGAGTGGAGTCTCCTCCCTCCTCCTACCAGGGCAGGGGGGCTTCGACCTGATCCCCGTCTGTGGGGTGATGCCACCTGCCCTGACAACTAAAGGGCACCTCTGTGTATGGGGAGGATGGAGATTTCAGTAGTTCCTTCCTGGAATGTGGGTCCCAGAAAGGAGGGGACATGCTCCAAAAGGGATGAAAAACTCCAGGAAAAAAAAAAAGAAATAAAATGCGAATACAATTATCAGCCTTCTGAGGAAGGCTCTGGTGAAGGAAGAGCTGAGCTCAGACACTGCTCAGCAGCTCAGAGTGCTGTTGGGGATAGAAGTGTCCGGGCTCGTGGGCACTGGGGACTCTGCTGTGGGCCCCAATCCCAGGGATGGCAACCAGGACTGTGTCCCCTCCCCGGGGATGACCTGAGGGACGCGGAGGTCCCATCAGTGGGACAGGGGTGGCAGTAGCTTCTGTGCTGCTCCCACAGGAATGTATATGGAGTTACTTTTTTTTTTTTTTTTTTTTTGGAGGAGGGATGGGGAAAGCAGACACAGGGGAAAAGGGTACAGTGTCCAGAAATTCTGCCCTGGGAAAATTCTGCAACTCTGGGAAAATTGCAGTTGAATAAAACTGGCAGAAGCAGGGGATTCAGACAGCAGCACATGATGATTCGGGACTTGTTCAATTCCTGCCCCTCACCGGGATCTCAGGGTCTAACGGGGGAGCACAAACTCTAAGAAGAGGAACTGTCCTTGCTCTGATCTTTTATCTCTTATCTTTTATTTTTCATAACCACACCAGACCTGCAGGTGCTTTGCCTCCAAAGGGATCAGGGAAAGGATCGGGTTTGAGAGGGGAAGGGAAAGTGGGCTCCAAAAACAGGGCTCAGCGCCTTCGGAGGGTGACAAGGTGGGTAGCCGAGGAGGACAAAAACCAGAAGCAGCCCTGGAGCGGGTGCCCACCCGAGAGGGAGGTGCGGGTGCTGTTCATCGCACACACCGAGTTTTATCTATTTGTCGGGAAAGCGCAGCCCTGCGGTCCCCCGGCCCGGCCGCGGCACACACGGCACACAGATGCGCGGGGCTCCGGCCGCCCCGTCGCAGCCGTGCCCGGGCCCGGGGGACAGGGGAAAGTCTGGTTGCGCCCCGTCCTCTCAGCCCGTCAGAGACTCCCCTCCTCAGCCTTCCCTGCCCCCGGGAGCGGAGGGGACGGGCAGGAGCCTCCGCTGTCCCTGCCTCCCGACGGGCGCGGGTCCCGCCGCAGGAGCCCCCGCAGCCGTCCCCGGGGCGGGAGGGGCTCGTCCCGCACCCGGCCCGGCCCCCACCCGCGGGCTCGGACTGCCCCGGGGCAGCGTTTCGTTGTCGCAAACCAACGAGCAAACGAACAACGACCGGAAAAAACCCCAAAACTCAGCGGCAAACGAAGCATCAGCCCTAAAGGGACCCCGGCGCTGCGGGGGTCCCCGCCGGTTCCGCACCCCGCGGCAGAGTTTCCGAGCGGCTGGGGCCAGGAGGGAGCCGCGCACCCCGGGGACACCGGCCCGGGAGCGGGCAGAGGGTCTCCCGGTTCCTGCCGTCGGGGCCGGGCCCGCAGCCGTCGTGCTACCCCGGGATGGTTTTCCCGGGGGTCGCCGCTCACCGCGGGGCGGGGGGAGGATGAGGGGTCGGGGGAACGGGCATGTACTTACGGGCGAGGGCGGTGGGGCCGCTCAGAGCCGCTCCGGCGCTGCCCCGGGGCGGCCGGGCTTAAGAGCCGTCGGGCGGGCGCAGGACAATGGCCGGGAGGAGGGGGCCGGGGCCGGGGGGCGGCGGGAGGCGGGGAGGGGCCGGGGCCGCCCGCCGCCGCTCCGCCCCCCCGCGTCTGGCGTAAACCCGGCTCCGGGCTAAAAGAACCGGCGAGCTACCGGCGCCCGGGGCTGGTGGCCGCCGCGGACGGCTCGCCGGTGCCGGCGGCAGCGCCCGGCCCGGCCAGGCCCGCCCCGTCGCGTCCCGCCCCGCCACGCCATGTCGCTGAGCCCCAAGCACACGACGCCCTTCTCGGTCACCGACATCCTCAGCCCGATGGAGGAGAGCTACAAAAAGTTCGGCGGCATGGACGGGGCGGGCGGGCTGGGCGCGCCCCTCGGGCCCTACCGACAGGCGCCGGTGCCCCCCGCGGCCGCCGCCGTCCCGCAGCACGTCCCCGCGGGGGCGGCCGCCTACCACATGCCCCACGGCGTCTCGCAGTTCCCTCACGGCGCCGTCGGGGTCTACTGCAACGGCGGGCTGGGCAACGTGGGCGAGCTGCCCGCCTACCCCGAGGGGATGCGAGGCGGCGCGGCGGCGGGCGGCGGCTGGTACGGGGCCGGCGGCGACCCCCGGTACTCCAGCAGTAAGTGCGGGCGAGGGGCGGCGCGGGGGGGGCGGCGGGGGCGGGCGGGGGGAGCCGCGGCCCCGACGGGGCGGCCGCCGGCGCTGAGTCGCCTCTCCCGCTCAGTCTCCAGGTTCATGGGCCCGTCGGCGGGGATGAACGTGGCCGGCATGGGCGGCCTGAGCGGCATCGCCGAGGGCGCCAAGGCCATCGTGCCGCTCCACGCGGCCCCGCGGAGGAAGAGGAGGGTGCTCTTCTCCCAGGCGCAGGTCTACGAGCTGGAGCGGCGCTTCAAGCAGCAGAAGTACCTGTCGGCGCCCGAGCGGGAGCACCTGGCCAGCCTGATCCACCTCACCCCGACCCAGGTGAAGATCTGGTTCCAGAACCACCGCTACAAGATGAAGCGCCAGGCCAAGGACAAGGCGGCCGCCCAGCAGTTGCACCCCGACGGCGGCGGGCTCTGCCAGCAGCCCTCTCCGCGCCGCGTGGCCGTGCCGGTGCTGGTGAAGGACGGCAAACCCTGCCCGCCGCCGGGCAGCGGCACCCCGGGCCCCGGGCAGGCCGCCCCCGCG
>JAWWEE010000105.1:5098912-5138626 GCA_035221455.1 Xenops minutus
AGGCGGCCGACCTGGAGGAGCTGTCGCCCAGCCCGCCGGCGCTGCACGGCCCCGTGCCCCCCTTGGCCCCCCTGGACTCGGCCGGCGTCGACTACAACGGCGGCATGGTCAGCCCCAACCTGCTCTACGGCAGGACGTGGTAATCGGTGTATCTATCCCCTGTGTCCCCCACCGCGACCCCTCGGTCCTCCGAGACCGCACCCTCCGGCCCAGCGCCTGCGGGGACCCCGACGGACGCCCCCGCGCTCCCCTCCCTCGGGCCCTTTCCTGTCCTTCATTCTGTTTTTTTAAAGCCTCTCCGGTTTTTGGATAAACGGCCCCGACGGCAGCCCCGCGGCGGGGCCGAGTGCTCGGCCACGCGTGGGCTGCGGGTGTGACCGCGCGGCTACCTGCGTGTGTGAGTGTGCGTGGGGTGTGTGTGTGTGTGCGTGCATTGGTGTGCGGGAGCGGGGTGTGCACGCGTGTTCGTGGCTCCGTGCCCCGCCCGGGGGGAACCCCCGACTCAGCCGGGGGAGCGCCGGTCTCTGCTCCCGGCCCGGCCCCGCTCTCCTGCGGCAGCCCCGGGCACCTGGAGCCCCGGCGTGTCCCGCCACAGCCCCGCCGAACGCCACAATTAAACCTTCTGAAGTGCAGCTTATCTCGGCAGAATTAATTTCACGGGGGTGCCCCGAAAGTGCCGCTCCGTTCTTATCCCCATCGGAGGTAAATTGAGTCGCGACTCGAGAGGCGGCGACGGCCGCGGGAGCCGTGGCAGAAGAGTCCTGGAGCGCCGGTGCTCAGATTGAAGGGGGGAAAAGCCTTTTTCTCGTTGTTGTTACTAAATATCGCTCGGTAAATGAATGTCCGCGCGTGGACGGGGCGCGCGTCCCGCGGGACCCTCACAAGCCTCGGCCCCTCGCTCGGCTTCCGACGGGCTCGCAGACCTGCGGAGCTGCCAGAGAGCCCGGGGATTCCCGGGGCTGGACCCCGCTTCCCTCAGGGATCGCGGGCGGGGATGTTGCTCCGGGGCCGCCGGGCCCGAGGATGCGCCACGGCAGAGCGGGATTTATCCCCGCGCCTCTTCCCGAGGAAATCCCGTACATCGGGAAACATTTCTCGGGAGTTTCCGGCAATTTCTCTTTTATTTTTATTTTTAATTTTATTTTTAACAATAAAAAGAAGCCTTGTTCTCACGAGTCGGCTGCTTCGTTCTCAGTGTACGGACAGATGGACAACCCCAAAAGCCCCTTTTTTCTGTCTACCCCTTCAGCCATCAAGGATTTAATTCCGTGCCTCCCCGCCCTGGCTCCCCCAGCCCCTGGGGACCCGCTGGACCCCAGCCCGGGCAGTGCCGGGGCCCGCGCCGTTCCAGCTGCTCCGTGAAGGAACGATTCTGGGGTGGAAAATGGGGATTTCAGCCTCTGCAGGACCACGGACCAGCTCCCTGACCCCTTTCCAAGGCCCATGCGGGAGCCGGGAGGGAAAGTGGGGGGGTCCCCACCATCCTCGCGGGTGGGAAACGGCAGGGACCCCCCTTCCCATCACAGCAGCTGCCACATGGGGACCACCAAGGCTCACCCCCCTTCCCATACGGGAGCGTTCCTTCCCACTGGCTCCCACTGGGAGCATCCGGGGTGGGTCTGAGCCCAGTGGGGTCAGTGATTTCCCCCTCCAACTCTGTTAAATCCAAGGGGACATGCCAGGGTCAGCTCCAGCTTGGAAATACAAAAAATATATCTCTAGGTAGAGCAGCTCCACGGGATGCTGTCCCAGGGTGAACCCCAAACCCACCAGCTGCTGAGGGTGCAGAGGCAGCCAAAGCAGAGCCCGACGAGGGGGGGATGCTCCATGGTCAGGCTCTGCATCCCACCCCAGCGCTACAGGGACCAGAAACTGAAGCCCCCGGGCGAGGGTGTTGCTCCAGGCATCGCTCCGAGGGTCCAGGAGGGCAGTGCAGCTCTCACGGCCAAGGCAGGCTCCACTCGGGATGAGACTGCAAAGGGGTGGAGAGCCGGGCAAGGGGGAACTTGCCGGAACAAGAAGACCCCCAAAATGTTTATCCAGACTTGTTTTCGTGCCCCCAGAGATGAGAACAACGGATAAAGCCACAAGTCTGAGTCTAACCCATCCCAGCCCTTCCTCCACCCCAGTCCCATGAAAACTCACCCTCACGGCTGGGTTTGGTCCTGCTCAAAAAGTAAAATGACTTTACTTGAGCCCCAAATCTTTTCCCATCCGAGGGAGAAGGCCGTGGAGAGGGCCGATGGCGTTCCCAGCTCCAGGAACGCTGAATTACAATGAAGGATTCTGCTCCACCCTCAATCACTTGAAAATAATGAATCCAGTTCAATGATTTCTTCCTCCCAAGGTTACCCAGGTCTATCTGGGCTTTTCCCTGCTTGCTGGTGATTAACAGCTGGGCCCTGGCAGGAAGGAGCACCATGCCCTAAGGGTAAGAGCAGGGTTGGAAAATTTACTGACTCACACAATATTTTTATTTAAGGGAAAAGTCCAAAGGGAAAGCTGAAGTGGATGCTCTCCTCAGGGTTTGTTGTTTTTTTTTTTTGTGCTTAAACAAATATTTCAAATGCTAAGATAGAGGCTACATGGAATTGTTTTCCAAGAATTCAATGTAAATGTGTACACGCAGGTAAAAGATACAAACAGGGCCTGGAGGGGAGTGGAAATTAACCACACGCTACCGCTGAGAATTTCAAAAGCCACTTTATAAAGCAAATAAAAATATTTACCGATTTGGTACACTCACACAGAAAATCCTAGAAAGAGTGCTAAAAAATGAATGGAATCTCTGCCCTTCGCAACTATTTTAAATTAGGTATCAGACAAATCCACCTCCCCTGCTTGGTTATGTCCCAATAACCAGGTCAGAAACAGGCACGCATTGTAAAAGTTGAAATGTTTTACTTCAAAGTCCAAAAAAATCTCCTCTCTGTGAGACACTGAAGGAAGCAGCCGACAAGGACTGGTGAGGGCCGAGTCTTCCAGTGCCACTGGCTGCCTGCTGGGTCTGCGCCGGGAGTTCATAAAATCCCATTTCTAGGCATTCTTTAAAACTCCGTGTCTGGTTTCAGGCTCTTGTGTGTGGAGTAGAGGATGTTTGGAGTTCAGAGTGACAGGCATTGCTCGGCACAGCTTGGACACGCAAGGAAGACAACACAGCACTCCCACCTCACCCAGCGGCTCGCCGGCAAAGCAGCCAGGCTGGTCTGTAACCCGCTACTTCCCAGCCCCACTGCCCCCTTCTGAAAAATCATCATCATCATCATCAGGTCCATAAGAAATGTGCACATTTATAACAGGTATCAGAGTTTAAAAACTACAGGAATGGCGCTTAACAATTTCATCAATTTTGTTTTTCCCACCCCCACAAATAATAAAAAGAACAAAAGCCAAAAATCTGGACGTTTCCTATATTTTAAGGAAAAAAACCACCACCAGAAGCCAGGAGCTAATTCCAGCTGTACCTTCCTGCAGGAGGTGGGATCGGGTAGGGCCTCCCGGGGCCGTACACCTGCAAACAAACAAAAGCAAGCATTTATTTTTTGGATTAACACCACAAGTAAACAAGTTGGGCGAGCTCAAGGCGCCACTCGGAACTGGAACAATGAATCCTCCACGTCCTCCGCACAGGCAGGGCTGAGCCCCCTCACCACGGACAGGCTGGACATCCCTCCACGGTGTCTCCAACAACCTCAGGCTTCACAGGGGGAAAGAAATCCACCCAAAGCCAGCCTGAGGCCGAGTGACTTCCCCGCTGTGACACCTCTGGGTGTGCTTTGCTTTCAGAGCCCCAGGCAGAGATCAGTAAGTGGGGTATCTCATGCTCAAGGCAGACAAATACAGTTTCATTTTTAACTTAAAATACCTACGTGTACAAAAGTATTTTAAGGAAAAAAATTAAACTGTATTTGTTACAGAAGCAGTGTTTTCCAGCACTCATTCAAACTTTAATAATAGGTCAGAGACCTAAATCCCACCTTGGAAATTACTCCAAATGAGACGTATTTTTGTACTTAAATATAGGCATTTGGTACATCAACTACCCAGTGAAAAAATCCGCTGGAAAATTTCATGGAGTCCCCGGGAAGCATTCTACATTATTTCCAAACTTGATATATTGCAGGGACCATAAACCAAATTAAATATGGTACTCCAACACCAGCAACAGGCTTTGTTTGCCCCTTACTTGGGGTGTTTTCGGAGGGAAGGGGAAGAGGGGCTGCCTTTCCTTTCCTTAAAAGAGAAATCCATCTTTACCCCAGCCTATGGCAGCTGAGATATCCACGGAAACCGCGGAGCCCACGACCAAACCTGCCTCCTTGCAGTGTGCCCGGGAGAGAACCTTGGAGGTTTGGCTCCAGGTTTGATTGCAAGCAATTAAAAAAGGAAACAAGGTGGCCATATCCCTTAAAAAAATCCTTGAAAACCAGCAGCAATCCCTGTGCAGGACGACAATGCAGAGGTCTGGAAGGCTGCACAAGACACTGATCCGGGCGCTCTGTTGTGTGTTGCTACAGACTGAAACAAGAATGTCCAGCACCCGCACAACACCAAGTTTATTCTTTCGTTTTCTGGGAGAGCTGGAAGGCCCCAAACACCCACTCCTCCTCCCATGGAGCCCCCCGGATCCATGGCAGCTGCATTAATTTTGTAAGCACTTTGCAGCAGTGTGTTTATTAACCTCTTCAGACCATGTTCTGTATGCTGTAAAAAAAGAATTCAGAGGTGAAAGGGCCCAAAGATAATTATTTATGCTGCTACGTGTCACCACTTCCACTTGAATCCCTTTTCAAGGCTTTAAAGCTTTGAAATTTTCAGGCAGCAAGGCCAGATTCAATGATTGGGTTGGCACCCTAAAGCCTTTCAGGTACCTTCTCATTTCACTCCAGCCCCGAGAAAATAATGACATCTGAAAGTTCATTTAAAAATAATAACAACAACAACAACAAAAAAGGCAACAAAAAATTAAAGGGAAATAAAAAACAGTTGGAAAGCAACACACTGCAAAGGGAATTTTTAAGGAAGCAAATTTAATGGAGATGAAAGATTTGTCCTTAATATCCGTTATATATGTGAATATCAATAAAAGGGTTGTCACCACCATCTGTTTCTAATGTTTCCTGCACCAGCAGATAGGTCCAGGTCAGTGCCAGGGGAACTACATTTTGGACAGGACCACAACATGATCCAGGCTGTGGATGCCACAAGACTCCAAGCTTTCCAAGAGGGAACTAACCAGGGATGCCCTCCACAACCCATCTGGAAGACTGTTCCAGCTCACCCTCATGATTCCAGCTGCAGCTCTTGGGCACCAAGATTTCAGGTTGGCAAGCACAGATTCCTTTAGCAAACATATCCACCTATGCTGCCCAGGATGAAGGGCAGAGCAGAGTGTGCCATGGCAGGCAGACTTTTTCAAGCCTAATTAAACACTGCCCAGACTCCACTGGCAAGAAGATCCTCCACTGATTTTTCTACATTGTCACAGCAGCTCCTGTTACAGATTAGAACAATCAGGCATTTTTTCCTCTGGCTCTGGTGTTTTGGGTAAATCTGTGTAACACATCCCAAAAGATTTTGAAAACTGATCCTACCAATACAGGTCATCCAAATTTAAAATACACCACCACTGGGTCCTAGCTGTGCAAAGGCTCAAGCCCCACTATTTCCCCAATAAGCCCAGTGTGTTCATAACCCACGTCGTTGAGTTCTGCTTCCAGTCAAACCCAGTGCTGGCAGGATTTGTACTGGTACTGCCTCCCCTGTACTGGTGCTGTGCCATGTAACATGTCTGCACTGGGGAGGTGAGCAGGCTGGGAGGGAGAAAAGAAAAACTAGGGGTGACTAGGAGGTAACTTATCCTTAACTGAGTCCTGCCCCAGCAGAAGGCACATTTTCAACAGGTTTTGACTTAATTTCCAGATAAAATATTGGGCAACAGTGCTGTCACTCACCAGTTGAGCCCTCCTCCTCTCTGGTACTGGTCAATAACCATCCCATAGATCTGACTTCCCCAAACAGCAACAGAACTAAGAGTTTAACCTAGATATCTGAAATTAAATCACTATATAGCACTGGAAACAGTGATCTGTAACAAGAGTATATACAGATCATGTTTTACTGGGAACACCCCCCTCCAAAAACTCCCTAAGCAAAGTCACCTGCTACTTTCAAGCAGCATTTTCACTGTGTGGTATTTTCATGAACTGCTGACAAAGTCACCTGTAATTTTGGATGAGGTTCTCCCATCACGTTCCCTTGTTTCCATTTAACCACACAGAGCTATTTTCACATGTCCTTTCCCAGACATGTTTATTCCTTGGGCTACATTTGCATTAAGTAGTTTTTCAGCAAAGAGAAAGCCAATAAACACTTGAGAGGAAAAATTCGGGAAGTCGTAAGAATCTACATTTCAAACATGCTGGGGAGAAACTCTTCTGTGCCCAAAAGGTGTAGCTTTAGATTTCCTTAGAGAAGAGGAAGACTGGTTGGAATACCTGCCTTCAGGTGCTGTCTCCTCATGCTGCAAAGGTGGTGACTCAGGAGCACTTTGATCTGTGCTCATGGACAATGGTGGTGGTGGTGCAGTCCCAGCAGGGCCTTGTGTCAGGGGCACACCTGGAGAGGCTGGACAAGGCTGGGAAGTCACCTGTCCATGCTCTCAGTGACACACTAAAACCAACTAAGGAATGCCTTCCCATGCCACATTCCCTCTCCACAGCCCCCCAAAAGGGAAGCCTTACTGGGGTGGAGGACAGAAGGTGTTCCTACCTGTCTGCCCCTGTCCATGCGATCCTCGGGTCTCTGTGGGTATCCCATCGGTCCCAGCCCCTGGTACTGTGCCGGCTGGAACTGATTTGGGGACTGCAGCATGCGGTTCCAGGCAAGGAGAGGAGCAGCTCCAGCAGTTCTGTGTAAGGAAAAGACACCGCAGTGTGACCTTAGAGAGGCCCACACCACATTCCCCAAACCTGGATTTGTCTCAGAGCTGAACACGGTCCCACCAGCCGCGCCTGAAGCAGGACTGCAGATGGCCAAGTGTTAGAGAGAGACCAGGGAGGGGGGAACATCTTCCCAAATTATCCTAAAAGCCACCTTTGCTGTTTGCTCCATCGCAGCTTGAAGCTGCACAGCCAGGTATTGCCACAAGCAGCAAACTCCACTTTACAAACCAGCGATTTTTCCGATTTCCTGGAAGGCTTCTGCCCACCTTTTATTTCAGGGGTAGATTTGCCGCCTGCCCCGCGCTGCTCCCGAGCCCGGAGCAGACCCCAGCCATCCATCCCCACGTTAGACAAGCGTTCCCCACCATCCCACGAGTAAACATGTGCCACACGGGAGCCAGAGGCTTTCTTTTCTGAACACCCAGACTCCTTCTGGGAGTCCATTCTTCCCAGTTAATTGCAGGTTGCAAATGAATTCTTACAGCGAGTATTTGGAATCTAGGGTAGGGGCCTTGGCTGCTTTTTCCCATCCATTATTCTGCTCAATATGTCAGGAGGTCTGATCGGGAAGAAACCTTTTCAAGTTCTATTGATGCTGTTTTCAATTGACCACGGTGACCTAGCAACATAAGCACTAATTGGCACGGGCTGACTGACATTTGGTGTACAGTTTATATGGGAACGCAGATCCAACATCCATTATAACCTAGTTTGCCATCCCAGATTACCAACAGCAAGAAATGTTTTCATTGCCTTCAAGTACCTATTCTAGCATTACAATTATAAAGCAACAGGTATAACACGTCAAATATTGTCTGATTAGAAATATTTAGAGAAATGCTACAGCCATGATCTGGTCGTTAAAGCTGAGCAAGGGTGAGGGACAAGGCCTTACAGAACTCATGGGTTCTGCAGGACAATATAGTGTTGTAATGGAGAAACAGGGATAGTGAAGCCAGTTAATCTTTCCTGACCCCTCTTGATGAGGGAGGCAGCAGAGCAGAGCAGGGCCAGCCTGGTGGGAGATGGGGACAGCAGGGAGCAGGAGCACTGCATCCCAGATTTACCTGCTGGGATGGGGACAGCAGGGAGCAGGAGCACTGGATCCCAGGTTTAACTGCTGGGATGGGGACAGCAGGGACCAGGAGCTCTGCAGGTTTATCTCCTTCACTGCACATCACTCCATGTCTCTTCCAAGAGCCCCTGTCCAGATGTGCTGGATTTCAGCCCTGGAGACCCTTTCCAGAGGCAGGCAGATGTCCAAGCACCCCTGGAGCCTGGGGAGGAGCTGTGACAGTCCTGGCCAGGTAGGATTCACAGCCAGCTGCACAACACTGGACAAAGGGAGCTTTGAGAACTGAGGAGCTTTGGGAGGGGAAGGACTTTAAACACACATTCCACCAGCTGGAGTAGAGGCAAAGTTGGAATCAAGACAGGTAAAGGTGAGATTAAATGGATGAAAGCAGGCATTTTGGATGTGAAGGTGGTGTCATTTTGGATGCAAACTGCTTTTGGTTTCACAGTAAAGTCTGCAAAGACTGTGCAGCTGCTCCACCTGGTCAGAGCAAGACCTGCCTGGATTTTAGAAAGGCATAAGAACTCCTGCCATCTCCACAAACAAATAACTTGACTCCTGTTTACAGAAATATGAGTGCTACCAGATAAATATGCAGCTGGTGAATACAACGTGCAATGGACTCAAAAGAGACATGCACAAGTGGTAAGTGGTGATACTGAGCTGTGTGCTGTGCCTTTCACTACAGAAATGCACAGTGTTACCCAAATCCTACCTCAGAAGGAGCAATGTTGTAGTTAAAAAATTCATAGCACATAGCACTCTCAGGGACTAAACACTCAAACCCAGTATTCTGAGTTCATACGTAGAATGAACTTAGTCATATTTATTCCTTTTGATTAAGTACTTTGAGTACTAACTTTTTCCTCCCCATGATTCCTAGAAAACAGCAGACTCCAGGATGAATACACTGCTCAGCCTTAAGGAAAACTACTGGGAATTACCTATACAGCCCCAGCTCTTGGGCTTTCATTAACAATCGTTCTGTCTCTGTAACAAGTGCTGGTGATAAATACAACTGAGGGTCACAGGCCAGCACTTGCTCCATGCCTGGAATAGGAAGGCTTGACACAAATTTCATTTATCATTAATGTGTGTCTGGCACAGAGTTTAAACTTTTTATTTTTAAGTGCTGTTTAGTGCAAAGTTGGGAATTTAACAAACTAAACACAGCAATACTAATATCACTGTTATGTTGGGGCATTTTTGCCCAAGGCCATCTGAAAGAGTGAAATCAGTGATTTTCAGTCAGAACTACTATGGATTCTAGAGGATAAACCTAGAAAAAAGGCTGCAATGCATTTTCTGATCTTAAAAGCCTGTTCTTAATTCACAGAACTATGTATTATTAAAAAAATAAATTAGATTTCCATCTTGTAAACAGAAATATGGAAATTAACGGACTCACAGCACTTGACTTCATGTTCATCTAGTGCATCTATTAATTGGTGAGGGTGGAGATTTGTACACAGCAAGACTGTAACCAAAAAAGAACTGTGCCACTTGAAACATCCCAGGAGCTCACACTGGCAGAATTATTCAAATCACTATCCAGAGTTACACCAACTCAGGATTCAACTGAAGCATATTCATCCAGGGCAGCTGAAATACAGCTTCAGGAGACATTACACAGTAAGCCCAGCCTCTTTGGAAATCTCTTCTATAAGCAGATTAAACAAATAATTTTGCTACATTTCCATCAGCCAGGTAGCAAATACCTCTATCAACTCTGAACCAGATCAAGAGCAAGAAATGATCTCTGCAGTGCCCAGGAACATCAGGACAGGGAGAAGGACACCTGCCCTGCTGCAGGTGTCCTCCAAAGGCAACTCCCTCACTTCACTTTACCTGCTGCACCCGCATTGCGACACTTGATTTAAAAGTAGGGAATCCTACACAGGAGACAGGATGTACTGGGTTACGGAAAATCAGCTTTACATTCTTGGGGTTTTTTCCCCACCAGGCCTGGGAAGCAAGAGCTACTTTAGTCCTCCTGTGACAGCACAAAGGCCCCAAGCTTTCCTGGCAGCAGGGACAGCGCTCCCTGCTCACCCCTTGCTTGATGTCATAAATCAAGGATGTCACAGCCTCCTGCCAACACACTCCATCTAATGGGCTGGAGCAGGGCTGGCAACTCCTTGAGTTACTTTCTTCCTGGGAACAGAGGTGCCAGAGAACAGAAATCCCTGGCTGCTGTCCCCCGTGGCACCTTGTTGCTCCTGGAGCACCTGAGCAAGTGGGGACAGCCTTGGGGGTGAACAGTTTGGGAAACCAGCAGCTCCCAGGGAATGAACTGGGAAACTCCAAATCCTGTGAGGGAATCAATTCAACAGGTTCAGACATTATTTCCTGCACCAAGTCTCTCTGTGTTTAACCTTCTGCTTAAGTCTCTGTGCTTGTCTCTGTAAGCAACTAACTCAACATCAGCCCTAAGCATGTTTGATCTGCTTCCCAAATCCAAAACCTTGCAGACACATGGCAAAATTACTTCTCCTCATCACTGGCAAGTTAGAAATTTTCATAAACTATCCAAGGTGTAACAAAGAAAAAGCAATGACAAGTGGCAGACCTGCAGCAATCCTTTACAAAATACTACTATATGCTATGGATTTAATTAAGGTGTGGGAATAGCAACTCCCACAGACCAATTAATATTAAAGTTTGCATTATAAACGAACCTCGCCTTACAATATTCCACACGGATGAGGCACAGGACAAGGGAGCCAGCCTTAGTTCAGTGGGGATCAAAATGGTTGCCATGGAAAGTGACTGTGGAGAGCTCAGTAAATTCTCCCAAAGCCCGTATTTTCAATGGTGAACATTTGCAAATAAAATCAAGGAAAAAAATCTATGCCTCAGAGCAGAAACATCTCTTACATACTCTCCCATTCCTCCATAAACATAAGTATCATTATTCATAGCTGTCAGAGGTACCCTGGGTTTATTGAGTCCCCCCACTGAAGGACATACAAGCCATCCATGAAGGAACGCATGTAAAACATCCCTGATTATCAAACCATGTCACATTCCTTCTATTCGATGGCACTTATTGGACTGCAGATTCCATAATCCTTCCCTGAGTCCCTTCTGCATTTAATTCAGTTCAGCCTTAAGTAGTTAAAGAAACTGTTTTCAGTGGCAACTAATAACTACTGACCTACAGTGACACTGCCCTACAATGGGCTTGTCAGCCCTGAAAAACTTGTACCAAAGAAGCTGATTAGGACTTCAAGAGGTTTGTAGCAAGAATCAATGGCTGGTCTGTACTAATGCAGCGGCTGCAGCACAGAAATGATAAAAGTGGAACACCATTAGTTATGCCTCATTAAGCTCCACAGCCCTCCTAAAAAGAAATTTGTTTAGCCTGTCCAAAATCTAATGCAGTTTTAAGCTCTCTGTGTTCAATTTCATAGCATCTCAAAAGCTTCAATAAGATAAAGGCCAAAGAACCAAGAACGGTACCAAAGCACCAACAGTAAAGTTAATTTTGAAGCCTGAGTTTTAATGGAAAGTGTTTTTGCCTTCTTTTTTTTAATTCAAAGTACTCGAGCCTTTTAAAGGATGAGCACCATGTAGTGTGCTCTCAAAACATAAATAAATCATGGACATTAATTAACTTAAAAAACCCGCAGTACAGCATGATTTCAACAAATTCAAACAGCAACGTTCAAAACAAAAGAAGGGGAAAACAAACGTTGGGAAGCCTGGCAGAACCAAATCCACCCTCCTGGGCACGTCTCACAGAGCTGCCACCCCTCCTGCCTTACCTTTGTGGTGTCTGCTGAAACAAGGGCGTAGGGCCTCGCCAGGACTCCTGGGGTCGAAGATCTAGAGGGTAAAACAAAATGGTAAAATCAGACAGAGCAAGTGTAATTCAAGAGCTCTGCTCCACTCCTGTCTGTGCCCCAGAGCTGCTTTTAAGAAGCCAAACAGAAAAACTCAGATATGCCACAAACACACTCCAAGCCATCAGTTCCGACTGCAGATTTGGACATAGCCCTGCTGGGAACTGATAAAAGGTGATGTTTTTGGTTTCAATATGTCCAATAAGCTTCAGGTGACAAGAATAATGAATTTTAATTGCTAGAACTAGCTCTGGTTAGTGCTTGGACTCTTCAGAGGCATCTCCTCTTGAATTTTTAAAGATGCAAAACTGTATCTGTTACCCCAAAAATTTAATATTCACATTTCTTCCAAGTACATTCATCAATAGATAAAAAATATGGATATACACCCCCCCCCTGCTGTATCATCACAACATATCATGTTTGTGAACCAGAAATACATACTAGTCAAAATACTGGGGGTTTTGGCCAGTTTGGGAAATTGGCCAGTTTCCCTTTCACTGGGCTAAGTTACTCCATAAAGGAAACTAAAAGAATGACTGAAGCATGGAACAAAGTGAACGGTCCCACTTAATTCACGTTTAAATAAAGCTATATTTAGGATACAAAAGATCAAGAATTCAATAATATAAAATAGAAATAGATAATCACTAAAGACACTAAGGTGCATTTAAGAGTTAACTTAGTCAATGATAATATAACAATAAAAATCTATTAATGATCTGTGAGATAATGGAATCAGACTGAATTAAGCCTTTTTGGGTAAAAACCTGGCCAGAGCCTCCGTGCTGCAGCGCTGGAGACCACCCACTTCTCCATTGTCTCTTCCACCCAAACCAGCCCTTTACAAAGCCGAGGCAGGACCAACATTGCTTTAACAGGACACGCAATTAAACGGTTGTTGTCCTTCTAAATAACCTGGTCAGTAAACAGGATAAAAGCAACGGTTCCTCAATAGCGCCAGGGCAGCCCCCAGCACTCAGAGGGGGCGTCAATCAAAGGCTCCCGTTTCACTGACACCTTTGATGGCTTTCAATGGGCTTCAAGTGTGACCTAATTCCAACAGCTGGCTCCAGCAGCTGGAGAACAGCCATGCCAGGACACAGACACCCTGCTACACCGCCAAGGGCTGAGGACACGGAAGCTCAGCCAGCGTTTGAAAGAAAAGGAGGGGAAAATGAAATAAATAAATCTGTGCCCCTCTCCCAACTCTGGCTGGAACCTCTCGGGTGTGCAGGGGAGGGTGTGGGCAGCCCTCACTGAGGAGATCAGAGAATAAATTCCCATCCCCAGCAGCTCCACTCTTCCCACCGGAGCAAAGCCAATGCAGCCCATAATTATTTATATTCCATATGGAGTCATTTATTAAACATTACACCTCTATACACAACTACATCGACCAATATATAAACATATATATAACACACAGCCAGACACACACACACTGTTGGCAAGTGATGCTCCTCAGTAGGTAGAATTGGCAATTTTCACCCAAATTCCAACCACACCAGCCTAAAAAGCATGACCAGGACTGAAGATGGGCATGTGGCATTTCCTCCTGATCAGTCTGTGACTCACAAGGATCTTTCCATGGCCAAACAGGCTGTACCCTACACAATGCCATGTTTGCTTTGGAATACAAGGGAGTGCAACACAAGAGAACCTACAATGCTGCTTTCAGGGAAATGAGCAATTAACACACAACGTCCAACTGGAGCTTGGGAAAAACTAAAAGTACAAATTAAAAATTGCTAAAAAAAAATTATGAAATTTAAAGTTTGGGACTGCCTGAGAGTGTCACTACATTCAATCAAAATACCCTAAAGGTGACTCTGTTTCTAACAATTTCAAAGTTTCACAGCCAGCAGCACCACAGAAACACAGCAGAGCTGAGCTCTGCTCATCATATTTCCAGACCCTTCTTTTCCATGTCAACAAGAAAGAACCCAGCTCTCCCTGCTGTAGCCACACCTCTTTGCAGCTCTAGGGAACAGTTTAAGAGACAGTTTAATGAAATCATCATAAAAACATTTAAATCCACCTTATTCATTAGTATGGCTGGCAGAACAATCTTTGAGGGAAAGAGCTTGGAGCAGTGAATTGCACTTCAAAAAGATACAAAATGGGAGAAGAAATGACAACTAATATTTTCTTTAGGCTGCAAAACTTAGGCATCTCCTAGAGCTATAAGGCCAAAGAAACTGCCTTCTCTAGCAGCTCCTCAAGTAACAATTTATCTAATCAGGGTGGCAATCAAAGACGAGATTTTGTGTTTACTGATTGCACTAATCAAAATCACTTTTCAAATGCAGCTAATTGACAAGTTTACTGACTGCAATGAAAGTCATAAATCAGATGTCCTGTGCTGCAGAAACCAAACCTGCCATTCCCAGAGCGCTGCCACACTGCACTTGACTCCCCAAGTTATCAGCACAGACAATTATTCATCAACCGAAAATTGGCACATCCAAGTCAAATCAGAGAGCACCAGCAAGGAACACCCCCAGCAGGCTCTTGAGGGAAAGACGGCACTTGGCTTGACTGCATCGCCCTTCCAGAGGCTGATTTTACAGCAGTTTATACAGCAAAACATAATACATGAAATGAAAAGTTGCTCTTCATTGATCCCACAAAATGTGGGAATTTTAACTCCGTCAGCTGTAGTTTTTCAGGTTCCACACAATTCCCAGTCCAGTCATGCCACAAGAGTGTTTCTCTCACAGTGACACAGCTGATGAACAGTATTGGGATACAGCCCATTCACAAACACATCCTTCAGCCTGAACATCCAAAAGGCTGGTTCCAGAAGGAATTCCAGGCTGTGACACCTGGAGGTGTTCCTCTAACAAGGGTTTAGGCAGCTCTGTCTGTACTTGGCAGAAGAGCAGTTGAGACACATGTGGTTCACTTGTGACTGGTAGTCCCACATGGGCTGGGGCCTGACTCATGAGCCAGGCAGCAGGACATGTTCTGGGAAGGCCTTTCTAAGGAGCAAGAGCATCCCTCACACTGTTTGCATCCCTGCTACTGATGGACATGAGCTGCCCTCATACCTCGGTTAAATAAAGAGACACTGAAAGGAAGACAATCTCCAAAACACCAAGTCAAACGCTGCCATAATTAGTTGTAGAGACTTCAGGCTGCAGTCAGCGTGAATTAGAAGTTAATTAGAGCTTAAGGCTAACCTCCTAGGACAGCTCGGTGTCCTTGGAAGAGAAGAAGAAACACAAGTCAGTGAAGTGCCAAAGAACACATTTGCAGCGTGCTGCACTGCGGTCTCCCACGCAAACAGAGTGCCAGGACCTGGCTCTGGAGAGCAGCGGCTGGCACAGGACCCTGCCCGGGGAAAGAGTCTTTGTGCAGCAGCTGCTGCAGCACGAGAGACCAGCAGGTCCACCTGGCACCTCTTCTGCTGCACCAGCAGAACAGCATCAACCTCTGTCTCATGCAAAAAGCAGCATTCAGGAAAGTGGCACAATGAGAGGGGAAAAAAAACCACCCCAACCAATTGCTTTCAGGTTTGCCAGGCACACCTGCAGAACAGCAACAGGGGATGGCTGAGGCATTTGGAGGGGCAGGAGATGAGGGGAGGAAGGCACTTGTGAAAGAAAGCCACCAGACAGTTTTTCCAAGGTCAGCAGATGGACTGGCACTGCTCATCCAGTGGTGGATTCCAGCCTCCTCAGTGTGAGCACCCCGATGACACTGGGGGGTATTTGCATGCAGCACTGCTCGTACAGCACCAGGTGCTTGGGTGCCAGGAGGACAAGAGCTCTGGAAGTACCTCCTTGGCAGAATCAGCTCCAGGGATGGGAGACAGAGAGAGCAGCTTTGAAATCAGCGTTTCCCATGAAGTGCCAAGACTTGACAGGAACGGCAGTACAGCGACTGCTGAGCTCCCAAAAACTTTCTCCCCAAAACCACACGAACTTTCTGATTTTGGAGAGGAATACAAAAATATGATGCCTGTCTGGTAGTTCTGCCTTCTAATGTTTCCTGTTTGTTAAAAAAAAAACAAAACAGGGTTTTCCTTTAAGCTGAGTTAATCCCTCCAGGCTCCCATTCAATTCGTCTCTCCACTTACACCAATCTGGTTCCTTGCACAAGAAATCAGCACTCACCACTCAACTTCCCTTCATCTGCTCTGCGACTGGACACTGAATTTCAATCAGTGGCCACTGATATTATTTGTTTACTGTCTGATATGTAGCAAAGATGCCAGTGAGGTACAAAAAGGGTGAGAGTTTCACTGGGCAGCAACTGGTCTGAATGGGACAAAGCTCTGGAGTTCAAACTTCACCTGTGCCAACTCTTCAAATGTCCCACACTTGCAAAATTCCACATTGCAGGAATTCATCTGGACAGTGAGAACTTCTTATTTTAAAGCACCTTCTTAGGCAGTTGAAACAAATTTCCTCCTGTCTCAGTCCCACCATTACAGAAACAGCCCCTGATCACACGTGAAGAGACAAAACTCTTAAGCAGCACCCTTTTTCAGAAGCACAAACAACTCTTTCCCAGGACGAAAAACTCCATTTTGGGTTACACAGGATTTATTGGTAATGCTGGTACTGCTGAGATTCCACCACAGATGGAATACGTTCCAAGTAATAGACACCAGGAACCCCTGATATGGGTGGGTTTTATAGTGCTATTCCATTTGAATCCTGAGTGCAGTGTTCAAAGTGGGATCCCACTGGCAGACACTTCGTTACATTTCAGCACATTTCCCTACAGCAATTCCATAAAGGAAGAGCAATAGAGAAGAGTAAGATGAGGTTACTGAAGACAGATGCCTGAATCCACTTACTATTTGTGATGATGCCACAGACCAACCCAAACCCTGTATTTTCCAATGAAATGCAGGAAGCAGAACTCACTTACTTGACAACAACTTGGGGATCTGCTGCTGCCCCCCCAGAAGGGGCCTGGCGTAGGGGCTGCCGTAAGCTCCGAGCGGCATGGCGTTGGGATACATCCCTGGCATCCCTCTTTCCCGTGGCATTGTGTGGCTGCTCCGTGTAAGAAAAGGCAAGGAAAAAGATCAGGATGTTTTGATGAATTCCACCTTACCGCACAGCTGCCATCTGGCCCATCCAAAGTCCCAGCCATCTCCACTGTGCCAGCACAATGTGGGGCCGCGCTGGTGGAGCGGGGCCCAGGCACATCCCAACACAGGCACGTGCCTTGGCAGCTGCTCCCAGGAAAATGCCCAAGTTTTCACTAACACAGCTGTACTTTTTTTTGTAACTATGACATGGAAAGACAGAAGAGGGTTCACCAGCACAGCCCCAGGACAGCTCTGCTTTCCAGCACATGAGTGCAGGGAAAAGTGGTGCCTTTTCTTCTTCCAGCTCTTTTATAACTTTCAGAAGCAGAACAGCAGGGAAGCCCCCCAGCAGGGCAGCCTGTAATCCAGCAGGGCAGTCTGTAACCCAGCAGACTCACCCTAAGGTTCTAAAGGCCGACTGGTCCAAGTGCACTGGTTTCCTGTCTCGGTTGAAGCCAAGTTGTGGTCTCCAAGGCCTGCCATCATTGTTGGTTTTTTCCCAGTCTCCTGGCTTCAGAACTGGAGCAGGTTTCCTTAATAACAAAAATAGTTCCATAAATATATATCAGAGCAAATAGACGAATAAATCAGAACACAGTTATTTGAAAGCTGACACTTACTTTGCCCCAGGTAACACTGTAGCCTTGAAAACAAAGTCTTCAGCAAATTGTGGATCTTTGAAGGAGATGCTAGAAGGAAGTATTTGAGGATTAGGTTCACTTTATACAGACAACAAAGTGAAAACTAATCACTGCTTCACTAACAGTGATGTCCACAACAGAGTCAAGAACCCACAACTTACACTGCAGAGTGAATTTCTTGCACATGGATGTACTGACTACATTGGATGTCTTGATTATTTTCCAGGGAGTAACCTTTTTTCTCCCATTTCAAAAACGAAGTTCCATGTCTAGAAACCAGTTAGCCTCACATATGGGAATGAAAGGCTCTTCTGCAGACCCTCAAGTACAAATCCTCCAGTTAAAGCACTGACTGTACCTGACGGAGCTCAAAGGCTGCCACAGGCAGGAGACGAGGGGGACTTGGTTACAAGTGGGATTTCCCAGAGCAGGGAGTTTTATCCACAAAGGCAGCTTTGTGATTCCATGCAGCTCCCATGGAGGGGTGCATCCCTATTTTCAATGACATCTCACAGACCCTGCATTTCGAGCTGTCTAGTACTAGACAAACTAATTATTAATAGAGCAAAAACTGTCTGAAAGCTTCATTTCTACTTGTACACAACATTACAGAGCACTGGGTTTGTGATTCCCATCTCCTGGTGCAGTATTCAGGTCTCAGGTAGGTCCCACCAGGCACTTGTTTGAAGCACATGACATTAACCTGTCCCCTCACTACCTACCATCTGACACAGAAAAAAGCTTGGGATGCCAAGCAAGCTAAAAGCAAATGGCTGAGCAGAATAATCTTGCTCTTCCAGCTGAAATACATCTGCTTTTCAGTACCAAGAATGAATGAGACTCCAAGGAAAAAGAATAATGGTCCCTTGGAAAATTCAGCCTCAGTCACACGACCTGAAGAGCAGAACCCTGACTGCTCATACCATCTCCAACGACAGCAAGAAAAATCCTTGCAACAGAGAAATGGAGAGAAGCACGAAACAACCCAAACCTCCTGACAGGGGCAGATGAAAAGCCAAAACCTTCCTTTAACTCATTGCTCACAGTAACTACAACCCCATTTAGAGCATCCTTCCTCCAGTATCCTGACAAGCCACAACTCAGCATTGCTTACTGCCTGTTGAACCAAGTTAGGCCTCTTTGAAAGAGAAAATTACACACACAGATCACAAGTGATTTTCAGTGTCTCAAGTATTTCATGTGGATCAAGAAGTGAAAGGTTATAGGCCCAAGCATTGCAAATCCAACAAGACACCACAATAAAATGAGTTTTGACTGCTGTATGTTGTACCCCACTGCATTAAACCCAGAGGTTACTGACCTGACTGCAGAATTTTGTGTAAGATCCCGCAGCATCGGAACAGGAGACTCCACAACCCTGATCAAGAGAAAAACCTCTGTCAAAACATCAAGTAATTACTTCTCACCACTTGGTGCTCTTTTTCTGTTGCTCTGTCAACTAAGCCTCTGACACATAACAGGGATTTTAAAACAAACTTGCCTTGCCCCTAAATCAAGTACTTCTATAAGCACTAGAATGACTGAATCCTTATTTCTCAATGCCACAAGAGTTTTCTTTTTTCTTTTCCTTCCAAGAAGAGCTCTGACTTGCTCATATTCCTCACAAACCATGACAAGAATGGAGAAATGCCCATTAGTGTGACCTGGGATACATTATCTGTGCAACAAAGTCAGTGTTTGTGCATTTAATGCAAATGAGCTACTGAACACCTGCCTGTGCCTCTGAGCACAGTTAAAGAAATGAAAGGTGAAGATTACACTGACCATTTCTCTAACTAAATACATTCTCTAGAAAACAAAAAATATGAGCATTCGTTGTATGTGTGGCTGAAGACCGTCCTGAATTCAGTGCTACAGGACAACTGGGCAAAGGCAAAATGTCTCTAAGACACCACTATTTGGATTTTTCTCTAATGCAATGCAGATTAGCATATAAAAAGAAGAGTTTGGGGCTTTCAAGACAATATGCACTAATGGGAAGTCACATCAGCCCATATTCACATTCATACAAAAGCAGAGGCCAAAACAACACAACCTTACTGAACAAGGCCACTGAGTGCTACTACTTTTATTATTAGACTACTTTTATTAGCCAGGCCTTGTTTACCTAATAAAACAATTACTAAATACATAAAAATCAGCCTTCCACAGGTGAAATGAGAAACAAAAAAAGATTCACCAGCAACTAAACACATGCATTAGGGCACTTCAAGGGTTTCTGAGGCTGCTCTAAAAGCCAGGCTCTGAGGTTAAGCAAAACAGGACTGTAGGATGACAGTGTCACTTCGTTGGGATTTTCCACATGCTGGAGGTGACACACCCCTGCTCTGAACCCTCGGGCAAAGCACGTTGAGCCTCAGAACTACACACATTGCCTGTTGGGACCTTGAAGCTTCTCCTTGTGGGCACGAAGGTACTTCTGTTGAGACACAGCTAGAATGGAAGGAAATGCCCTTTAGCAGCACCAACCCACCCCCAGGCCACACTCACTGATCCGGCAGAACAGCGTTGTCGTTCAGGGTAAGCTTTCCCTGGATACCATGGCACAGCTCTGGTGGTATGTCCACTGGCTACAGAGGGAAGAGTTTTGCAGCTGAAGCACTTTATTAGACCTTCAACCTCACCATTTCCACAGCCCTTCAAGAGCAAGGACAACTTACCTCTGTATTTTTGGTCTTGTACTGTTCTACAATAAAGTCACAGAGTGGATGGTGCTTTCCAACAAAGAGAACATCACCACCAAGGCTGTTTCTTCTGCCTGGGAAGATAAAGGGAATGGGATAAGAGCTCAGAGCAAAGAAGGAAGGAAGGAATGCAGCAGACCTGCAACACTGTCTTGGTGACACCTCCACAAAAGCCAAGTTTCACTGTGACTGAGGAGAAAGCTTTGAACATTCCTTGAGAGCGTAGGAAAGACACTGTCTGCCCACAGCAGGATGGCTCTGGTCACAAGGGTAGTTGGGAGACAGTAACAAACCCAGGAATTTTGTGTTCAGTGGGAGCAATACTGAACTTAGTACAGAGTAACACTGCAGATCCAAAGAGGCTGGGTAGAAAAACCAAGCCAAACACCCCTAGACCTGACACACCTCCCACAGTTCACCCACAAGAACCTGCTACTGTTTCTGTACCGTGGAGAGACAAACACCTCCATTGGCCTCTATAAACTGAACAAAAGCTACAACCATAAACCCACCAGGGATCACTTTCATTATCAGCAGCACCCATGAAGAACAATCTGCCAGAACTCAACCCAACCAAACACCTGTTACACCTTCTCCATTTAGGGTGAAACAAATAAGTGGCAAAAAAATATCACAATTCTTTAACAAAATAACACAATTCTTACTCTCTTCAGGGGTGAGGTCAGGGTACACCTCCTCCAGAGCAGCTCTGAGGCGTCGCTCATCCACAAAGGGCAATAATGCAACACCTGGCAAAACCAGAACAGTATTTTTTCACACTTGTAGAAAAAACCCAAAACAACACTCACAAGGACTCTGGACTTCCACAGGCATATAGTCCCAATTTAAAACTTGGTCTGCCTGAAACAGTTCTGCTTCAGATCTTTGTGTGGCTTTTTTAAAACAAATACTGTTGCCCTAAAACTGAAGGACAACTCAAAACTTTACCCACAGTGAAATTACACACCATATAATCAGCCACGAAATTTGGCAGACCTTGAAAATTAATATTCTCTAAAGAAAGAAAAATCTGCATAAATATTGTAGCTCTTTTTTCATTCTTTGTATGCTCCCAAATATTTCTATATTCCCCAAAGCATTTTTGGCACAGCACTAATGAGCCACTGATTGAGCAGAACAAGATCCATTAATTAAATGCAAAGGAGACAAAAGACAATTACACAGTGAGGCTGATAAAAACAGAAGGATGATTAATCTAGTTCAGGACAAATTAACAAATCTGGAATGACTGCTGAAATGACTAATAATCATTGTTAATCTGAAATCAGTTACTGAACCGTAATTTTTTCCTCATGCTAACCACTTTTAAAAAATACACCTGCTGTAAAATACTTGTCCCCACACCAAGTAACACAAGTTCCCTGTGTGACTTAGTGCAGCGTTTTTGCCCTAAGACAATTTTCCAATTTCTTCCCATTTTTACAGATTCTTTAAAAAAAAGAAAAAATAAGTTGAAATTTCACCTTGCCAAGCGTATTTCTTCCCATTTAAATCAATAGCAAAATCTTCAGGGTAGAAGTCAATGATGCTTGATTCCTGTCATCAAGAAAAAAAAAAAAGTCACCCTTAAAGCCAATTTTGACATGGGTTCAGAATGTCATGTGGTACCAGACACAGTGCTGAGGGGGATGAAGAGATCTTTCACTAATGAAAATATCTTTTAATAAATGCCATTCAAGCACCACATGTGGTTGGGCATTTCCCTTACTTAAAGAGATTCAAAACAAGAAATTAAGGAGGAGAGAATAATTCCAGGTGATCTGCTGGATTAAGTTTTGCAAGGTTTCTGCAAGGAACTAAATGACCTGAAGTGTAAGAGAGCCAGGAAACAAGTTCTCACTGAAACAGCTGAATTCCAAGAGATCATTTTTACAGATTGTTTGAAGAATCTTTGCAGTCTACTACAAACCTCCTGGACCCCAGCATTTTTCTGCCTGAAGGAAGAAGCAACAGCAGATCCTGTTCACACCACTACAAGATGACCCAGCCTCACAGAGGGGGATACAACAAGGATTCTCACCGGATCTGTCATGAGTTTCCTCCACGTTGGGGGCAGAAAGTTTCCACTTGCAGCTGGAAATACTCCCATAAGTTGTTCAAGGGGCTTAAACTGTTGAAATCAGACAAGCAGATGTAGGACACTTCTAACGAGGTGTTAAATCATAAACAAACAAATAAATGAACAAATAAAGGAACTATACCGGTTTGGAGCCTTTCTCAAAATCTGAAGGCATGTCTGCAATTCCCTCAAAGTCAGAAGCAAAGGGAGCATAGTGAAAAGGGTAATACCAGTTCCAGGATGCACAGCCCTAAGGTAGAGATGGAAGACAAACAAAATCAGACATACCAGAAAAATAAAAGAAAAAAATTAAAATCATGCAGCCCAGTCACTAGAGAGAAAAAATAGCAGAAAGTTGTACTTTTCTGGCAGCACACTGTTTTTCAACACTCCTATTTCTCAAAGCAAAATTCCACTGCTCACTTGGGAAGACGTGGGACCAGAGACACCCAATACATCCTACAAGGTGTGAAAATGTGAACAATATTTGCTGCAAGCTGAAAAACGTTCTGGTTTTAGCTGTTCCTTTTCTCTTCAGTACCAGCACTAATAACATACTTGGAGCAGCACTTTGCTCTTTCCCTCTCATTCGTCTCGCTTAAACACTGGGGAATATAAAGTGCATCCTCAAAAAGCAGAAAATAAACTCCAAACACATCAGAACACCTTGCACTTTATAAAGGAAATGTGGCTCTAGGAGGTCCCAGTCAAGTTTTCACCTCCTCAGCTATTTTTCTTAGCAGCACCACTTGAAACAAAAGCCCACTACCATTTTGACTTCCAATTCTGAACAAGTAAATGTCAATGAGGCTTCTCCAGTGATATTTTTGGTACAAAATTACAGCAACTATAATTATTTGATGCAATCCTTCAGATGGTTTCAGAAGGTTTCAAAAGCCAGGTGGATTGCTTTCTTTCTTTTCTTCCTCTCCAAACAGATGTTCCCACTAGTGGAACATGCCCTGCATTATTAGCTTTTTGTAAGAATAGAAAGGCACATAATGTATTCTGCCAGGAGCAGTTGTCATTGGAATCAATTTTTATTATGGTACAAAGAAAGAAAACAAACAAACAAAGATCCTCAAGGAAGCCTATTTTGAGGTTCTCCCAGTCCCCAACAACTTCCTAATCTAATTTCCATATGAGCAGGAAGTGATTTGTCAGCCCTTTCATCCCAACACAACAGACTGGAATGGTTTTGTACTATTGTATCACTGAAGGTGACAGTTGTACAGCAAGGACATTTCTACAGCTCACCTGAAGAGCCATTTACACCCTTGGAGACAGATGGGCACGTACAGAGTTGTAGGATCTATCTTGCCATGGTTAACAAGAAAAAGGTTTGCTTTCAGCAAAACCTTAACTGTGTGTGGGATCAGGGGAATTCCCACCTATAAAGGTGTCCAGGTGACCTCTGTCCTTTGCAAAAGGAGGTCACACCCACAAGGATGTCTCAGGTAACATACACAAGGATGTGGAGAGCTCAGCAAACCTTAAACTTGATGATTTCTTCCACCATAACACGAGCCAGAGCCCAAACCCAACGAATGGATACAGCAGAAGGGAAGGGAACACACTCCCATTCTGTTCCAAGGGGCAATTAAAAAAAATCCCCCTATTTTGAAGTGCACAGTGTTTTGCAAGTGTGTGAGGTATTTGCCCTGCCTGTGCTCCCAGCTGAAGAGGTGTGAGCTCCCAGCTGGACACCTACAAAAAAATGTGCAGTTTTATCAATATGGCACCGTGTGGAAACTCCCAGCTCGTGCTGAGGCAGATAAACACCATCAGCTCAGCACATTGTGCTCCCAGGTCACACACCACATCTAACTTACTTTGCCTTCAGGGCACGAAGCTCGTTATTAACCATCAGTGCAACAAACCCCACAATGTCCCACTAATCTCTTGCCAATCTGACATCTCAATTATCAAAAGATTTAAATCGGATACAGATTACTTCAATCACAACACACTTCATGGAACATCATTACAATCCACAGAGGACACTGACAACTCTCTTCCTTTCCAATTCTTACTGGCATTTCACAGGCTTTGTCCTTTGTTCCCTCATTCAGTCACCTGCAATGTCATTACTCGTGGCTTTGTATTGCAAAGGCAAAATGGCATCAGTCCATACTACACCAACAAGTGTCTTTACTGTACATGAAAAACAGAATAATAGAATCACTGAGGTTGGAAAAGACCTCCAGGATCATGGAGTCCAATCTGTGACCCATCACCACCCTGACAGCCAGACCAGAGCACTGAGTGCCACGTCCAGTCAGTTCTTGGACACCTCCAGGGATGGTGGAACTGCATTCAAACCCTGAGTGTCACACAGAATGGGCATCCACTTATTTTACACCTTCAAAAAACCCCCCTTGCTTTTCCAAAATGAGCAACAGACTGAAACAAAATAGGGCACAGACACAAAAGAAGATTCAGAGAGGAAAATCCGAGGTACCTGATAATAATATCTGAGAACCCAGCAAAGCCCTTCCACGTAGGACTGCACAACCTTGCGCCGGAATTTCTCATCAGAGGCATCCACATCGAATTTGTTTTTGTAGTAGCGCTGTTTCCAGCCTGTTTCCCACAACCTGCAACACAGACACTGATACATCTTAACAGAGGCACATTACAGGGCTGAATTACAATGTAAGCCAAAGTCACTTGTTACTTCAGTTCCCATTTGTATGCAGTTTAAATGCAAGCAGAAAAACTGATACTCAGCAGCAAGAGAATAAAATGTGATGGTTGGCATCCCAGAAACTCAGGTGAAATCCTGAAGCTCCCACCCTGATAATCACAGCTCCAGTGTTAGAAGCAGGGTGGGTTTTCAAACCCAGGCCTGCTGCTGTCAGGATTTCTAAGAACAGAATTGTTCCTGGTCAGCAATTCTGTATTTCTTACCAGGAATCTGCCATTTGAACTTTGTGCTTTAACACTTTCAGAACAAACTCTTCCCCTTCTCTATTTCCTTTAATCTACCCTAGGCCAAAATCTTTATCTTGTGGAATATGTTCTCACATCAAGTTCATTCCTCTATTCTTAATGCCCCTCTCAAGCAGAAAAGTGACATAGTTTTCCTGCTCCTCTAAATGAAAAGCAAGCACATAAATAGTAATTTCTACATTCTGATGCTGTTTAGACAAGCTGTGATTTCCTGCAGCACCTTCTGCAGCCCAGGAGTGCTGTGCTTGCTCACTCACATCACACCAGCTCCCTTTCACACAGGGTTTTCAATCTCTCATGCCAGAGATGGATACTGGAATCACTGGAGCCATCCCAGCCACCCTGTATCCTCCCTTCACACAGCTCCCCCTCATGTCTGTCTGCAGATGGGGCAGGGGAAAACCAGCACTTGCTCCTCTTTCACACATGAGCACCTGCTGCCTCATGACACAGCTCTGCTGCCTCATGTCAGGAAAAACCCAAACTGCTTAAATCAGATAATCCCTCAATAAGAATTTATTTTTTTAAACGGTTTATTCCCAACAATTCCAAACTTGGAGTTGAATATGACACCTGAAAAATCAACACACAAAATCCCTTTCCACAAAGGCGGAGAACACTTTAAATATGTAAATATTCTGAGCTACAGAGGAGCTTATATAACTGCAGGAGAATGCAGCACATCCTTTTCCTCAGCAATACCAACCCTGTCAGAACTACTGGTGCTCACAAATCACCACAGTTCATTCACGCTGGTCACTTAAAAACTGTTAAAAGCTTCTTTTAGAACCTCTGCAACAGCACAAATGGAAAGGAACATTAACACTGGTCCTGATTTTTTATATAAAAATTCTGCTTGCTTGATTAAAAAAACAGATCAATTCATTTAGCTATACCCAGACAGGAGAGAAAATGAGAGCTGGAATATGTGATATTGGAAGGCCTGATGGGCTGGATGCCACAAATATGTCATGACAACTGTGCTGGACACCAGGGACCAGAACTTCACAATGAAACATCCCTCAGTGTTTTCCCATGTCCACTTGACTCCACACAAAACAAACCCCTCCTGGCTGCAGGCAGGGGCAGAACCCTTAACAAACCACTGCAGAGGCCTGCAGTTAATAGCAAAAGCTTGATTTAAACCTTTGATCAATGCAGAGTCACTGGCAGTTAATTCTCCTAACATTCCTGTCCCTTAATATCCAAGGATCAGCCACCCTAAGACAATCAAAGAACTCATGGACAAAACAGAGCCTGCCACAAACCTAAGATGGAGGAAAACATGCTGTGGAAGGCAGGACAAGCAGTGCTGCCCACGTGAAGGTAACTGAGCCGGATGGGTTAAAGAGCTCAAGAATTCCAGTGTGGAACGGCGCATTCCGCTCACATAATCAGGGCTGAGCAGGGAACGTCTCGCCAATCTAGTGCTGGGTCTCAAAGGGAGCGTGGCTTGGAGGCTGAAAACCTGCACGCATACTAATCTGGATGCTCAGATTGAACAGCCACAGCTTACCCATCTCACTGGAATTTACTGGATATTCCAACCCTCCACGTTAATTACCGGCGGATAAAGAGATCATAGCAAAGCCACTGCTGCACTAAGCTAAATGGCATTAATTAGGCTGCATCTATTTCAGCAATTTGCTAACAAAGTGCTACAAAAAATGGCTTCACCTGATATTATCCTCTGGCTCAGGTTCACTGTCACTGTCCTCAGGTTTCCGCTTAATTCCTCCTCCTCCTAGGGACGGGCTGCCATCAGGAGTCAGGCTGGTATTTGGAGATGCTGAAGTTGTCTGGGGTCAGAATTATTACAGATAAATAGGGGAAAGGGAGAGGAGGAGGATTTATTAGGCATTTTAAATTCAAGTTACAATTAACAGCTCTGTAATAATCACACATGTTATTTTTAGTTCCAAAAAAACTCCAGGCAAAGGGTACACAACCCTTAACCCATTAAGCCAAGGGGCAAGAAGAACACACCTCTGTTAAAAGGCAGGCATTGATACATACAGGCAAAAATGTCATTGGGCTGGAAAAAGAAAAGGATGCAATAAACAAGACAGTAAAAACTGATAAAACATGCCATTTAGGATATACTCCAATTTTGGAACACTCATGCTTGTTCTACACCTGCAGCTTCTGATACACCTTCCTTTTGCAGCACCAGTGAAAAATACATAGGAGAAAAAAAGGTGCTTCTAATTCAGAGCTGCCAGAAATATCCTGAGTGTCTTCACAGCTGGTCTTTTAAACGTCTCCCAAATTTATCTGTTTTAATATTACAGAGTCTAAAAGAAACTAATTTGCTTAACTCAGGTGCAAAAGTTTCAAGATTAAAAGGGAAGAACAGCAGAAACTATACTTTGAAAACGCATATTGCATTTAGACTGCAGAGAGAGAACACACATCTTTTATGATGAAAAGGACCTTTAATTTGTTCACTGTTTGGATGAAGATTTATACCCAGAAAGAAAATATTTGTCATAATTGTTATTTCAAGTTAATAATCAAGACTTCTAACAGAGCACTCATTTCCAGTTTTTCCTCACTAACACTTTGCCAAAACTTCATCCAAGTTTCTCCTTTCCACGGTGAAAAATATCATGCCAAACATAAATAAATAACACAATTCTATTCAAACAGTCTCACAAAAATCAGGTATTAAAAGCCACTTCATGAAAAAGAATGTTTTTGGTGTCTGCTTTTCAAGAAAGCTCAATGGGGTAGAGAAAAAGGTGTCCAGAATAACATGGGAGGTGATTATTTCCCTTCTCTGTGCAAACACCTCTGAACATCTACTTACAGAGTTCTGTCTCTCGTGCATCCTCATCTCAAAGGCAGCTTGTCTGGGGTTACAGATTGCCTGAGGGCTGGATCGATTTCCCAGGGCTTGAGGGGAAAACTGTCCACCAGGAATGAAAGAAGGCTGATCCCTCTAGAAGATAAACACACACAAGCCCCCTGAACAAGCTGTGTAATCTCCCCAGCAGTGAGATGATGCCCTCTCACAACTTTCAGATTAACATGTTGTATAAACCCAGCATAACTTACTCACTCACATCAGCTTAAATTACTTGTGTTTAATGATCTTAACCAGACATAACACTTCTTGAGTTATAATTTATTAATCTCTTTTACAAGATTGCCAAAAAAACCCTGCGTTTTGTGCCCATGTTCTTGGTACATGGGCCAAAAGGCCTTTTCTTGGGGATTTGGTCTAACTTTCTGGGAATAATACATTCTTTGTAAGCAAAGTGAAAAACCTCTGCTACTCTAACAGGGATAGTCAGAAAATCATCACTTAAAAAATGAACACAAGATCTAGAGAGCACTCAGTGGGGACAACAGTCCTGGCCCTGACAGTTTTGGAAGCTCCATTTACCCAAATGACCCATCCAAGAACAAAGCTATTTGGAAAGGAATAGCCAAGGCCCATTTTTGAAATATCAGAATATTTTGGGAATAGAAGAAAATTCAGCCCAACAACAGAATTTGAAAATTTTTAAACTTCAAAATAGTTTACCCACAGGTCAGAAAACACCATGATCACACCTGCAGTTCCAACCACACCTACTGAAAACTAAAGTATCCATTTTAATTCTTGCTAGTTTTAGCCTTGGGTAAGAAATTAATTTACCTTCAATCTTTTCCTTTTTTCTTTTTGCCGTCTTTTAAAGTTATCCTAAATGAAGAATAAAAGGAAATACAGTCAGTCAAACAGATTTTTTTTTTTAAATTATTTCATTACAATCCTCATCTGACCAGGCCATAGGGTTTTTAGGGAACATTCTGAATAAGACATGTGACAATTCTTGTGTCTGTAAAATCCAACAGAAAGGGGATGGAATTTTCTCCTCTAGCCTGAAAAAAGGAGCTGGGTATTCAAAGCCCCACAATTTTGGTAATGGCTTAAAGGATGTACTGAGTTTAGCTGTAGCCTCAGTTCAGGGTGCCAGCAGTGCCAAAGAACACGAGCTCTCAGCCTGCACTGCAGAGCTGCCAAAAAAGGTAGGGGAGACATTAATGTCCTAGAAACAGGAAAAGAAGAGACTCAAGGAAAGATATCTCTTATTCTATGATTCTCAGGCCAACTGAAAAGCTGAACATCAAACTGACATTTCTACTTCCAAGAGAAGTGCAGGCTGGGGCAACCATAAGCAAAACACCTTGCCAGTACTGGCAGAGTAATTTTTGACTGGAAAGAAGGCACTCAGAATTCAAATTTAGTATTTCACCCCTGCTCATGGCTTGCACTTCCTAGGGTTGTGGCAAACTGCAAAACAATTTCTTCTTCACTTTTCACTGTGGTGATTCAAAAAGCTGCAACAACTCATACAAGTATCTCATTTTGCTGTTATTTGGGATAATGACCCAAAAAGCAGGCCTGGCCTGGAAAAGAAACTCAACTGGAAGCATCTGATTCTTTCCTGAGCATGAAAGAACTCAATGGAGATTAAAAAAAAACAAAAACAAAAACAACAAAATTTGGGGGGTTTTCCCCTTATTCTCTTATAGGACAGTCTCAGGTTAAGAGCAATGCACGTGAGGAAAACCAAACTCCAAGAACGAACAACAGAAAAATTACATCATCATCTTTTCTCTTTTTGAAAATACTGTCTTCAACTTCTCCAACAGCCAACATGATCATCTGGACCCGCTGTAAGTTGACAAACCCACTTTCTGTGAGGTACCCCTGCAAGTTAGAGAATAATAGAGTTGAAAAATAGGCCTGTCGTGTAGCAAACACCCTGATATTTTCAAAGGAAAAGGAATAGCTCTTACCCCAGTTTTGTGCACCACGTTTTTATAGATGTTAACCAAGCGATCAATTGCTCCCTCTCTAAATACAAACCAAAATGTGAGACTCTTGTTATATAAAAGCACAGGGGGGTATTCTTGCAGGAAAAGAAAACATGTTCTCATCTACCTGATCTCCAGAGATGGTAGATGAGGCAGAAAGTCATTTCCAACAAAGAAGCACATGAAGACCCAGTCATCAACACTTCTTTCGAAATCAAATGTGAAAGGCAGGCTGGCCATAGTGAGTTCTCTCTCCAAATACTGCAGCACATGAAAAAGGACATTAGGAAATGCTGCTTATGAAGTTTAAAATGTTATTTGTACAAAGCAGCTGGAGTAAGTACTGAATCTCACCTCTCTCAGGACACACAAGCGGATGAAGATGAATTCTTGTTCTGAGACAGGAAGAGTGTCAGCAAACTGGTCATGCTAAAACCAAAGGAGAGTCACATTACACCCAAGCTCTCCTTAGAACTTCTCCTGCTCCATTTTCAAGGAGTGAAGAGGGATACAAGAACAGGACTCCAAGCCCTTATGCCAAGTGTGCATTTTGCTGCTTTGCATGTCTGTGACGTTACTGATCTTTTGTTCTCACCAACAACAAAACCCCACACAACAAAACCCCACAACTGAGGACATCAGGTTTGCCATAATATTTTTGTGTTGCAGAAGGACAATTTTTACCTCTAAGAGGACAGACAGGTATTTTCAGAAACAATTTGCATCATGCTTCAGACAAAACCAACAGCAAGAACTATTTGAGGATCTCATTATACTATAGACTCTCATGAGTTTATAGATTAAAAACACAATCTAGAAATAGCAAAATTCTTACCTTTCCTTGTTTTTCTCTGGGCAAACCTTGGCAATCCTTAACCTCATGACCCATCTGGTTACAGAGAGCACATGGCTTGGGTTTATTTGGTTTGAACTCTTCCCTAATTATAGTGAAGTTCGGTTCATGTGTAGCTAAGCCAAGCATAATCAGATCAGCTACCAATCAAGAAAAGAATAAAATATGATTAAGGATAAACATTACTAAGCTTTTTCTTAAAAAAAAAAAAAATAAAAGAAAAAATTAAAAATAAAGTAGATTCTGCCCTCAGCAAGTGTGAACACACCAGTGTGCTTTACCCACAAACCACTGCCTCAGGACAACCATGGGGAGCTGTGGGCTGGGCTGGATCTTTCCCCATCCATTACACAGAGCTTTCCAAAACTGACAAATCCACCGGGTTATTTACACAATTCCAAGTGAAAGCCTAAAACACACAGCCCAATTCAATCCCAGAACAGCACAAGAAAGCTTAACAAGGACATATTTCTAGCAAGAGAGAACTCACCATCAGCCCCGCACAGACAGTGGTGAGTGTTTGGATCATGATTTGGTTGAGCTGTACAAAAGAAAATTACATTCATTCAAAGATATGTAAAATAAATTATTACTGACCATACTTTATTTAAAACAAAATGTCCACATTTATTCGAATTTTACCTCTTTGTCTCCTAATGTAATCCATGATTTTATGTTCCCCTTCACCAGGAGCGCTGGCATCCGACAAAATAACCTGCAAAACATTCAAATTATGTCAACAATTGATGCTGCCACAGCGAAAAACAATAACTTATGCAGTTCATATACTGAATGAAGAAACTGATTTAGGAATACCTGAAATTCTGATCTGCAGTTTCAACTAAAATATTGTGATTCAAAATGAAATTATTTAAGAATCTGGAACCAATGAACAGCCCCTTTTTTTTGTACCAGTTCCAGGATGATGGTGATGATGTATTGATTCAAATTCACTGAAATGATCAGGCCCTACTTTTGTTTCCTGACAAATTACCAGGGCAACAAAATGGACACTAAAGAACTCACAGATTAAGCAGACACATATCTGCTTCCCTTTGGATCTTCTCAACTCACTGATGCACTGAAATATGATCACATCAGACCCTCCTCACCCTGATGTCAATTCTTAGCATTTGCATTTATTAAGCATTGGCTTAACAAAGCATTAGCATTTATAAAACTCCCGTCTGATTGAGGGAATCAAGCAGAGCCAACTGTCCTCTAATTAGGCCACTTGAACAGTCAACTCATGGCAAACAACACAGGCAGCTGCATTTACTGACTACTCTGCCCCCTCGTACAGAGCAAACACAGGACTGTCACAAGCAAAACTCTGTGGGAGTGGAGTGGTTGAGGAAGAGGAAGAGAGAATTTCCAAGTCCAGAAAGGCAAGAAGCTGACATGTATTATTTTCACTGCCTGCCATCCATCATTAAAGCAACAGAGAAAATGCAGCCTACTGAGGTAGCAGTTAGAAAAAAAGAAATAGTGTAAAAATACACCTACAATGTATCTTGACACTTTCTCCAAAAGAAAAGAAAGGATTCCTAAAGCCCTGTCTCCCATTATGTCAAACTGTGGCTTCTAGCAAACCTCCTCTTTGCTCTTCAGTGAAATCAAAGCAAATGGTCTGGGAGATGGAGTCATCTGAATTAAATGGGTCTCTGAAGTCCCGGCAGGATGTGCAAGTTAGCCCATTATTAACAACAGAGCAGTGCCAGGCCAGGAGACAAGTCTGTTAAATTTCTGCTCTTCAACTGGATCCCAGCCAAGCCTTAACATCTCCTTTTATTTCCCACAAGTAGGAAAGTGGGGAACTCACAGTGAGGTTTTTCCAGCCCGGGTCACTGTTCAAGCGGTCAGCGATGTAATAGCGCAGGCATTTAGCAAGATTGTCCATAAACTCAGTTCCCTAAAAAGTGTCAGAAGAAAATAAATCAGACCTTCATTCAGACACTGGCAATTGCTGGGTAAAGTGTCAGGTCACTCACTGGGGTAATACAGTTGCTGTCAAATCTCTCCTTCACTTCTTCTGGAGGGAGAAAGCCACCTAGAGCAACAAAAACAGGGAGCAGAGTTAGATCAGTATGGACTGTTACAAACACTTCTGCATGATAAAACCCCAGATGGCTCCCCTGGTAACAACTGACTTACTGAAATCAATTTCTCTAAAAAAACTCCCACAAACAAAATTAAACCAGCTCTTACCATTATATTATCTCCACCTTATAGGTGTTAGTACATTTACTAATGTGACTTCAGCAAATACCACTACACACTCCCCTTTCACCCCAGCCGTGTCACCATCACCCTCAGAAAGTCACTCTGACTTTTTTTCCTCATTGAATTAAGAGTTTCCACTGTCAAGTAACTACCCTTCTCGCAGCTCATTATCCCTGTGCAGGAGTATTTCCATCTGATCCCTGCTTTTAAGCCTCAACACTCCTTGCATCAAGCCCTACAAAGGTGTACTTTCTTCCATAAGGGTTTCGGTTATTTCCCCACTACATTTATCCCTGCTCTTCTGTTCAATTTATTTTCAAAAGGAATTAAGAGCACTCAACACAAATTCATTTCAGGCAGGAGACAGAAGAAGAAAAAAGTGACACTTTGTTTTATCTTAGTTCTTAGCTTTGGAAAACACTGCCTTGTGCAGGCTTGTTATCTCCTCCTTCTCCCAGCAATGTACAGACATCCCTTTCCTAAACCTTACAGAGTCTTTCAAAGCAAGGTGATTCTCATCAGAAAGCCTCTAATATGGTCACTGTTTTACCTTTGGCCAAGATTTCTTCTCTTATTTTTTGTTTCTCTTCAGCAGCTTCCATGCCCTCCTTTGACGCTCTGAATCTCCTTGACCGCTGTTGATTCATTTTGGCCCGTGGAGCCTAAAAAAGCAATGAGATGGGCTTCAAGGTCCTTTCCAACCCAAACCATTCCATGGTTCTATGATTCTCTGTACTGAGGAGAGTTGAGGCTGAGGTGGGGAGAAAGACAAGCTTCCAGCCTCAAATGTCCCTCAAGGCTGTGAAATATTCCAAATCACAGCATTACTGCCCCTCTGAAATGCAGCTGCTCAAATGAGTTGCTCTGGCCTCTTCCAGCCTGCAGTGTAAATTATCCCTAAAGCCACAGAATGGAGAAGTAGTAGTAGTAGTCTCAGAGTGTTACTGTCTTTCACAAGTTTCCAGCAAAGCTCAGGCTGCAGCAGACTCCTTTAGCCAGCTCATACAGTCCTGTGGATAACAAACCCCAAGGGTGCTTCTAATTCCCTCCTCATCAAAATTAAATTAACAGTCTATTTTACCTCTACCTTTTCATTTTAGAAAACTATCTCCCACGGGATTTTACGAGACCAGACAGCATCTACCCTGATCTTACACTTGGAAAGGAAATGTATCAATACTTACCACTCCATCTATGGCCATGTAAAGGAGCCTCCTCGGCCTTACGATGTTGAAGATCCTGTCAATGTACTCGAAAATTGCGACCATCATTTCATCTTCATTTTTGGGTGCTGGCCTGAAACACAGGGCATTCAGTTGAATGACTGGAACGCTGTCAGTAAAGAGACATGTTATTTGTAAAGAGACAAAAAATCCCTTACTTGTCTTCTGGATGCGTGCAAGGGTGGATGATGCCATTCATGTCCAAATAGAGGTTATCAAACTCCACCTCATTGGGGTTGGGTTTGCTTGTGTCGATGGGAACCTTGACCCCATTGCACTCCTTAGCCTGGGGGTGCAGTCGAGACAAAGGTTTCAGTACAAATAACCAAGTGATATTAATACACAGACTCAGACAAGTCTATTTTTTTTTCCAGTGGTAGTAGAAGAAAAAGATAGCAACAAGTGCCCACATAATCACTTGAAGCTGCACCTTTCACTGTTAAATAGCACTTTTTTCAAAAGCTGTTTAGAAAGCCAGCACAACCAGAAAATCCTACAATGGGTTATGACAGAGCTGTTCATTTGTGCTGAAAAGAGAAGTTTCCATATCTTATATTATTCCAGAGCACAATTCATTTTACTGTCAGGAGCACATTGATTCCTCTACAAGAAAGAAGGAGAGATCTTTTCAGATCCCACCAGTCAACTGTCCGTGTTGGGTCCTTATGTATTTCTTTTCCTCACTACTATCAAAAGCACTGAGATGCTCAAAGCCCTGAAATCTTCCACTCCTGACTCCTCCTGTCTGTGGACAGATCTGAAATGCTAAATAAAATCCAGAAACCCAGACTTTACCCTTCCCTTCCAAAAATAAGTAAAGTTTCGACTCTCGTGGCTCACCTCTCCCTTGATGCTTTTCCTGCTGCCCACAGAACATGGAACTCAAGTCACAGTGCAGATGGGAAACTCGTGAACTTATCATCATCCTAAACCACCCAGAGCCACCTGTGTTCCTGGGCTACTGCAGCACTAGATTCTTCAACAAGGTGCACCAGGAGCCACTGTTAATTTTGCGTTTGTTTTGTTTGGGGTTCTGTTGCTGTTGGGTTTGTGGTTTGGTTTTTTATTACTCTGGCCAAAAGGCAATTAGCAACACCCCAATTCTCCCATCCCTCTCCAACACTCACTCATTCTCCCTTCCAAGGCAACATCTCCAGCCACATGTGTAATACCCCGGATTAAACCCCACCAGCATGGAAGAGACATGAACTGAGCAAGGAAAAGACAGATGATTTCCAGAGAAATTATGGCTGGAACATCCCACAAAGGTGGAATGAGGTATGCTCTTGAACAGCTTGGCATAAAGCAAAATTAAAAAAGGAATAGCATGTCCTGAGGCAAAGGCTACAGTCACAGGATTGCATGGGACAGGAGGGAAAACCTGGATCCTGCTGTTTCTCCCATCACATGCAGCTCAGCAGCAGCTGCTGAGCCAACGTCAAGCACTGCCCGAACCTCTGTCTGCAGAACTGTCTGCCTGCTACTCACTGAGTGAGCTTCCCACATATCTACTAGGGATTCCAAAGCTAAAAATCCCAAAACTTACAGATTGTACCATCAGCTTACAAGTCTACAACTTTCCTGCTTAGAGCAGCAGCAGAACTGGCTGAACATATCCTTGTCTTAAAAGGACAAAATGAAACCCTCTAAAGCAACATAAGTCTTTATTTCGTATTTACCTTTGTCACAGCTATAGGTGTGTGGAATTCTTTCAGGGCAATTTGTGAAGTCATTTTTAAATAACTGAACACTAAGTCCCCCTATTTTAAAGAGGCAAAATTTCTGCTAATTCACATCTTTCTAATACAAATGCTCCAAACCTCTTGGGTTCTACTTGATCCTCCACCCACCCTCTTGGCTGAGCTGAACGGGATTCAGAAGACATCAAAGGCTTACAACTCTGTGATATGGAAAATCAACTTGCCCCTGTCACAGACCTGATTTTCAGTCCTCAAGGCAAAGCACAGCAAGTGTGATCTCCTTCAGAGCCTTCAGCAGCCCGTTTCCAACTGCAGGGCCCACAAACCCATCAGTTTTTTTCATGTAGCAGCCTCACAGAAGGTTTAAGTATCTGGCAGAGATATCTCTTGTGATATAACTAAACTGTTCACTTCTAATCTACAGCCTCTTTTGAAACCATTGAAAACAGATCTTCAAACATGATACTTTAGTTGCAGCTTTATTAATTCGTATCAATTTGATTAAGAATATTCTCTCCTGGATTTTTTTATTATCTTCAAGATCTTCCTCTCATTCTTCCTGCTCAGCTTAAGAAGAAGATTATTTCTTTTTCTTAAATCTGATTAATCTAGCAAGGTAAAAGAACAAGGATCAACTTTTTAATATTTCAAAGAGACAAGCTACCAGGAGATACAAAATTTCTGATTAGAGAGATTTATAGCAATCCTAAAACACACATGGAGCTGATTACATCGTGAGAGAAGCTTAAATTCATCTACAGTAAGACAAACTACAGCTTCTCCCTGCTGTCCTACTCTGCTCTCAGATTTATAGCCAGATTTGAATACAAAAAATGTTAATGAACATGATTTATCCGTATGCTGTCCTGGCTATAATTGCAACGTGCTCTTGAGTTGGAACAAGGCAACGTGCGGGGGGACATCAGGAGCTGCCACTTCAGTTACTGTAAATCTAACTCAGCCCACAGAATTTGTTGTGTCTTTCCATTTACCTTAATAAAAGACCTTTGGCTGTTACAAGCTCAGTTATTAACGACCAACAAAAAGGACCTAATGAGTAAAACCAGGTCTATACAAACCTTTGTTTTACCAAAACATGAGGGCAGCTTTACATAGAGATTCATCTAAATGTTTACAAATGTGATGAAAAAGGTAAATCTCCTGCTCTTAGAGAAACCTGTACTGAACTGCTACAGATACATTCACAGTTTAAATCGTGTCTGCTTTTAAATAACAGATCTTAAAGGGTTACCCAGAACCAGCAGGATCTCCAGCAGGCACAAACATGGCACATGTCCATGACAGGCCCTAAAGTGAGGGATCCCCAGACCCTCAGGACACACCCCATCAGGATAACAACGCCCAGGAGTTTTGGCACAGCACCAGAACAACCAGTGCTGTTGTGGCAGCTCAGTCCAGAGCCAGAACTCAGAGGAGCTCACAATTAATGGAAACTTTTAAGCTCACAAACCCCCTTTTTTCTGTAACAGCTCCCCAGACAAACCCTTAGGTCTTAATTATCTACCCATTAAAAATTCACTTCTTGCAGTGACAGGTAAAATACACTTCACACCTCACACCCAGAGAAGCTGAAACCACAACTGTAATAAAACCACACGAGTAACTCACAACTTAATCAAATCTCTGATTCTGCTTCGCTGCCTGGATCTGAGAATCAAAAACACCCAGAAAAAACACAGACCCAAACACTAAAGGTGACCTGAAACCCTGCTGCAGGCAGGGCACTTGTGGAGCCTCAACACAGAATTCAATCACTTCAGCCTCTGTTCCCTTCTCTCCTCCACCTTGCTCCCACACTTTATCCCCTTCCCAGGTGCTTCCCCGAGGTGAGGCACACCTCTCCCAAGGAGGGAGGAGGCAGAGGGGCAGGACAGACCTGAACTCCCCGCAGCAGCGCTGGGAAGAGCAGAACGGAGCCAGTAAACACCCGGCAAAAGAGAATACAAAGTATCTGTGAAAGTGTACTGGAAAAGCAGTTTGAGAAGCATGAACCCGGAGTCCCTTCTCAGAAACACCCTGAATTAGCCCTGGATCAACAAGGCACTGTGAAGCCACCACGGTGCAGCTATTCCAAGCCTGCAGCTGAAGGGAGACCCCCCCATCCTCTCTGTCACCTCCCACCCTGTCCCTCGGCACATTCCCGGGGCTGCAGGGATGTGCCCTAAGGAACCAGCCTAGGAAAAACATGTAAACCAATATCATTTCAGCTGTGTTACTGCCTAGAAAGGCACCTGCGTGATCCAGCAGCCAGGCTGGGGCTGAGCCTTCACCCAAACCACCTGCTGCTGCTAGGCAAAGCCAGATTCTAGAGGATGTCTTTGGAAAAGTCAGCTCCGTGCTTGGGCAGGAGAGGTTTCTCCTGTACGAGGAAAGACCAGCAACGAGACAAAAACCCCTTAGGCTGCTCAAGGTTACAGAGCATAAGCACAGGCTTGCCTTGAGTCTTGGATGCACCGTGATATCCTGGGTTTGTGGGGGTATTCCAAAAAACAAAGGCCCAGAGTAAAGCAGGAAACTGGAGAACAACTAAGACATGCAAGAGAAGGCTGATAAAATAATGAGTAAGACCCGAAAATGACCCAAGTGTGAGTTTTTCATAAATGAGGAGGCTATGGAACAATAGTTAGTTGTTTTTAACTATTTCCTTTGCACTTTTCCCGAGACAGGCAGTTGTGCTTGTGCTTCCAGCACATCCCGAACCTTGCTGCAGCTTCTCATTCCCCAAAAAACTGTGGATACCATGGACTACAGAACATACAAGAAACAGCAAACAGCATCCCCGCTGCTCCCTGCTCAGCCCAAGTTCCACCAAACACTGTCACAAATCCTGCTTTCCCTGCCCAAAGCTGTACAAAGGCAGAGCCCACCGCGCCGGGAAGGGCTGGAATCCCAGGGAATGGGCTGGAGACTCGGAAATCCTGGGAGAAAACCGATTGCATGCTCCAAGCGCCCATACACTTCCTGTTCTCCCGGTGCCCATTCCAATGTTCCATGTGCCTTTTCCCCCTGTTCCCTGTGCCCCTTCTCCCTGTTCGCCGCTCCCATTCCCCGTTTCATGTGCCCATTCTCTGTTCCCCGCTCCCGTTCCCCTGTTCCCCGTGTCCATTCCCCCATGCCCATTCCCCTGTTCCCCGTGCCCATTCCCTGTTTCCATTCCCCCATTCCCATTACCCGCTCCCATTTCCCCATTCCTCCCCTCACACACGTTCGGTGGAAACTGGATTTGCGTAACTCAGAGATTAAAAGCCTCAAAAAACCCCCCAAACCGAGCCCAAACCCACAGCGCAAACAAACGCACACAAACACCCCCGGGGGGCCGCCGCGGCCTAGCCGGGCCCACCGCCGCCCCGCGGAGCCCCGGTGCGGGGTCCGGCCGGCCGTGAGGGCCCGTCCCACCTTCTCCTCGACGCAGTTGACGATGATGGAGGGGTACTTGCGGCTGAGCCAGCGGAAGAAGGCCGGCACCCCCATGGCACGGCGTGCTGGAGCGGGTCGGGCCTCGCCGCCGGCTCCGGCTCCGCGCCCGGCCGCGCTTCCGGGGTCGGGGCCGCGCGGGGCACGCCGGGAGCGCGCGGGGCGGGGCGGGGCGGGGCGGG
>JAWWEE010000105.1:5138726-5172730 GCA_035221455.1 Xenops minutus
TTCCGGGGTCGGGGCCGCGCAGGGCACGCCGGGAGCGCGCGGGGCGGGGCGGGGCGGGGCGGGGCCGCCATGTTGGGCGCGGGCGGAGGGGAGCGGCGATGGCGGCGGGGCCCTGAGGCGGCGTGTCCCTCACGGTCCCTCACGGTCCCCGCCGCCTCAGGGCCCCGCGGGGGACACCCCTGCAGCACAAGCGGAGCCTGGGGGGCACAAGAGTGAACGCCCAGAGGGGAAAGGCGCGGCCTGAGGGCGCAGCTGGGCCGAGGCTCCGGGTGGGACAGCCTGACGCCATTTGGAGCCTTAAATGAGGAGTTTAACAGGGAAAACACCCTCCCTTGGCACCCTGTGCTCGGGCAGCCTTGCTCGGCAAGCCGGTGATGCTGCGTTCCAGAGACGTGGGTGATTCGTTTAAGCGCTGCCCAGCCCCGGGTCGGTGTGCTCCTCAGGCCCGGCCAGCAGGCACCTCCCCACGGAATTCCAGAGGCACGGCGTGTCCCGGTGAGCCGGCCGGGCAGAGATTCCCGACGCCAGACACACAACCCAAAACAGCCTCTCTGCGCCCTCAGGGCAAGGGATTCCAAAAGGGAAGGGCTTCCACAGGGCAAGGAATTCCACAGGGGAAAGGATTCCAAAAGGGAAGGGCTTCCACAGGGCAAGGAATTCCACAGGGGAAAGGATTCCAAAAGGGAAGGGCTTCAACAGGGGAAGGGATTCCACAGGGAAGGAGTTCAACAGAAGAAGGGATTCCACAGGGGAAAGGATTCCACAGGGCAAGGAATTCCTCAGGGGAAAAGATTCCACAGGGCAAGGGATTCCAAAAGGGAAGGGCTTCCACAGGGCAAGGGATTCCAAAAGGGAAGGGATTCCACAGGGCTAGGAATTCCATAGGGCAAGGGATTCCACAGGGCAAGAGATTCCAAAAGGGAAGGGATTCCACAGGGCAAGGAATTCCACAGGGGAAAGGATTCCAAAAGGGAAGGGATTCCAAAAGGGAAGGGCTTCAACAGGGGAAGGAATTCCTCAGGGGAAAAGATTCTACGGGGCAAGGAATTCCACAGGGCAAGGGATTCCAAAAGGGAAGGGATTCCACAGGGGAAAGGATTCCAAAAGGGAAGGGATTCCTCAGGGGAAAGGATTCCACAGGGGAAAGGATTCCAAAAGGGGAAGGGATTCCACAGGGGAAGGGATTCCACAGGGCAAAGAATTCCACAGGGCAAGGGATTCCAAAAGGGAAGGAATTCCATGGGGGAAAGGATTCCAAAAGGGAAGGGCTTCCAGCTGGGCAGGGTCTTTCTGACGTGCAGGGGTGACTTTCAGTATCCTGAAGAACAGAGTTCAGCTGCAGGACACACAGACCCGGAGTATTTAGCCAAGTTAGCAATGCAGACATAGAACAGACATGAACATCTTGATTTACTGCATCCTTAAAACTGGGTAGTTGCTGGGTGCCCTTCACTAAGGATGCAGCTGCTGCCTGTCCCACTCATCAGCTCCCCTTTCTTGCTCATTAGGCCTGAAAGTACACAAAGATCATGATGTCTATCAAGGAACATCCTGATTTAAGATAATCTTGACATATCCCACATTTTGCAGCGACAGGAGCGATCCGGGTACTGTCCCCTCTGAGGGGATGTTCCAGATGCAGCCGGTGTGATCCGTGACAGCAGCACGAGGCAAAGAGCCCTCGTCCCCTCGCTCTGCCCGAGGCATAAGCAAATACTATTAATTTATGGCCATTTGACGGCGCCGAAATGGAATTAAACCTCGGGGTATTAAACGGGATTAACACGAGGAGGATTCTGCGCTCCGCCGTGTCCCGTTGCCGCACGGCAGCTCCACTAGGAGGGCAGGGACAGGGCCGAGGACAGGGAAAAGCAGCCCGGGAATCATTAACAAAAATAACAAAATCTCAGCAGTGCTTGTTGAGTCAATGCCGCCAATTTGGGGAGCAGAGGAGAACCTTGGTGCTGGGCTAATTCTCTGTAGAACAAATTAACCCAATGTTGTGTCTCTCATTATTCTTATCCTCACTTGGCTGTTGTTAAGCCGTTTTCTGTTGTCATTCCTCTCAGTAAAATCTGTGACTTGAATAAATTTCCCCAGCAACTTTGTAGTGGCACCACACCTGTGGTATCAGCTAAAGATTGTCCTTTATCTGTTCCTTACAAAACGTTCCCTGATTGAAGCTTCCTATTGTAGTGCTTCTCCTCCTAGAATTTTGTACAGAGTACGGCAGCTTAGCATTAACATTTTGTTTGTATTGATGGGCAATCAGTTGTTTTTCTGATAATGCCAAAGAAAACAGAAGGCTGGTGGACGCAAATGAAACACAATCGTCTTATCTTATAATTACTTGGGTAAACAAGTGCTGGAAAAATTAATACTGCAACAAACAATTCCTCAAAAAGTTGGTCTAAGCAGCAGCAGGCATACAGGGGCACGAGCCCGGGTCCCACCTCCAAGCTGTGTGTCCATGAAAAGTGCACGGAGCTCCGTGTCACTGCACATCCGCAGCAGGAACGGGGAAGGCTTCCCGTTAGGGTATTTTCCAGGGATGAGTGGCATGCCGATGGAAATCTGCCTGGGCTGTATTGATTCCAGTCCCCCTGTCCGTCACCGTCAGCTGCCATCATCCCCGGCTGCAGTGTGACAGCTGTGAAGGAGCAGAGGGAAGTTGACTGGCAGGGTGTTTTGCATCTAATGAGTCTGTGCACAATAAGAGTATAATAAATAATGCTGCGGAGGAACTCGGCTATCGCTCCGACACGGAGAGGGAGAGATTGCCCGCGCAGAGCTCCCGCAGCCATCTGTCACCTGTCACGGGCCGCGTGTCTGGGCTGAGCCGGACTGAGGGATGGAAACCCCACAGACTGGTGTCATGCCAGCAGACATAAAGTGGGCTGACATCAACAGCCGGGAATCACTCAGGAAGAGCTTAAGGCTGCACAGACACCGCGGAGCTGAGGCAATGTCACTTGGCAGCGCAGGCTGCTGGAGAGACTTTTCCACCTGAACCATGGGCTGAAATTCCTTGAGCCATCCCGTAGCTACAGCCTGTCTGTGGTGGGATGCTGGGGAGCTGACATTTAGCAGATGAGTAGGACATCCAGAGTGAGTTACCAGGACTTAAGGATCATGAGGAAAAGGCAGTGAGGAGCGATGACACCCCAGCCCTCATGTGCTGGGTTCAGACCATTCAGCTCTCCAGGGCAACACTGAACCTGCAGTGCACAAGGGATAACCTCACCCAGACTCACCCAGCTCCATCCTTGGTGCAGCTGATTTTCCAGTTCCCAGAACATTCCAGGCTGTACCTTAACCAACACTGGACTGTAACCCACTGCAGCCAGCTGTACCAAAGGTTTTTGCTTGTTTCCAAGCCTTCTGCAAGCCATTATTTCAAACTGTTGAGCTCTCAGCCTACGTGTTTTTATTAAATTCAATGTTGTTACCATTTTTAAGTTGGTTTTGAGGGAGGGGGTGCAGAGATTGGTGGCTCTGTGGGGAGATGTGTGGCTGCGGTGCAGCACAGTTTAATTGGGGTGTTGGTTTCTGCTTTTGAACTTGTCATGATGAACAGCTTTTTTTTTAAATATGTCCCCTGGTTTCTCTCTTCGAAAGCAAATCTCATGTTTAATGAACTTAATTTTAGATAAAAGGAATGAAAAGAAGAAAATTAAAAATGCATGAAGCTCCTAGAGTCATCCAATTACTGTGATGTCCACACAGCAATGCCAGCGTGGATTTCACAAAGCAGGGAAAAGCAGGAAAGCACTGGGGCTCTCCGCATGTAAATGCTGTTCTGTTCCAAAGTGTGCTGAATTACAAATGGACATTTTATGCATTTCTTCTTCTTGATCTGTTGCAGAAGAAGATAAAGATCAAACATGCCAGCCCGCCCCAGCAGCGCCTGTCTGCACACCCGCAATGCTTGTCTTCTGCTTTCCAAACCACATCTAGCTCTGGAGTCCAAACACAGGAATGCAGACAAGCCTCAGGAGAGGATGCTCACGGGGCAGGGTTACTGTCAGAGCAGGTTAGAGAGAGCACACAATGTATAGGACCCATAATATTTATTTGGTATTTACATTTTCTTTGCCCATAAAGTGACGAGCAACTCTTCAGCCCATGGCACACAGGACAATGTTGTTTGTTTCTTCCCAAAAGCCAGCAGGGGCACCTTAATCATAGAAGTCATCGAAGTCACCTGACTGGGCGCTGTGGGTCTGCGGGCGCAGGGCAGCCTCGATCTCGGAGCTGCTGTCCTCGGATTCGCCCCAGAACGCTGTGGGTGAGCACAGAGAAACCAGAGATGTACAATCTTTTCCATGGTAATGCCATTTGTCACAGCCCTCCTGAGGCCCCGGGGCTGACAGAGGAGGTGCAGTTTGGAGCCCCCAGCCCAGGCTGTGTGTCCGTCCTGGCGCAGGGTCCAGGGCAGAGCGGCTGTGCCTGGACAGTGGGTTCATTCAGCGCTCCCACTCCATTGTGCCTCAAGGTAGCTGGGGAGAACATTTCCACTCCAAGCAATTTACTTGAGCAGCTGCTGCCTGAATTGCAGCTTTGTCTATTCTCTTCCCCTTTCTCCCGCTACTTGACCTCGCACTGAAGTCACCAGTGGTCCATGACATCACAGAGTTGGCACAAAAACGGCACTGACGTCACAAGTGAAAAATCACCACTTTGAGATCAGAGCAGATCCAGGCAGCCCTGATCTGAACAGAGCACATGGCTTTAACCAGCAGCTCTGGGAATTGGCAAACCCTTTCACTGACATCAACAGAATCCCATTGCAATTCAGAGTGCCTGGGAGATTTCTCAATATGTAAATTCATTTGACCCACAGATAAAACACAGTGGGAAGTGTGGCACATGAAGTCAAGGCTGCAGTGGCTGACAGAGCTGTGCTCTCTGTCCCCAACCATTCCAGTGGCTGCTGGCTGTCCAAAGGCAGTGTGGAATGAGGCCCAGGCCTCAGACAGGGTGGCCGAGAGAGGAAGGCTGTCACACTCACTGCAGCTATGTTTGAGGCCCTGCTAACGTCTTCGGTGCCTCTGATGGCACCAGCCCCATAAACACCTTATCTACAAATACAGCAGCTCCATCTTTCATCCTCCATCCTGGCCCCCTGGGCCGCAGGTCTGCGCTCCGCCAGGAACATCAGAGCGAGCCCCGCACTCGCTGCCGCGCTGAACGGCTCCAAGAAAGCAAAGGGGCTGGAGATGTGAGAGCCTTTCAAGTGGCACCAAAGCAGCCACCTCTGATGGCATCCGTACCTCGGTTCAATGCACACCTCTACAACTGCTGTGCCATTCCAGCCTGCCAAGCACCTGGAGCGGGGCTCTGGGCCAAGGGCTCCCAGCACTGCCCACTGGCAGGAGGCTGTTAGAGGTGTCTGCAGGCCCCAGGGGGCTTTGGGGTGGGTAAGAGGGAGATCTGGAATGTGTGGGGAGTGAAAAAACACACGGCCAGACACCAATTCAGAAGAAAACCAGTCTGGCCACAGCCAAAACCACCCAGCTGCACCCATGTGCTGCTGCAGCCCCGTGTCACAGGGAACACCAAGGAAATCTCAGGTTTTTCCTTCTCCTAGTTCCCTTGCACCTGCTGTTCACAGTCATTCGATTAGACCTTGCAGCCCTTCCACAGCACCCTCACCACAAAACACCTCCTCTCTGTCCTGGAATTTGTTCTCCTCAGCTCCCTGCTGGCTCCTGTGTTGAGACAGGGAAATTCCACACTTTCCCATCTCCATACTTTGTACAGATCATAACATGGTTCTGGGAGGGCTTTTACAGTATAAATTACACAAGACACTGATTTTCAGTAGTATAACTCTTGTCTCTTACCTTTGGATTTTATGGCAGTTACTCTTTCCTTCTGCATTTCAGTCCTGTAAAAGATTTCAAATAATCAGCACAATGACACAGATTAAAAGAAAGTGTCTTTTTTAAAAATACTGTGGGACAGTTTAAAAAAAAAATGTAACTTTTGTAACTACTTTTTTTTTTTTTTGTAACTATTTTATCAAGGGTTTCTTCACCTAAAAGGTGGAGAAATCCACATGCAGCTGGGACACTGGTCCAGCTGTTCCTGGCATCATTCCTGAGTAACAGCACCTATATACACCAGAACTGAATCAAGATACAAAGGAGCAGAGCCCTGTTAAGCTCTTGCAGCCTTTCAGGGCATGCAAAGTACGTAAAGACAAAATCCAAACAAAAATAAAAGCCCTTCAGTGATGCTCCTCCACTTCCTCCCTACCCTTCCTGCCAGTGCACTCCTCTGGCCTCGTGCGATTCCCATTCCCGGCTGTCCCCTGGCCCCATGGAAATGTGCAATCTCTACTGCCTTTGATCTACCTTGATGTGTGTGCAGCCCAAGTCTGCTCTGGTAAATGGCTGCTCTTGTGTCTGGAGCATCACAGGCCCTTTTGAATCTCTCAAACAAGCTGGAATCATTTTGATCTTTTGTGTGCAGCGCATGCATTGTGTTGGGGCTGTGGAATAATCACACGGGGGCAACGACAGGGGAGAATTAACTGTTACAGCAACAGCCTTGCAAGAAGCCCTAAAAATAAACCTTCAGCTGATTTTAATAAGGAAGATCAAATAGACATTTGGGACATCATTGAGCCAACCAGTGAAATATAAGCCAAGGTGAAGGTGTAGTTGGAAGCTGTGGCCACAGCCACAACAGGACTCAATCTGCTCCGAAATGTCCTGCAATTTGCTGTGGTTTATGTAAAAATGTGGCAGCCAATACAGAAGTGCTTAAAGGGGGGAGTTACAAATATTCCAGTATTGTGGAGGCATTTGTGAAGGACACAAAAAAAGGCAGGGATGACTCCTTGCTTGTGTTACATCCTGGTATCCAGTGAGAATTTGGGATTGCAGCTGGGATGCCACATGTTAAGCAGGGAAGTTTCATATGCTGCAACTACCAGTGGTGCAACCACTTTTCCTTTTAACCCAGAGAAAGCTCACACTGTTCAAATCCTACTGGCACGCAGGCTCCCTCTTTGTGGACAGAAATTCCCAAAACATTAAACACAACCCAGGTTCCACCACAGTGCCAAACCAAGGTGTAAGTGCCAGTAACAAGTGACAGCACTAGTAAAGTACTCACAGTGATGTAACTAATTATTAACTTATTCAGTAAAAACCTATAAAATGTCAGGCTCCAAAAGTTTCTCCAATGTTCCTTTAACACACCCTCCCAAAGCCTTTCCCTTTTATTCTGAGCCAAACCGCACACTGCCTTATGTCCTGACTTCTCCTTCAAAGACATTCCCTCGACAGAATTTCCAGTGAGTATTTGAAGCCAGAGCCTCTGGACTGATTCTGAAATATGCTGAACACCCCAAATTCTTGCTCCCTTTGGTGACATCTCCTGACCCTCCACATCTCCTGGGAGGTGCTCCATATATCCCAGGCCTAGCCCATAAAAATGTGCCAAAGAGGCTGTGCTGTTCTCCCCTGGGTGTGGAGCAAGAAGCCACTTGTTGCAGAGGTACAGCTGGTGAGGTGTCTCCTGTGACGGGTGACATAGGTAGTTTCAGCTCCAAGGGGCTGAGGAGGACATCAGGAGCAGCAGCCACCACTTCCCCTCGGGCCACATCCTGGCCCTCTGCTGGGAAGGAAGCACTGGAGTTCTGTTATTCAGCCATGCCAGAAGGTCCCTGGGAGGGGCTTTTTGTCCTGCTCCTCTGTGGCTCAATCCCAGAATAAGCACCAGCAGGGTCAGTGATTTAGGCCCAGGGCTGACACCCTGCCGAGGACCACCAGGGACCACGAGTGCAGGGACTTGGTCCCCCAGGCCCACCTGAAGGTCTGGAGACCTTCCCACTGCCACACCAGCTTCCCATGAAGAAAAAGGTCAAAGCTGGCAGGAAAGGGGGGAGACAGTTGTTTGTGTCCTACCAAACACCATCCTTTCACCAGGGTTCATCCTCCCAAGGCTAATCCACCATGTATGGAATGGGGTTCTCTCCCCAGACAGCCTGGAGCTGAGCACTGGCATGACACAGCCATCCCCAGAGAGGGAGATGGGGAACAGGGAGTCAGCAAAGAGCTGCCAGCACAGGGAATTGCCACGGAGATATGAAAAATGCAGCAAGGACATCAGAAAGACCAGATAGGAAACAGCAGCTTCCCCAAACCAAGCCTGGAAAATGCTGCCAGAGGGCTGGGTAACAGGGAATAAATTCTGGAATTAGGGCTGAAGCGTTGGGCAAAGCTGGTGAGATGCAGCAGCACCTCTCCCTTGCATGGCAGCTGCACTCAGGGAGCACACAATGACACACAGACCCCACCGGGAATGTCCGGGGTATAAATGGAGCAAGGCCCGTTCCTCCGCCTCAACTAATCCCCTGGCCTGACCCTCCAATACCCATTTACACATTTGCTTCTTCCCTAAAATAATTCCAAACTCAACCCAGGCTCTAACAAAGAAAAAACCCAAACCAGTTTCACTTCAAAGGCCCTTTTAATCTCTCCATTTCTCTGATGAAACAGCTTTTTGTACTGAAGATGCTGCAACAGTAAGAAATGAAAAAGCTCCAAGAAAATATTTTTTCCTCCATAAGGAAAACTAATATTAAGAGGAAAATATCAGGACAAGAGGACCCAAGTTAATTGAATGGGCTCAACAGAAAACACCAGAAAATATTTACTTTGGCCTGAGTACCTTTTTGCTAAAGCACCTGTTGAACCTCTATGTTCTAGTGTCAAGTGAAAAAAGACACAAAAAATTTGGGAAATCCCAAATACCAACAGCTTTCCCTGACCTAGAAAGCCAAGTACATATACCACATATACTACACACATTTACAGAGTCAGTACAGACTCAAAAGTCCATTCATCGCACTGGAATTGGAGTAATAATATTGAATTTAAGTAATTACAGTGCAAGTAGGATGACCTTTATTTTAGGACACAAAGACTTCTATCGAGCTGTGTCTAAGACCATTCTCTGTTTAGAGCCACCAGGCTGAAATAAAAAACCCCACTAACACAAAGACACATCACAGCACTGTGAGGGAGCTGTGCAGGAGAGCAGAGGCATTGCCAAAAAATCCACTGTGCTCGGCGGGCAGATGTTGGTGCCTCTCCCCACAAACCTGGCAGAGCATCACCACCGCAACATCGCTGTCTCTGCAACAGCTGGGTGTTCAGGGGAAGGAAACAAAGCTCACAGAAACAGCTCTAACAGCAGAAATGGAGCTGGAATTCTCAGCTTCTTAGAGAAGCTATTTGACAACTGAGAGTATGTCAGGCGGATTAAACAATCAGATCCTGGCTGGTTTCTGGGTGCATCTCCCAGGAACCCAGACCCACACAATGTCACTTTCCCTGTATTTCCAGAAGAAATGTTTGTGCATCTCCTGAGCACTCCCAGCCCCAAACCTGTGGGATCTCTCCTCAGTGAAGAGTTTTCTGTGTCAGGATTGGTTTGGGAAGGGGGGAGGCAGGGGATGCACAGAGCCCGAGTGCCCCCCGATGGCCAAAGCCAACGGGGCCACATTAAACATCGCCCTGACAATAATTAAGAGATGAATTAGACTCTGCCGACTTCTATTTGCATGTCACTACATCTGTGTTGGGTAACGGCAGCTTTTGGCTGAAAACCAGCCTTCAGAGACCCCCCCGCAGTCCTTCCAGCAGATTAATCAGAGTTTAAAATACTTCGCACCATGTCGGTGTCCTGACAAATCCAAACCGTGCTTTGGTTCTCGGCTGACAACGCATCTTTAATCTCCCGATTATTTTGAAACAAGACAGCCCAAACAAGTCAAAGAAAAATAAACTGCTTGCATCCGAAATGGGGCATTCCCAGAAAGCGAGTGACCTCCACTGGCTGCATCCATCGCTACAGTCCCCTGGGATGCCACACACATCGCTGCCCGCCCGCCTGCGCTCACCGCCGGCTCAGCCCTGACTTCTGATACCTTCTCCCTCAAGGACTGTGGGATTTCACGCCTCTCTCCTGCTGCAACACGCTAATTCTCCCAAGCAAAGGTGCATCTCTGTGTGTGGAAATATTCCCCCGGTAAAGCAGAGGAGGCCAGGGACAAGCAGCTTTCTTGCTGGAGGTAGAGCGGCGGTGTTTGCGGGAGAAGAGGAAGCTCTGGCATGCACCGCCGAACAAAAGGGAACAAGTGGTCTTTACTCGGAGAGCAGCTTCCTATTAAGACTCACTCCGTCGTACATTATGCCTTTCATCCCCACTCAACCACAAAATGATTTTGCTGTAGGAAATACAATGGCAGAAAAAGATTTACATTGAAAGAATCTTTAATAATAAACTGTTGCAGATCTGCCTACTTCCCCATGATTTATAATACAATAAACATCGGATTCTATTAAGTCTCATGCACTGAAGACACGCACTGAAAACCCGAGTATGAAAGCCCTCAATTCTTCCCTTCTCCAGGCCCATAATAGTGAAACGAGCATGGATAAATGTGCTAAGAGTATCTCTTTGCATCTTTTATAGCTTGTGTGTATCAATCTGTAAAGCTTATTAAGAAAGTCATTGCTATGCAAAGCAGCACCCAATGTCTTTCTCTTGCTTTTCAACAGCGCGCAGTGTTTAGCCAATAGGGCCGGGCCCCGGCCCCTCATTCCGCATTCATAACATGCAACATTTGCACAATGTGTATCTCAAAGGCTGCTGAATAGAAAGCCTTAATACTCATGTAAACAACTGCAAACCAATTACTTAATGAATCAGGCCCACACATAATGAGGTGCCAGACAAAGAGCTATAAATGCATTTTTGCGCCCGAGCCTCCGCTTTAAAGTAAAATCCCTCAGCTGTAGTTTGGGCTTAACTGGCACATGATAATTATTGTCTGGGGGACATCAGAGGAGCCATGGTTTTTATTCTGGTCCGGCAGGGTCTGCGCCGGGGTCACTCATCAGCTCAGTGACAAAATGCGGCAAAGGAGAATTTATAAAGTGCCACGGCCGAGCTCGCAGGGATGTTTATTCTCAAGTAGTGGGTTTGAGACCACTTGTGAAAGCAATAAAGCCCGAGGAGTGGCTGCAGGGAGCCGAGGAATCGCGGCACGGCCTGGCTGCAAACATCTCTCCCTCTTCCTCCCTCCTTTTGCTGCTTCCCAGCTCTGTGGAGCCGGGGCCGGGGGTCCAAAGGCAAGGGCTGTTCCCAAACCCCGTGTTGGGGAGGCTGCACTGGTTCTGAGTCATTTAGAAAAACTAACTATAAGCCATTGTAAGAGATTTATGATATTCTCTTTCTAAAGCAGCATCATCACACATCAGTGCACGAAGTGCGCGGCTGCTGAAGCCGAAAGCCCTGAAATTACAGGGCAGAGGGAATGATTTGAAATCTACCACAAATAGGAATTTGAAAAAAAAAAAAAACAGCAGAAAAAATGTACAGCATCTGATGAAGGCAGAAGTGGCTGGAGGCACCATTAGCCAGCAGTGCAGCAGCAGCAGAGATAATGCTTGGACAGGGGTTTTTTAAAATAAGAAATAGTTAATTTTAAATTACACGTTCCATTCAGCTGCAGTGGTCCTGTAAACAAGTTCTCAGGGCCTGATCCTGCTCTTCCTGATGTCCCAGGCTTCAGGGAAGTGCTAAAATTTAACATTTCCAAAACTCATCTATAGGAGCACCCTTGCATTTCATGGCACGTAAGGTAGGATGATTTGGAACATCATTCTCATAGTTCCAAAAAATATTAAAAAAGAGAAAAAAGTTGAACCTGAGATGGTAAGAACTAATCCCACACAGAAGCAGGAATGCCATTCATCAGTGTTGGGTTACAGCCTGTATTTACTGTGCTTGAATTACAGAAACACTGTTATTTTAACACCAAGTGCATAATTGGAACTGGCCTCACCCACAGCAGCCTAAAATCCTAAAGGAAGCTCCATGTCCTGGGCACAGGAGGAGTTCATAATCTACCCGAAGGCTCTGCAGTCCCTTCCCCAGTGCTGTTTTCCAGTTTGGATTCTTTGCCAGCTATTTTCCAGAGCAGCCACAGCACCCACATGCTAGATTGCTCTAATAGGGCCTGAGAAGGACTGAGAGCCTGGCCAGCCCTCCAGGATTTGGCTGCATTATCCCCATTTTCTGCTGCTTCCCAAGCACTGATTTGATCCCTGTCCTGTGATGAGCATGAGGAGCACCCGACAGCACTGCCCACAGACCCATAGGTGAAAACACCCAAACCTACTTTTTTGTCCTGTTATAATAAAAGCAGCACACCCTGCACCCTTCAGGTGAATTAACGTCCTCTGTCTGAAGCAAGAAAGGCACATTATAAATACCCAGCATTAAATATAAACCGCTCTGAGCCCGTAAGAAGCGTTATCAGTTACACCTGGTTTACACCTCAGATACAGAGAAGAGAAACCCAGCTCCTCATGGCTCACAGGCTTTGATCCCTGGCTGCCCCTCTCTTGCCCCTCCTCGTCCTGCCCTAAGCTGACACCAAAAGCAGCTGGACACGCTTGGCTGTGGTTCACTGAAATGTCAACTGAGCCTTAACTGAGGAACAGCAGCTGCCAGACAACACCTGGCTTGGGCACACACAATTGCTAAGGTGTCCAGCAAACTCTCAGTGTTCCAGTACCTAAATAGAAATTTTAACCCAGGTTCAAGTGTTAAAAAAAATAAAGTCATGGGAGCTTTGGTCATTTCCTGTCAGTGTTTCTCATGCTATGGAAGCATTTCCAATATTGCAGGCCTAACAGCTTTACCTGGAGAAGGGAAGAACTATTCCATCCGATGAAGAGCTGGTTTCCGAATGCATTTCCCGGCTGTCATTTGCTTTGGAACTGTCACTGCCGAGATCCCCACCTGCACAGTAAAAACAGGAACTATAAACACTCCAATCCCAACAGCTGGATCCCACACAGCACTCAGCCACTGGCCCTGGTTTCCCAAGGGATGTCTGGAAGGGCTTCACGTGTGGTGTGAGCAGAGCAGCATCAGCAGCTGCCTCCAGAACGTCTGCTCCTGAGCGAGGGGAACTCAGATGGACCACAGAAACAACACTCCTTCTCCAGCAATTAAGATAGGATGGGGGTTTCTTCCAAAGAGGGAAAGTCTCGCACCTTTTACCTCATTTTAGAAAAAGGGGCAATCATGGAGCTTCTCTTCAGAGCTATTTTGGATCATGGCAACTCTAAGCAGAACTTGAAGAATTTCTGGAGTCCTTTTACTCCTTTTTTGTTTAATGCCCACATTCCCATTTACTTTACTCAGAAGCAAGGTTATTTTTGTTCTCCTCCTTAAATGTAGATTATTTTGGAATGTTACAGTTCTTTCAATATTATTTGATACCTCAGTATTTTCAACCATTCTCTCAAATTAGACAAACTATTAGACAACAAATAAATAAATTCAATGCAATAATAAATTCAATAAAAATTGAATTAGACACAAGTCTGGGGATTTTTATTACTTAAAAGGCCAAGCAGACAACTATTTCAAAGCCTTTTATCCACTCTGTGCTTTCTTCCCTTTTGCCTCGCTCTGTGTATCTCATTTCCATTCTGTAAAGATTTATTTAAAATAAAAAGGAAGAAGTAAATGGATTCATTCACTGGAGTCAGACAATTGCTCATCTTTGTATTTGTTTCCAAAGCACATGATGCTCAAGCACAAACCACACTTAAAAAAGCTACTTTGCATACATATGTATATACATACACATAGCACTGAAATAACAACCAAGCCCCCTTGTCACCAATGTCATCTCAACCCAGGACAACTTAGTATTTCTGTCCACCTTGGACACTCCACTTCCTAACTGGCTGTGCACATTCCCAGGCTGTTCTGCACTTGGATTGCAGCAGCACAAATCCCACTTGGCTTCAGACACTTCCAACCAAGTGATGCCAGACATCTGTCCAGCTCGGGCAGTGGCAGGAGAACAGAGAAATCAAGAAGGAGCAGGGAAAAAAGAGAAAAGGGGAAAAAAGAGGATAAAGACCCCACCCTTCTCATGACATACATGTGCACAGAGGTACGGAGATCATCCCAAGGGATGTCCTGCAGGCAGCTGGGAGCTGTGGGGAGCACAGTTTGCTCCCTGTGGGAAGGAGAACTGGAAGCAAACAGCCTCAGTGCGAACCAGCAGCTCTGCCCCATCGCAGCTCCACATGAGAGGGACACAGCTGCCTCGGGCCAGTCTCTGATGGACTGGTGCTCTTCCTCCTCCCCAAAAACAGTCCAAGTGGGCAGGAGCCCTGGAGGGTGTCAGCTAATGGTATTCTCTCCCTCAAAAACAGTGTTCAAGTCCTTCCCTGCAGCTGGAGGCCCAGCAGAGAGCAGCCACATGTGTGGGCAAAGTGGTGGCTGGATTATTGGCTCATTAAAGGTGACCTAAAGAGGGAAACAGAATGGGGTTTGTGCTCTTTCATATTCCCTTATGATATATAAAAAAGGGCTAATTTTTATTTCCTAAGAGAGCTTTTCCTCCTTATTCCTATACTGTTTATTTTACACCTGGAGAGATGCTGGAGGGTGACACTGAAGCTGTTGTGAAAGCAAAGCCCAACGAGTGGAGCAGTTACACCATTTTTATTCAAATCCTCTATAGCCTTAACGTCTTTTCAAATCAGAGACTTAAATGAAGGGGAGAGAGAGAATCTGGTTTTGTTAAAAGATTTAACAAACCTGCCCCTTCAATAAAATCAGCAATTTCCTACTCATAAATGAGACTCTTAAACAGCCATCCAGCAAAACAAGAAATAATGGATTTTATCCTTTTTAATCTCACATTATTCACCTACCTCAGGAACAGCCAAAGAGCTGAACAATTTCTTTTGCATGTCTTCCCTGATAAAAAACAAAGCATCCATGGAGGAGATGAGAAGGAGCCCAGATATCCCCCTGTATCCTCACATAACCTGGTATCAAAGGAGATTGCTCTTATCAACCAGCTCCTCTCTGGGCGAGACCATGCACCAGATATTATCCCTTTAAAGCCAATTATCCCTGCATGGCCTTCCACAAGCTCTGGACAGGGCTCTAGGAACAAAACCGTCCTCATTCTCTGGTTTACGTTGTCCCCACACCCCCAGATGACCACAGGGGTTTGAAAAGTTCCCATATCCTGCTCCAGGTGGGAAGTGCACAGTAGATCATCCAGCCCAAGCCTCAGAGGAGAGGAGCTCCAGGTGAGGTCAGTCCTCCCACCAGTGGTTCCAGGTACCAGCCCAGGCTGTCTCTGAGGGCCATCCCATCCCCTAAAGGCTTTTCTCCACAGCCACCTCTTTTCTCCCCTATAGGCATTAAAGAACCAACAGAAATACTTCTGGAGAATATGAAAGTAAATAAACATTTGGGTTTTCTTTTTATGTAACAGAAACAAAAGAAAAATAACCCAAAACTCCAAAAGCATTCATTGCTAAAGTGCCATGAGAAGTGCATCCACATGGCTCTCACAGCAAACTCCATCAAATCCCAAAGCCCCAAAAGGCTTCTGGTGTTTCAAACCAAAGCTTCAAGAACTCAGCAAATAGTGAAAAAAAACCCAACCAAACAAATTTGTATCCCTTAAGCAGAGAAAAAGTTGTGCAGCAAAAGAATCATGTACGGATGGACATCAAATATCAGCTCATCTAAGACCTTGGAATGAGTTGTTTGAGCCAAAAGCCAACGTGCAGAGATGTGGCTTCTATTTTAGGCTCAGAAAACTTCAGAGCTCTGGGGCCACAGCAAATCATGATGATAAAAAGGAAAGAGCAGCTGGCTGGTAGAGAGGGGAGTGGGAGGAGAACAAGGAGCCCAGAGAAGATCATGGGCTGAAGATGAATCATGTCTGAAAGGAACAACTTTGCTTTCAAGTGAGGTGTGAGAAGCCTCATTCCTGGGGACAACGTGGCTGCAGAACAGCAAATACAGCACACTCAGAAGGGATGGATTTAAACTGGAGTTACTGGGTTTGGTTAAGGAGTTTCTTGCCATTTTTACACATAGAAAGCATCGGTGTTTGCATGCCTGTTCTGTGAGAGAGTCAGGAGAGACTGGGAAGAGGGATGAACATCAGGACTTGACTCTTGGCTGACATGGAACAGCCCTGAGGGGTCCCTGGCAGGAAAATCCACAACAGAGAATTCCTTGACACACTCATAGGCAAAAGAGTGGCTAATACCAGGACTGGCAAGTCATAAAATTCAGGGTGGGGAGCAGCAAACCAAACCCACTGGCAGCTACAGAGATCCAAACTCGGGAGCTGGAATTCTCCTTGGGATCATCAGTGATGGCACTGGCTGCAGGGAGCCCTAGCAAACGCTGTGGAAGCAGCCAAGGACACACCTGCACCAGCACTTGTGTGGCCAAACACCAGTGTGAGGGAGCTGGGCAGGGAGACAGCACAGCTGGGTAAAACCCTATAGCCCAAAATTCGGTGTTATCAAGCAGTTTTGGTACAGGAGGTGCAGGCACAGCTCTGGGCCAGCACAGCCATGGCTCCTGGCTGACACAGACACAGCTCCCACCAGCAGGGCTCTGCCCCACGCTTATTCTAATGATCCACAGTCAATTACACGAGGAAAGACTCAAACCAGAAACATCTGCAGTTTGCCATATAATTACTGGATCTTCCCCGTGGAGATTGACCCCTGTAACACCAATATCGGCCCCGAAAGGCTCGACAACAGGATATTCACACAGTTTAAATGTGTAACATGATTACAAAGAATTAAATAGGCCCTGTTGTTCTCCATCTTGGTTTATGCCAACGTTGAGCGTGGATGTTCTGATCTGATGTTTAATCTTTGGGCTCAGTATGCAGCGGCTGAATTTACTCACGATTAGTCGCCCCGCAGCACTGAACCGCCGTGTTTTGATTATACAATCAAGTTGAATGCTGGACCTGAGGTTAATATGCAGCCATCCCTTTTACCTGTAATAGGAATCTTTTCCACTGCGCTTTCTTCCTCGCTCTCGTCACACCAGCTTGTGACTTGTGGATGTGAACATGCCATAATGAAACCATTTCAAAGCGGCAGCGATCAGACCGGTTTGTTTGCTTTTAAGCCCTACTCCCTTTAATTTCTCACTTTTGTTATCTCTTGTTTATTGATCTAAACTATCCATTACTGCTCTTAAAAGCGGCGCCCTCTGGGAACTTGCCTCACGCCACAGCAGCTCTGCCTTTTTGTAGCTTCCTCAGAGAAGGACAAGCCAACCAAACATCTCAAGGAGCTGAAGATCCGATGGGATTTGGGAAACAACCGACCTCCTGCCCAGTGGCCACAGTGTGTGCCAGACCCACTGTGGAAATCAGCTAAAACTAAAGTCTATGTCACCCCTGCAGATAAAAGTTGAATGAACTTAGGAGACCTGAAGCAGCGTGTTTGTATTTGCTGTGTAAAGAGCACAGCAGCCTAACTACCTGTCTGTGCTCAGACTCTGAGGGAAGGGATGCTCCGAGAGCAGAGCGAGTGAGCAGCCATTGCTGGACTGACACATTCCTTCCTTAGCTAAAGAAATTCACTGGGTTCTCCCAGACATCTTCACCTCCTGAGCTGGGAAAAAGCCCTGCACACTTTCCCCACCGTGAGCCCTTTCATTTTTGATAATTCCTCCTGCAGTCTGGTTTTGTAACAAAAGGCAGTGAACACATCCCCCAGTTTCTAAACAGGACATGTTTTATAAACACATGCACACCAACAGATCTGTTTTACAGTGACACAGGGCTTGGCCTTTCAATTCCTGCAGAAAAACCCATCACCACAGGCATCTCTCATTTTGGAAAGTAACCAGAATGACAAGTGATACTGAGATATTTAGGAAAATCCCCCAAATCCATTACAAATCCACATTAACTCACCAGTGGCTACAGCACAGCCCCCTGTGGATTTGGATGGAACACTCCCGTGTTCAGAACCTGTGACACCCCTTACCTGGTTCCCTCGAGTGGGTGAGCCAGGCAGTGTGTCCCACCCGCTGCCCTTCCCTGCCCTCTGTCAGGATCGATGGCAAGCTGCACGATGACTCTTCACCCTGCACAGGTGACCTGTCCCCACACTCTCCTGGAAGGGCCTCTCCCAGCACCGGCAGAGCCTGCAGCATTAAAAACAAAAAGAGCCACAGCCCATTACCCTCCACCTCGAGCCTTTGCCAAGGTACCTTTAAGCTGATCTGCAGTTCCCAGTGTGATCTGTTTCCAGGGTGTTTCTGTTAGGTGTTAAATTGCCTTACTTGCAAGGTGTTCCTCTGGTGTTTATTTTGGGACACAAAATATGGACTCGAGTCTGTGAAACATACTCGATTTTTGCTCTATGTTTAGCAAACATTGTTTAACAACAAAATAAGCCTCTGGTGCTGAGGACAAACCTCAGAGAAGGTTTTGTAACTGATTTAGTATGTTCTGGCCTGAGAGTGTGGAACAGCTTTGAGCCAGAACATTTTGGATTCATGAGAAAATTTTATTGTCCTGCATCTGCTCCCTCCTCATTGATCTGACAGTGAGTTAGAACAGAACAGAAGACAGACATAATTCAGTGATCAGAGACAAGGAAGGTGGACTCTGGGCCAGTGGAACAGGTGAGATGCTGAAGGTGCTGGAGAAGGTGGACCTGCTGCTGGGCATCACCAACCCTCCACGGACCAGGGTGCTGACAAACTCAACAGGTCTATTTGTACATCAGGAGCTCAAAGGCCCCTTCTGCACCTTCCCCTTCAGCCCAGCTGTGCAGCACCATCACCCAGTGGGGCTCCCAAGACACCCTAAAGCCCTCAGAGAAAGAAGTCACCAACATGGGCCAAAAATAGGTATTCTAAGGTGCAGGTGCCCACCTGGCTGTCCTGTGCCTCCTCGCTCGAAGCCAGCAGGTTGTCAGACACCTCTGCCACTCCCTCCGGGGGCCGAGCCCGGTGCTGTTCCTGGAGCAGGGCATGGTGGCTCAGGGGAGTCTGCAGCACGTCCATGTCCCTGAGGAACAAACCCGGCACTGTCAGTGGGACCCCCCACTCACGTGAGACTCATCGGTCTGGGCAAGTGGGTCAACACACCATTGGAAAAGCCATCACACATTCGGTCCTTAATTCCCACTTTTTCTATCAAAAATCCACAAAGTGGAAATGGTAAGAAGTCACTTGTGACTTCTGCAAGTGTGGGGAAGAGGAGCAGGGGAGCCCTGTCATCATCATCATGCCTGTCCCTGTCCTGAGCTCAGGATCCAGACACATCTCACTTTTCCTGCATCCCTATCTCAGCCTTGGAGCTTCGCTCACTCCATGGGGCACAGCTGGGCACCCACTGCCCTAGGCTTGTTTTTCACTCAGAAAGAATAAAAAGGGAAAAGGGCGGGGGGGTGGGGGGGGAGGAAAGTATCTTTGAACGTAGTAGAAAATCTCAATACCGCAACCTTGTTTGCTAAAGATGTTTGTTTTTCCAGTTGCTCCAGTGAAGTTTCACAGAGGAGTGAATTCCAATTAACTCCACAAGTGTTTGTCCCTAAGAAACCATTCAGGAGACACAACAAGGTATTAGTGCTCGCAGGCGTATCAGCCTCGGCAGGAGAGCCAGGTATCAGCAGAGAGCCCCTCCTTCAGCGCTCAGAGTGCCCCGATCCTGCCAGCACTTGAGCACCGCGGAGCCTGGAACGGGGAAGGTCTAGACAGGAGCTAAGCAAGACAGAATGGAAATTGTTTTCATTCCCGTGTTAAAGAGACTGAGAAAAAAATAAAAATCTTGCTTGTCCTTGTGGCACATACACAGAAAAAACCCCAGTAACAACACCACTTTGAATAACTGCACTCTGTTGTTTTTAAAGGCCAAGCGTGTCTTCTGCCTCGCAGAAAAATAAAATTGCTTCTCAAAACTATATTGCCTGTACATGTGCCTGAGAGTGCGTTGCAGATCACAGGAATGACAGGCTGAGAAGTCTCTGGAGTTACTGCATTTCCCTGACTCCAGAGGGCCGGGATGCCCTGCCAGCATCCCATGGATGAACAGGGGTTGGAGCCACCCGAGGTGCACAGGTACAGTAAAAATGCATTCCCATCGCACCACTTGGAAAAACAAACACCCTCGTTACAGCTTTTCAAAACGAACAGCAAAAACCATGTTGCTTGAGCTCTGTAGGAAAGGGGGAAAAAAACCCCAAAACAAAACCAAAAGCATGTGAGCAAACCAACCAGCAAAAAATCAACCCAGGCTGGGATGCCACATGGAAATTACCCCCGTGCCGAGCAGTTTAATTCCTTCACCTCCACAATTGAAACAAATCTGGTGACCACCTACAGGTATGGGGACAGCCCGGGGACCTCAGAGGGGTTTTGATGAGGCTGCACCTCTATAATGATGCAAATAAGGACTTAACCATTGAAACAATGCAGCGGCTAATCCTGGAACAGGGGTGTAAAGGCTATTCAGGGCCCCGGCTGCCGCTTTGTGGGGCTCCCAACCCAGGTCTCTGCCAGCAATGAACACCCCAGCTGGGGCAAGAGTTTTATTTCTCCTCGCCATGTGCAGGAGCTGACACATTTCCACAGTTAACCCTGATTCGCACTCCCTCGAGTGAGCAGCTCTGAGCACAAAAACTTGCATCATTTTCTCACTCGTGTTGAGCTGTATCCAAAGTTGTGCTTTCCATTGGAGTGTTGGGCAACAGTGAACAATTAAGTGGGAACTGCCATGCCTTTAGTCGAGTTTCCTAGACATTTAATAAGCAAAACAATACCAGGGAGATCACATAGGCAGTTAAACAGTGCTTTCTGTTTTCCCTCAGCCTTACAAACCCTGTATTCCAGCGGCCGGCTCGTTTCCCATTGTTTTCCTCCCGCTGGGTGGTCCTTCCAGGGTGCCACTCGAGAGGGATACAATAATAAAAAGGGAAGGGGAAGGAAGGGACACCAACATAAAGAAAAACAAAATGTATGACAATCTGCAGCAGGCTACGGATCAGAGGTCAGCAAACAAGAGGTCTTTCTCTTTTACAGGTTGCTTCCTGGAAACAGTCTGATTAAGCTGACAGCTTGAATTATGTGTTACATTTTGTAATGCACAATCCATCTGTGCTAAGTCCTCCTCAATGCAGCTGAAGCAGCACTGGCATAAGCTCTGCCTTTTTCCACCCCCTCAGCACAGGCCTTAAAATAGTCATCATCTTTCTCCACACTAATTCTCAGAGACCCTCTCCCCCACCTCCCACCCCCCGAGTTTAAGCCCTCAAAGAAAGGGCTGGGTACTGTAAGGAATGGTAAGAGGACATAGAGCCTTTCCCCTCGGATCAGCAGATCCAACCAAGGGCTGGACCTGTGGGGAGGGCAGTCCAGGTGCCCTCACAAGCCCAACAAGCCCCTGCATTTTTTGGGGGGCTGCTGAGCAGAAAACAGCCCGGCCTCTCACGTGGGTCTGAGTGTGAAAACATCCAGATGTTGGCAGCATAACCACTCCTTCAGCTGGGAAAGGCACCTGGAAACAAGGCTGAACTCCTCCAGAGGTAACACATGACCTGCCAACACTTAACTGTAGGGAAAAATACCCAAAACCAGAAACTGGCATCTCTGCAGTAAGACAGGAGAGGCATTTGCTCCAAAGATGAAAACTTGTGACTTCATGGCACACAACACAGATTTTGTTTTGCCTCTGGAGTCAGCCGTGGTCTCTGCTCCCTTCAAGGTCATCCCTTGTACTTGTTTCAGATAATTCACCAAAAGTGCACAAACAGCCCCAATGCCACAGTGAGGGAACGGTGCTTCCTCTGCATGTCACAGCAGTGACACTGCTGCAATTGAGAGGCCAAGCTAGAGATATTTTGTCAGCAAATATGCAGTCTGGCATAATTTCAGCACATTTTTTTTCAGCTAGTGTAGGAATTTCACAAGAGAAAACCACAAACACTAGAATTATTCCTGTAGTGAATCCGTGGCGTGATATACTCTAACCAAAGAGTGTTGCATTCTCATAGTTTGCGTAACTTATACAACTGAAATTCATGCACAAATCACTTGGAAGCTTTCTGACAGGTTTTGTAGCTCATTAATTATTTTGCAAGGCTCAAGCGAGCACAGTGAATTTTGAGTGCCTTGGAAAGCCCACCTGGTCATAAGCACAAGGGAACAACTGTTCCTCCCTCCACGAGATCCTCCACTATCTGCCTTTTAATTTTCAGGTAAAACAAATGAAAATCTGTATCTTTTCTGCAGAAACAGCCAGCAGTGGTGATCCCATCTCCACAGCCTTGAGAAAGGGCAGCTCTCAGCTTGGAGAAATGGGGAGGGACCCTCAGCCCGCAGTCTCAGCCGTGCCCAGGGACAAAGCGAGCTGTGAAACCTTGTGTGTCATTTCCCTGGGCTTCGAGAGAGCTGCACGAGTCTCCTCAGCCGCTGAGCATCGAGGAGAGAACACAAGAGAACTGCAGCACTCAGTGCCCGCTCCTCCGGCAGACACCGGCACTCCCCCAGCGCTGCCGTGATTAACAGGTGGGATACAAAGGGAACACTGGGTAAAAGCTATTTACATGTAAATTAGACCATGTTTCCATAGCAAACAGCAGCCTGATGCAAATGTGAAATGATAAAGTTACAGAAGTGTCTGTTTCTGCTCAGCTGTCATCTATTAACACACAAACCAACCCTGACGTCAGCACCAAGACGACATGCCCAGGAATGCCAGATGAATAGATTCATTAAACAGGTTTAAAAGCTGCAAACAACCAAGACAGAAAAACTCAACCAACTGGCAAAAGAGGAGAATTGGTTCTCCAGGAGCAGTTGTTCTCTGGGGGTAAAAGCACTGGCTTCCTTGGTATGTAGTCACTGCCCGATGTCCCATGAAAAACCTGATGGGAACCCCAGGGGGCGTGATAGTGGTTGGCACAGGACAAGGGGAGGGACCTGGGCCAGCCCTGGGGACCATCGCATGGTGGGCACTGCCCTGCTGGGATGGGGATGCACTTCCCTGTCTCATGAGGGCGTTGCGGGGCCGAAAATCCGGCTGCGGTAGATGTTACAGCCGATGCTCTGGCACTGCAGTCCTTGGCCATAAAGCCCCAGCACTGTCACAGCAGCACAGGACACGCTGTGGGGCTGCACTGCTCTGTCCTTGTTCTTTCTCTTGTTCTATTTCCAGAAAAATGGTCAAAAAGTTGAACCAGCTGGAAGTTCTAGTCCACAGGAAACAGGCTATTTAGTAAGTGACAAGTACCCAGTCAAGCCATTGGAATAAGATTTGTGTATATTTAAAGAACATCTACTGCATTTTAACCACGAACATCCTTCACTTGGCCAGCTCTGACCTGAGTGAGGTACCTGAAGCCACTGAACCCCCAGCACAGGTACAAGGTCCTAAAGGCCAGGTGAGAACTTTGCCCACCTGTGGGTGGGCTTCCGTGGCCAGGTCAGCCTGGCTGATCCGTAGCCTGGGGGGCACAGATGGTGAGTGAGCAGAGAGAAAACAGGGAAGAACATACCTGTCTGGTGCAGAACTGTCTGAGGGCTCCTCCTGTGCCCTGGCAGGGCTCTGCGGTGCCAGTGGGGAGCCCTCCACAGCCTGGGCATCCCCGTCCTGCTCCTGCTGTGCACCGGGAGCACTCCATGTCACCTCCTCCTTGGACACCAGGAGCTCTGCACTGCTCTCCTCCATACCAGTCCACCAGTTACTCAGGCCAGGCTTTGATCCTGTAATAAGAAATAAAAAAATGTAAGAGGAATTCATTATTCTTCCAAAAACATCAGCAGAACCAAGGAGTATATCCTGGTGTAAGGAATGGAACCATGGTTATCCGCACTTTTTGTTCATCCCAGTCCCTTCATACATGGGAGGGAACATCCATCCATCCATCCATCCATCCATCCATCCATCCATCCATCCATCCCTCCCTCCCTCCCTCCCTCTGTTCCCTGCCTACAGCCCCCTGTCCTTCCACACTCCTCTCACAAGGGGGAGTTCTGGGGAGGCTCCAGCCTTTGGGGTTTGGGCACTCCTCAAAAACCGCCCTGGCACAGAGACCAGCTACCTGACCAGCTCCAGAAGAAGGGTCAAACAGAAGCTGAAAGAAGCTTTTCTCAAGGGAAAAGACTGCACCCCAACAGGCTCCTACTGCACCCAGTTTCTAAACCTTGCAGCAGAACACACACCTGGAGGCTCTGAGACTGCACGTTCATTGCCCGCTCTCACTGTCATACCTGGAACACTTCCCTGCAGCTGTCGCTCCTTGGGAGTGCCCCGTTTGGGATCAGGAGCTGAGGAGATGAGCTGCCTGGAGCCTTCCTGACTGGCAGCCAGGTCCCCGTGTCCTGCTGCTCCCTCCACTGATCCCACACTCTCTCCACCAGCGCTCCGGCTCTCGGCACTAAGTCCCTCAGGCACTGGGGGCTGGGGGGGTTCCTGCTGCATTCCCAAACCTCCTGTGGCTGAGACAGCTGGAGTGGGGCAGCCCAGGAAGGCTGGTGCTGGATGGTACTGTTCTCTTGGCATGGTTGTTTTGGTGCCAATTCCTGCCGGTCTTCCAGCCTGTGGCATCTGAAATACACAGGTGGGACATGGCTTAAGGAGACAAACGGGGAGCTTCTAGAACATGGCATATTGCTTTCTGGAGAGAGAATTATCACAGCATTCAAGTGTTTGCTACAGTATTAATATTACACAACCCCCTGGCATGCTTTCCATGCATCCCAGTGTGAAAATGAGGGCCCAGACTTCAACTGAAGCTCCCTGAGCCAAAACAACCCATGACAGAAGATCGCTGCACCCCCAACCCGCCAAAAGGGGCCCAAGAACATGAAGGACAGTGACTATTTTTTAAAAAGAGTCAAACCTTGAAGACCAGCCTCTCTTCTGCTCTCCCCTGGCTGTTACACCACAGCACACAGGAAGGTCAGTGCTCACACCATGTCAGTGACATCGCCTTTCCCACTGAGGGCACTGACCAGACACATTTTCAAGGGCACTTTCCTCCAAGAACTGTTGAACTTGGACAAAACCAGGTCCAGGAGTACAAACACTCTGCTGCTAAATCCCAGTGTTTTAATACTTGCCTTTTTTTCTTTGTAAACCTACTCAATCAGGACAATTTAGGAGGAGTGGCTACTGCCACCACCACTACTGCAGGGTCACCACCAGTTTATGCAAAGCCAAAATTAGCCATCGTAATGCCATTGTTCACACTAAGCAGGGCTTCCTTTCCAGCCCCAAATCCCAGCAGGACAATTTACAGTCACCTCCACACCTCTCCCCTCTCTTTCACTGCCTGACCTCCTCCTCCCACACAAAGTCAGCTGCAGAGCCCAGCTGAAAGGAAACAAAGGCATCTTGTCTGTGACCAAGGTTCCTTAAAAAAGCTCAAATTCCACATAACAAGAAGCAGAACAAAAAGCCATGAAGTTATTTTAAGAAGAGGCAAAGGTTTGCTACTCAGATTAAGTTCACAGCTTATTCCATCACCACTGCTCTCAGGTTCCTCCTAATTAATTAGTCGGTTCTTTCAAATGTCTCCTGCCAGTCCCGCATGGCTTTGGCAGCTCCTGGACGCAGTGTTCCAAAACAAATGGAATTCAAACAGGCACAAACGCTTGGCAGAGTCACAGCAGACACATCCCTAACGAGCTTCTCTTGGATTGCAGAAAAAAATAATCATCCCTCAACACCTTTGCATTCTAAAAGCAGAAATGTGACAGATCACGTTGGTCCAGGCACTGCTTTTACCACCAGAACAGTGGAAACCTGGAGATGTCTTGCCCAAAACAGTCACCAAAAGGCAGAATTTCAGGTCACCCCAGCTGGGAGTGCAATGAAGTCTATGCACAAACACACCTTCACTCCTCTCCTGGTTTGGAGGGCCAGGCTTCCCACCATCCTCCAGGAACAAATCCCATCTCTTTGATTATCAGTGAAGTGTTCTGAGGAGAAAAAAGATAAGAAAAGCCTGGGAACACCCCTTTCCCAGGAAAGGGGGCTCTGCCACCCACAGGTGTTCCTGGGAGGTGCCCACGGCCAACAGACACAGCAGTGCCACTGTGCACAAGTCCAACATCTTCAGAAGACTTCAAGGAAGTGCTTCCAAGTTGAAGAAGCCAGACTTCACAGCACAAAGGTTTCCAGGAGCTCTGCCAGCCAAAATGGACCTCTTCAGTATGGGACTTCTCAGCTTAAGGACTGCCATGAAAGTCAGGACCTCAAAAGGGTGCATATCCCACACCTCAGGGATGTCCCAGATATTCCTGATGGCATTCAGGGCATTGGAATACTGCCCATCACTGGAGGACTGGTTCTGGGATTGTCCTTGGTCTCAGTTACCTGCATCCCAACCAGCCTGAAGGAAGCCATCACAACTCCAGTACTGGCAAATGAAACCACTTCCATGATCTGTCTCCTGGATATCCCAAGTCACACCACGAGCCTTTGATGATCTAGTATTGATGTCAACTTTCCCATCAGTTAGAAATCCCATCTTCCACACTGCCTGCTCCAACTGAACAACCCAGCATTCCAAAATAAACTCACCTTTCCCAGCATCTCTCAGTTCCAACCGCAATTCCCACCCTGCTGGATGCCTGCCTATATAGGTCAAGGCTGCTCAGGTTCATTGCTTTGTATATTACAGTTTAAAGAATGCTCTAAATTCAAGGTTTTTAACTTTTTAATCTATGGGGAAAACTTCCTATAAACTCAGATTAACGACTGCTAATGCACTGAAGAAAGGAAACCAAAAAACCTTCCTCCTACTATAAAAACAAAATAGTGTGGCCTCTGTTTCTTTTCTGATAAGAGTCTTAAATACCAAACATTTAACTGCATAATAACATTCCCTGGCAGCCAGCAGCCTGCTTAGCAGATACATAAAGCAGGTAAAAGGGGAAAAAGTTAATTTCTTGGCTGAATGATTCCATCGGTAGCTATAGGGCAAACTAGAAAGTCTTTTAGTAAAGTAGCAGTTGATTCTTCTATCAATCTGCAGCACACACACTCTTCCAAGGAATGCATTAAATATGAAAATCATATCCCGTTATCATCTGTTCCCAGCTTTCAGCCCAGTAAGCTTCCCTTAATGAATGCTGTAGCCTGAGGGACGCGCGTGCTGCTGGCTCCTCTGAATAATGGAGAGATGCTCCCGTCCTGCCCGCTCCGGCGCCGGCTGGCTGAGGGGCTTCCACACACAGTCACAAGTGACTACTCTTGCCAGCATGCTCCAAGTTATTACAAGATGTTTTTAGACATTTCATCTAAAAGAGCTTTGCTGCTTTTAGTGGAGAAAACAGCTCTGGTCTTGAACTGTATCATTTATATGGAGATAGGAGGAGGGATTAGGAGCCTGCATTACTGCAGATATATGGCAGCAGATATTTAAGTATTCCTTGTCAGTCTTTTTGTCTGTTCCTTAGATATGCAATCTCCTTCTGCTTCTTCTGAGGAAAGGTCAAAACACACAAAATTATAAGCACACTGCACAGATCCACCACTGCATTTTTACAAATATCCCTCATTAGGAACATTCCCCCTTGGTCACAACCATTTTCACACTCTCCAGCACAGGAATTATAAAACCCAACAAGAAGATGTACATGAACAGTCAGAGGGTTTTTTTAATTCCAATTCTCTGGTTGAAATAATTGCAGTTTTTACCCAGGTGGTTCTCCTTCACTCAGACACTAAATACCATTTCACACTGCACGTGCCAGGACCGAAATCCCCATGGAAAGGCTGCACAGCACTGCCTGCCTCTCCATGCAGAGCTCTGGAATAAAGCCCATTCCCCCCCATTACCTGCTCGCTGGATCCTTCCTCCTTGTCACCTCCTGCTGACAAGTTGCCCTCTTGAAGGGATAACAGGCTTTTAATTTCCCTTCCGTACCATGCCTAAATGGGAACAAATCCGTCACACAAAACTGGAGACCAAAATCCATCCCCCCACAAACCAACAGATACTGCTTTGCAAACTGGGCACTTTTAAATGTAAAGTCCTTGCAGCCTTTTTCACTCAGACTATATTAAAAACGCCAGAGATCCCATTTTCTCCTCATTTCTCTGCTCCCCTGACCAAACAGCATGGCCTGTACACAATCTGCTGCAGGGCTTTCATACACATTTGTTCATTCATGTAATTTAGAATCCTAGAAAACAGCAATAACTTGTTGACTCAAATTTATTGCATCCCAACCATGATTTGTAACACTGAATTATTGCCGCTGTACCCAGGCAATGACTCGGCTGCTTTGGGATGAAACAAGCCTTACAATGTGTTTTTCATGCACTGTCTTATAACTGGCTGAGCTATTCTAAGGAGAGTCTATAGCAGATGTCACAGAGAGCAGCGCAGCAGGAAAGGCACCGTGTTTGCTCCTCCAAACCTGGCTCTCCCCACTCCAAGGTTTAATTGAGCAGCGGTAACGTGCTTGGAGCAGGACTCAGCACGGCACAGACAACATCTGCAATTAATCCTGTTTATTCCTAATTGCAAACCCCAACAACAGGTCAGACCGGCCTGAAAGCACTTCAGTACCTATTCTGCAGCAGGTAACAGGCATGAAAACAAATCCTTAACACAATTAACTTCCCCAGCTCTGCCCTTCGCTCCAGGGGCGCGTTCAGTTCCCAGGGAAGAGGCTGCTCGTGTAACAGTAAGCATGGAGTTCTAAGAAACAAAACCTCACCATGTGAGAACTAAAGATGCCAAAAGAAACTCAAATGTAACTCCTGGATTTTCCTGAAAGGTTAAGTGAATTTATTTGTGCTCCTAAAAATTACTGACCAAACTGCAGACAAACACAGTGCATCTTTCAGAAACAAAAGAAGTTCTGTGAGCTACAGCCACATAATAAATGTGCCCAGAGTTGTGATAAAGCACTCCTAAAGGGCATTCTCTATGGAAAAAAAAAGAAGAGAAAACAGTAATAATTTCTTTCTGTGTACTCCCATGATAGATTAAATGATTACATGCTCCATAACTCTTCTGCTTTTCATAACTAGCATGGAGGAGATGTCATTTGTTCAGCAGCTCAGGAAAAAATTGTAACTTGGCAAAGATAAAATGGATGGCACAGAAGCATCAACACGGAAGGACTGAACAAAAACCCTGTGTGCACAGCAATCCCTGGCACGACTGGGACTCACACCAGGATGTCAGAACCACCACAAGCTGACACTGGTCAAACTGGTGTGTACTGGGGCTGCTCAGAAAAAGAAATCCTTCAAACAGAGGGGAAAACTGGGACCACAGCACCCCCCTCCTCCTGCTCTGCTTCAAGTAACAATTAAAAATCAGAGGAAGGGGAATCATGTGCCCACCAGAGACAGTCTCTGAACTCGGGGGTACTGCAGCCAGGAAAGGATCCTCTGGGAACGTCACCAGATCCCACAGGCACTACCTGGGCTATAGATGTATGAGGAATAAACACAGCTAAATGTTTCTGAAGGATGCCACTGCTCTTACAAGGCAGGAATAAACGCATTTTCCTCCCAGACTGCACTGTCCCAAAAACCTGGCTCCATGTATCAGAGGCATGAGCACAAAACACGATTTCAGTTTTAAAGATTTGAAATTATCACCATATCACTTTGCAACATCCCAAATTGTTTGTTGGGGAATAACAAGACAATACAATAATAATAATATAATTTTTCAAAAGTCCTCAGGGCTTGACTTTTTTTATAGCAGTCTGCTCAATCTGAAGCATTTCAGATCTGGTCTGCTGTAAACCCTGAAATATGGATCCTGATCAAGTTTGCCTCAAGCTTTAGGACATCCAGAAATCTCTTTGCTAGAATAACAACAGCAAACACTACTGTAATATATCAGGTCTTATAGAAAGTTACTTCCATCTTCTGGATCATCTCCAAACCTGAGGTTCCCATGTGAGCCTCCAGCTGTAGGAATTCCTGCCGGTAGGTCTGGTTCCGCAGCAGAGCCAGCCGCTGGTGCTCAGATATTGCTGCCAGGTGTTTCTGCAGCTCCAGGGACTTCAGTCTCATTCTGTGGGGAAAAGGAAACTGTGCTTAGAAAGCATGAAAATAAAACAAAGCCATCTATTGCAATCACTTTTCCTCAGACACACAATAACACTGATGGGGGAGCTGCCCCCAGGTTCCCAAAAAGGAGCACAAACATTCTTTTGCATATATATATATATGTGGGTGTGGGTGTGGGTGTGGGTGGGTGTGTCACTTCCTCGCAGATTTACACAAGGGCTTCAGTGTCCAAAAGGGTAAATATATTAAAAAAACTCTTGCACATGTGTGCAATGGATTATGTTCTTGTATCACATTAAATCAGAATGAAAACTGTACATAGAGTATTCAGAAGTCACACAAGCAGTAACACCAAGCCTGAGGTCTCACAGCTGCCTAAATCCATGGTGCCACCAAAAGAGGCACTGAAAATCCATCTAAACCAGTTCTCACCCACCTACAAACCAGATTCCCTTTCAGCCAGACCTATTCCATTATCTGGTTCCAGGGCAGCCACACAGCATTCGTGCCAACACAGGAAAATGGGAGCCAGAGGCAATTTTAAAAAATAAAATAACTTCCAAGGAGCTTTTAAATAGGCTTACAGGTGTGGATCGGTCATTGTGTATTCCATCAGCTGCCTTTCCAATTCCAGCCTTTTGGCTTCACTGCAAGAAAGCAAACAACACAGAGTAAGATAAAGATATTTTGCTGTTTAAAGTGTCCAAATGGCAGAACTGAAGCATTTTGCAGAGCACAGCCCTTGCCGACCAGAGAGCTCAGCTTTGCTGGGAGTCACACAGTGATCTGCCAGCCCAGCTTAGCACAAAGCAGACACCTCAAAGCTTTCCTCTCTCCCTTTGTTCCTCACTGGAGCGGGGTTGCTGTAAAGGGAAAAGATGCCTGAACAGCCACACAGGACCCCCCAAAACAGCCAGAGTCCCCTGCCCAGCCACAGCTGCCACTTGGAGCCCCAGCACTGGCTCTGACCCTCGAGACGGACAGTCCCTGAGCTCAACCCTCCCTTTTTCCCCCACACAATCCCACAGCAGACCCCTTTCCATGCAGGAAATACTTGGCTGGACTTGTTCCCCGGACAGCTCCCCAGAACCTCTCACAGGGACAGGTCAACACATTAAAACACTTCCAAACCATCCCAACTCTTCCCTGGCTCAGGGACCCCACATGCCAGACAAGTATTTAACTCAACTTCAAGTCAGGGGCTGTGGGGACAGTCAGATGTTGAACCACAAACACTTCACCTAAAGCCATTCCAAAGAGGAGCTCTTTCTGGGAACAGAGTAAAGCTGCTGTTATTTAATAGTTAAAAATTGCACCTGAGGATGAGCAACCATCCCATAAGCAAAAAATGTAAGATAACCAAGAGCTAAGGCAAAGGCCTCCAGCAGATTCCCATTACAAACCCTGCCACAAGCAAAGCCAAACCCCAAGTTCCTCTCAAAAAATAGCATCCAATTATGATTAGTCAGAAGGTGTGATGGGGCACACACACCTCCATACCTCTGGGCACACTTCCCCACGGATTTGGGCTCTCCCTACACACAAACAGACCTCCTCCCAGTTTCCCTGTACAGAAGAGAGGCAGGAAAAACCCTTCTTGCTGCTCCATCTGAGAGATCAAGGCACCCATTTTACCCATTTTGCCTGGAATAGGATTAGGGTTTCATGTCATGTACACAATTTAACAGCCACGCTCCACCTGGGATCTCATCCCTTCAATTTCCTCTTACACGATGGACAGCCAGGCAAACGCAGATCTCAAGATCTTGTTTTTACACTTCTCAAAGTAATTTTCCTGCCTCAGTGGAGAACACGGATATCCTGATGGATGGAGAGGCCAATGGGTATCAACAGTCATTGGCTCCGATCCTGCTTCCCACCCTCCCAACCCACTGGAGCACATCATATTCCTCAGCTTCCAAAAGTCTGTTCCCTCCCTGCCAGCAAAGTTTTTCAGCATCCCACTCATCTGTCTGCAGCAGCCATTCAGGCAGCACAGGAATCCACAGGGAAGGGCTCCTGGAGGGAAGACACAGAAGTACAAACCCCCTCTGGGCATCAGAGCATCACTGCAGGTGCCCAACGTGGCACCAGCACAGCTCAGGGGGTTCTGAGCTCAGCTCTGCCCAGAGCCCACCCAAACCCACCTGGACATTTGCGTGTTCAGGCTCTGGCAAAGTTTCTTTGGTCAGTGACACAAGTGAAGCTCGAGGCAGCACAGGAATCATTCTGGCCACTCCCCTGCACCACCACCTCCTTCTTCACATGGGAAAGCCAAAGCTCTCCCCATGAAAGTGTTATTTGTTTGTGCTGTTCTGCATTAGGTCAAAGTGGCACAAGCAGTCAGAAAGTAACTTTTTCCTTAAATGGGCCAAAATAGCCCCTTCAGATCTCTGTAAGGATCCGGGCAGCTCATTTTCAACCAGCCCTGAGTCTTCAGTCTGCAATGAGAGTGTTAGTTTGGGATTTGCGAGGAGAATTCAATTCCCTGGCCAGCCACAAGCACTCCCTAATCTCTGGCATCCCCAGGCACGGATCTGCAGTGATTTTGACCCCTCACCTCCCACTTCAACCAGCAGGGCTGAGGTGCTTGAGTGGTTTTAGAGATCCCAGGCCTCAGTCTTGCTGTGCTCCAGCTGCATATCCAAAACGTGGGAAGAGCAGCACTCCAGTCACTGGTGATAAAAGTCCACAGAAAACTGCATGACACATGGGCACTGCAACCTACCCTTGCAAGTGAGAAATGTCACTGTTTCAGCTGCTTTTTCTGCACCAATCTGACACCAAATGAACTGGGGGGGCACAGAGCTCACCCACCTCCCTGGCCTGGAGCCTCAGCCAGCCCTGGGAGGGTGGCAGGGAGCCTGTTTGTCAACTTCCTCACACAGCAGGTATTCCTGAATGGAATAGCCCAGTGTGGTTCACATTCTGCGCTCAAGACACCTCAGCATTTGTGCACATTGCCTGCAGAGCCCGAAGCACCCAAAGCACCTGAAGCACCTGGCCTGGCTGCCACAGCAGAGCTAATTGCCCAGTTACTCTAATTGCAAAGTTACTCAGGGAGTTAAGTACAGCACTTAACTGCATAATTCATTTACTCCAAGCCCACACCACTCAAACCCTGCCCTCCTCACTGCAACTGCCCAAGAGTAAGTGCTGAGTAATCAGCAGAGTAAGTGCTGAGTAACCCCAGCACACTCAGGGCTACCTTAAGCATGGAAGAGAAGCTCTCTGCCCCCTTTGCCTCATTACCTCAGGCTCTTCAGAACTAATCCTTCCCCATTCCGCACACCACAGAGGTCCCACCGACCTGCACACTGATCCCAGCACGCTGCGCTTCTGCATTCATGCTGGACAGAGTGCCAGCACTAGGAAGAAAAACCCAGCAAGTAGAGCCTGCAATGTAATTTAAGGTCCAGTTGCAGGTTTTGCTCAAGCCTCAGGATGGTCCAACCACAACAGGATATTAGGGGAGGGATGCACAGCAGCTCTATAGAAACAGGAGCCCCCTGTAAGTTTGGACCCCCAGGGCTGTCAGAAACGACAGCAATGCCAGTGTCTGAGCCCACCATCACTAACACCTACATCAGCCTCCTGCGGGGCACAGCAGCGGCACCGAACACCAGCTGTCCGGAGAGCAGCCCCGTCAATGAGCCACGGAGCTCCCGGAGCAGCCTCTGGGCACTGCCGGGCAGGGACCACGGGGGAGCCAGCCCTGCCCCGAGCCCTGGGCACCCTGCGGGGACAGGGGACAGAGGGGATGCCGGGGTGAGAGGGGACACCGGGACAGAGGGGACACCGGGACAGAGGGGACAGAGGGCAGTGGGAGCACCGGGAGCAGCGGGGACAGAGGGGACACCGGGGACAGAGAGGACACCGGGGACACAGGGGATACCGGGGACACAGGGGATACCGGGGACACCGGGGTCAGAAGGGACATCGGGGTCAGAGAGGACACCGAGGTCACAGGGGACACCGGGGTCACAGGGCATGGGGAACACCGGGGACAGAGGGGACACCGGGGTCAGAGGGGACACCGGGGACAGACGGGACACCGGGGACAGAGGGGACACCGGGGACAGAGGGCATGGGGAACACCGGG
>JAWWEE010000105.1:5182503-5231870 GCA_035221455.1 Xenops minutus
AAGAAAAAGGAAAAAAATAATTTTATTTTCCCTCCTTTCTTTTCCCTCCCTTCTTTCCCCTCCTGCCCCCCCACCCCCCCAACACGATCCACTGTGACAGCCACTAACCACGGAATTCCCTATCCCAGGCCCACCAAACGGCTCTGCAGTTGTGGAATGGGGGTTTTGCTCTCCTTTTGCCGTGCTAAGGGAGCCCATTGGGCTGCACCGGGTGCACCTTGCTGAGGGATCCCACTTGTGTTGGATTCATGGATATCAAGGAGCGGCTCAGGGGAACAGCACTGTGCTGCAGGGGTAAAGGGAGAGACCCATGGCATTATTCATCTTATTTATTTATCTTTACTAGAAAACACGATGAAAGAACAGGGCCCAGAGTGTTCCTTTAAGCACTGACTGGGCAGCGCACACACAACCCCAATTAAACGCTGCCCGGACAAGGCCTTTCTCCATATTAGAAAACCAGCTCTGTTTAACGAGCACCAATTAAATCCTGCTTCATTTTACCTGGGATCTCACAATAGATGTGACAATAAATTCCCTTTCTTCTTCCCTGGTAATTACTGGCAGAACCAGCCCCGCTCCCAGCAGCGGGAAGCCCTTCCCGATAACCCACATGAACCCCCAGCTGGACCCTGGTGGGGTGAGGGGCCCCTTCCTGCCCCCAATCCCAAAAAAACCCACCCAGGACCAGCCTGGGCCTCCAGTGCTGTCCCACTGCAGCCCAGCACTGTGCTGGCAGAGCTGGGCCCCTCCAGTGCCTCCGAGGGAAGTGTGTGGAGCTATTCCAGCCATTCCCTGGCCTCCATTCCCAGGCCTCCCCTGAGCCACCCCAGTCTTAAAAACTGCACCCAGACTCCCCAGGGGACATTGCTGCAAACAGGGGATTCAATTAAATAACCCCAGCCCTTTGCTTCTACCACAAATAAATGGCTTTTTTTCCTCCCCCAAATATTTCCTTTCCCGAGTTCTCTTTCAAAAGGGAGGGGGGAAAAAAAGAGAAACAAAACCTCAAACTGGAGAACAACAGGAAAAAAAGGAGAGGGGGGGAAAGAAAAGAAAGAAACTGTTCTCCTTTCTTTTCCCTGTGTGCAGGGTAATTGATAGGCTCTATCAGAGGTCAGGATTTGCATAAGAATTAAGAGCAGTAAATTAATTTAATATTCCATGCACATCTCCAATTATTCCTGCAGACCTTTGTCTCCACGGCTGGCAGAGAGAAGGTTCAGCTGCTCTTCAACCAAACAACATCTGTGCAGTTAATAATTTGATAAACAGCTCATACAAATAGTTTCTGAATTATCTGCCAACCCAATGACTATTCAGTTTGGAAACACTCGGCGAGGGCTGTGCCGGTGGCCGAGGCTTTGGAGCCCCGTCCCAGGATTCAGCTGCACAGGCAGACACTCACCCTCCTCCTTATCGCTGAAACATCAGCAGCTCCTTGCAACAAAACCCCACCAATAACAATATGTAAAATAAATAATTTCCAGCAATTAATAAAAGCCCCCTGCCCCTGTGTGTGGGAAGGGGCTGCAGCCCACACTCTGGAGAGGCCGGTGTGTGCCGTGGGGCCAGCCTGTCCCCCCAGCTCTGGGGTTCCCACAGGATCCCTGTGAGGGTTTGTCACTCGTGCCGGTGCCCTCACAAGGGGTGATGAATCGCTCTTGCTGGGTGCAGGATTTACAGCTCCGCAGCCGCCTCCTTCCCTGCACAACCAGCTGGAAAGGGGATGGGTTCTCCTGGGAGCCCTGGCTGTCTTCCTGCCCCTGTCTCCAAGGACAGATGACTGAAGGTTGCCCTGCTGAATCCAAATACGAGGCCAAGAAGAACATCCTGATTTTCTCCCAGGGAAACACAGTCTTACAAAATTTAGGTGGCTCCTTCATCCTTCCCAGCACAGCTGTAGAGGTGCAGCTCTAGGTTGGCCAAGCACCACATCTTCCCAAACAGCCCATGGGGGTGAATCAAACTGAAGTGACAGGGATGGACTCTCTAGATTTACTTTTAAATGCCAACATTTAATGCACAACCAAGACCAGTAATTACAGGGGTGATACAGCACTAATCTGATCCAGGGTATTGCAAACATGGAATCATGGAATTGTGAAGGTTGGAAAACCCTTCCAACCATTCCCCCAGCACTGCCAAGGCCACCACTAACTTGTGTCCCCAAGTGCCACATCCACACAGCTGTTGAATCCTTCCAGAGATGGGGATCCACCACTGTCCCAGTCAGGTGTGCCAGTGCTGGACAGCCCCTTCCGTGAAGAAATTTTCCCTAATATCCAACCTAAACTTTCCCTGGCACAACTTGAGGCCATTTCTTCTTGTTCTGTCACTTGTTACCTGGGAGAAGGGACTGACTCCACCTGGCTACACCCTCCTCTCAGGCAGCTGCAGAGAGCCATAAGGTCTCTCCTCAGCCTCCCAAGTCAGGAATTTCTCTTCCACACACTCCAGGAATGTCCTGGATTGTCTCCTCTCTCCTGTTCCCTATTTCCAGCTGTCACTTGGTAAGTTGAAGTTACTCCCATAATAAGAGGTGGTGACTGTGGGACCTCTGTCAGCTGCTTACAGAGTATTTGTCTGCCTCTTTGTCCTGGCTGAGGGGTCCAGAACAGCCTCCCACCAGGACCCCTGTCCCTGATTCTCATCCACTAACACTCAGCCCTGTCAGCACCATCACGAAGCTCCAAACAATCCAGACCCTCTCGAACACGGGCGGCTGCCCACCATCTCTTCTGACTTTTACATTGGTGGGACACAGCCAGGGAATGTGGTTTCCAAACCTCTTCTCAGAGCAATGTGTAATTCCATTTGCCAGACAAGTGACTGACCTTGTCCTTTGTTCCTGCCCTGCCCTGCCCAATTACTCTGTTGGAGTGCAACGAGAAGGAAAATTAAATTTGCACACTGGGTGCTGTGAACAAAACCAGTGACCACCTAATTTTTCTGCTAAGGAGCCTCCTGGAGGGGCCACCAAGGTGGGGGGGACCTGTGGCCCCTCCTGGTGCCACTTGCCCTGGGTAGAACAGCGGGGCAGGGTTGTGGTTCCTGCAGCACCCCCAGGCTTGACCTTAAATTACAGTTGCCAAGAGTTCCCCTGGTGATGCCTTGGCTCCTCACTCCCTGCAGGCATTAAGCATCACTCTAAAATTAATAAAAAGTTGATTTTTAAAAAGATTATGAAGTTCTCCAGGCGAAATGGAAGGTTAATGCTCCTCTCCATAGTCACACAACTTTCATGTTTGCTGTCACAAAGAGCTGATTTTTCTCTCCCATTTAAAGAGAGAATTTACACCATGAACAGGAATCCAGAATTAGGGATGTAAACAGAAGTGAAGGGATCAGGTGCCAAATTTGGATGGATGTCTGGGGCTTGATAAACCACGGCAGGCTTATCACAGCATAAATAATGCCAGACTCAGTACGATGCTCCTGGGCTGTGGGACTCACCAAGACCTCGTACCTTCCCTGGGGGAGGGAGGTCCCAGCCCCAGGTGGAGATCCCACGTTGGGATTTGGAGCTCACAGACTGAATTCCCACCATGCCAGCCCGTGCTGGGGCACATTGTTACCTGGATGCAGCGCTGGCTCCAGCATAAGGCCCAGAACTCACCATGGTGTATCAGCCTCTGAATATTCAACACCCGCAGCTCCAGGGCTGTTCAGACCCAGGGATTTGCTATGAAATGAAGGCTTTTTTTCCTCCTTCCCCAAATTCAGATCAGTGCACTGTGCTGTCTCTGGAGCCTGAGGTTGTTCAGACTGAGACCATGTTTTGCGCAAGCTCTAATTAAAAAACCACATGAAAAGCCACTTTTTATTTTGGAAGAAAAATGCTCTGCTTTAAGGAATTCAAATCCTCCTTTTCCAGCCCCCATGCCGGATGGTCCCTGTTGCAAGGAGGGAACCAGACCCGAAGGTGCTTGATGTCACCCAGCAAGGGGCATCCCTTGCTCTTCACACCCTCCTGCAGCTCAGGGCTTGGGGCAGTCCTGGGTTGGGCAGGGTTTGGGGGTCAGGGACACGTGGTGCTGGCTCTGGAGAGCAGGACACTGGAAATGTTGGTGTCTTTGGTACCATTGGTTCACCCTGGGAGCTCTTAAGCCCTTTGGTCCCTGGATTTAACCCCAGCAAGAGGATTTCAGCACTGACACTCGCCAAGTGGTGCTGGGTAGTTTAATTAATGTTTGCAGAGCTCTGGGAACAGCACTGTGTGTGCCTACATTTGCAAGGCCTTGAACCCCATGGAAATCCTGGCACTGCCCCCTCAGCCACATCCAGGGATGCTTGGAGTTTCCTTTGTCATCTCAGGGTGATGTCCCCAGAGCCAGAGACTGGCAGTGATGATCAGGTTTTGGGAGCTCCCACCACCCAAGCGACTTTAAGCCTTATCCCAGGTATTGGACCTCCACCTGCTCCCAGCCCTATGGAGCCCTTCCACAGCCACATTCCTCTTTCACATGCACACGAGTCCCTTCATGTTCACTTCTGGCTGCATGCGGCAGTCAAATGTCAAGAAGAATCCCCCATCCCACCACCACCAAAGGCTGAGGTGGAGAAAGTCAAATCCAGCCTGTGCCGACGGGTGCCTGAAAGCCGCATTCCCAGCGTCGCTTTTTGGCACCGAGCTCTCTCTTTACGGACTCGCTCGTCGAGTTGCTGTGCCACTCTCATTTTTATGGAGCCACAGAAGTGTCTGTAATGAGAGATTAAAATAGTAGTCATGGCCTGTGATTTATTTTTGAAATTCTCGTGTCTCTGTGCGTGTAAATACCCCGAGCCGCCCGGCTGCAGGCTGGGATGAATAACGCAGTGCCATATATTACTGGAGGGGAATGGAACCACTGCAGGGGGAAATGCATTTGCTGGGTGGTAAGTTATTTGGCCTTTAGAGGCAGGGGAAGGGAGACTGGGGGTGGGGGGTTCACTCCTGCCTTCCCCCCGCCAATAAATCAGCAGCCTGGTGGTGCTGGCGCCTGAATAAAATATGCCAGGTCTGTGTGCGGGGCCAGCACGCGGCTCGGGAGCGAGGGCTGTGCTCGCCGTGCATGCTGACTGCAAATTGGGTGGGTTATCAGACGCCGCCATAAAAAAAACCCCCTCTTCCCCCAGCTGATTATGAACCTCATGCATAGCAAATGATGGAGCGGGAGCGCCGGCGGCGCCTGGCGCCGAGGTAAAAAAATAAAATATTTACAGACTGACAGGCTAATGGACACTTTCCCAAAGAGCCGTTAGAAAGAAGTAGTAAATGGGCCCGTGCTGATGCAGGGCAGCGGGCCCGGTCAGGGATCAAGACACACGGCACCGTATCGGATAACATCTAATTGGCAGGTCACATCCAAATGAGTGTAGTCATGCATCATCCGGAAGGCTTTTTGCTGGTTATAAAGACACTTGTAAACAATTCAGCCGCTGAACATGGCAATAATATGTTGATCCGGCATGTAATGAGGTGTTCCTGGAATCAATAAACTAGTCATGAAGAGCAGGGAGCAAGGTCAGCGCCTGCCTTTTTGATGACCTTTGCTGGCTGGTGAGGACATCATATACTCTGAAGAGGACTTTTCTCATATTGCAGAAGGCGCCGAGTGTCAGAACTTCCATTCGCAGCAAGCAAATGAACAGCCGGGCTCTGCATGCTAATGAAGTCCAGGCTATTTTCCACCTTTTCATCTGCACATTATGCTCTTGACTTTGGAGAAGGTGGGAATTAGGTTGGACCCTCGTGTCAGACTGCCTGATGGCTCGGCTCCGGAAAACTGGTAATTGAAGCTGATGACTGATGCGGAGGAGGCCTGAATTTGGAAATAAACAGTTTCAAGCACTGCATGTCATTTCTAGAGAGACTGCTGAGTGAATGGAAATGAGCTCCGTTTCGCCGATCTAATGCAGTTTCTCAGCAGGAAAAACACTGTCTTTGAGACAACAATGCCAATCAGTGAGATTTAAATGTCCTGGCGATAATGTAAGGAATAGCACCTGCCTCCACAAACAGCACTTAGGGAAATGCTGCCCCACGCCAGGGTCTGTGACTCCTGTCCAGCCCCCCAGTGCCAGTCCTGGAGGAGCCGGGAGGCTCCAAAGGCCAGCGGTGGGGAGGGCACAGCACACACTGTGCTTGGCTGTGTCAAAACACCAGGAAAAACCACCAGGGACACTGAAAAGTGTGGGTTTGAGGAACCAGAACTAAACACAACACTCTCTGTGCTGCATCTGCCCCCTCGAATGGCTCTTCCCCGGCACACTGGGCAGAAATCCTGTTGCCCTCAGCCCCACCACTGCTTGCTGTGGGGGCCTGAACTCATGTTAGCCCAGCTGCCAGCCTCACCAAGATGAAAAAATGGAGTTTCTAGGCAAGGCACTCAGAGGCCAATGTTTTCGGACTTGACTCTGAACGCTCTGCCATCCCAGCTGGTGGGAAACAACATTGCAAATGTTATAAACCCTTTCAAAGCCCTTCCTGCCTGGTGGTGTGGAACTGAGCAGAGCCACTCGTGTGCTGGGGCAGAGGCAGCCCAGCAGCCCCCAGGGGTTCCGGGGCTTCGAGGCGTTGCTATTGGGACACGGAATCCCAGAGTGGTTTGGACTGAGAGTTTTAAGATCATCTTGGTCCAAACTCCTGGCATGGGCAGGGACACCTTCCACTAGCCCAGGTTGCTCCAAGCCCCATCCAACGTGCCCTGGGACACAGTGACAGAACAGCCACAGCTTTGAGCATCCTGTGCCCTGCTGTGGGTCCCGCTGTGTGCAGACAGGACAGTCCTCCCCAGCTCTGTGTTTCCCCAACAGCCACAGGCTGACAGGTACGTGCTGATGGTACAGGGTGGGGTGTCCTGCACAGGGGGCCCCCCAGAACCCCCTCAGCACCCTGTCCCGAGGCCACTGGGCTGAGCATCCCCCGGGGGCAGCCTCTCCCCGCTGCCAAAGCCAAGGGCTGTCCCCTTGGGGTGGCTGCATCAGGAGCGAGTCTTGTTTGTGTAATAGTTTGCAACCCTTCAACATGAAAGGATGGAGACGGATGCGAGTTATTATTATGAAAATGAACCGAGCAACAGACAAAAATATTCAGGAGATGTAATCTGCGTCCCTACAATGCGCTCGCGGAGAAGAGCACTTGGCAGACAGGAGAGTCGCCGTCAGATACATTGCCTTTTGTTAAATTGCTTTCGCTCTGACAATGCCTTTTAAAACCACATGCAATCTTAATTTAAAATACCTCAAGGTGTAGGGGCCCAGTGCTGGTCTCCAGCTTGGGATTTGTCCAAAACAATTCCCTCAGCTTAATACCTCTATTCCTAATTTTAATCACACAACAAACGTGGGAGCCTGAATTCTGCTTGTAAGGAACCATGGACCTGATCCAAACATCACTAAAAATCAGTGGAGCAAGGATTGATTCCCCTGCCTGCCACCTCACTGTTGCCCAAACCTCTGTAGGGTTTGCCCAAGGAAGGCACTCTCCCCGTGGGGCAGCTTTGGCACACGTAGTGGGGGAAAGCAAAATTCAGTGTTTTTACTTTCCCATCCTTTTAGAAAATGGCTAAAGGTGAGGAAATGTGGCAGGGCAAGGGACTCATGCATTTTTATTTTCCAAAGTCAGAATGGTGGAAAAAATACCCCAAACACACCAGCGAGCCCTTCCAGGTCAGTCAGTCCCTAGTCCTGCCCTGGCTGTTCCCAGCTGCTCCTCAAAATGTGGACCCCAAGGTCTCCACATTAGGGTCCTGCCCCCCTTGGCTCCGCAGTCAATAAACACCCCCAGACTCCCCCAGAGGCCCCTTGGTGCCAGATTTACCCTCCACCCTCCCAGTGAGAGCCGAGAGCCTCAAGGCACGAGGTGGCACCACCAGGTTGTCCATGAGGAAGGGCCAGTGTGTGTCCAGACACCTGCCCTGTCTTCGAGCTCACCCCATCCATCAGCACTCCTCCCAGTCTCCCAACTCCGTGGATAACCTCCTTCCCTATGCTAATTCCCTCAGAACATTATGCAGACTGTTTATATTTCTGTACAGCCAGAACAGGCTGCTGACACAAATCAGCCATTAGCCATTCACACTGAGGAGTCGCCGCTAATTGTGCAGAATGTAATTAGTGATTATGTAATATCTAAGCTCTTGCAACTGTCATTAATGTCCACTATTCACCAGAGATAGTTCTTACTGAATTAGGGAATGATTACTGCATGCTAAATCTACTTAATCCTAAATATGCTAATTAACACCGCCTGCACTTTAGACAGTGGTTAAAAGCACTAGTAACCTCAAAAAAGGCTGTGATACACCAGGACCCAAATTGCTTGTGATGGATTTTCCCTCAAAAGGTAAATTTGTTTAATTAAACGCTGTAGTAAACTGTTGGGCACAGCTATTGATTAGTGCAGCCCTAGCAGGGGCCTTCTGGAATGATCTAGTGAGGTGCCACTGCAGGGCTGTGATGCTCCTGCAGCATCCAGGTCCTTCCACAGCATCCCAGCCCTCATTCCCCTGCAGCACCCTGGGCCAGGCAGGACCTTGCCCACACATGTGCCAATACTGCCCAACAGGCCTGAGATTGCCTGCAGAGCCCGATGTAAAAGAGCTTTCCAAAGGCTCTCCCTCCAGGATTAACCACCCTATTCCTTAGGTCATAAAACACAATATTCCTACAGGCAGATACAGAAGCTTCCCTCAATAAATTCTGGCTTAAATCTTACTTTTAAGATTGATTTGTATAGAACAGACTTCAGATATTAAATGCTGCCTGCTCAAGGAATGGAATAAATAGAGCAATTGTACAGGTTTGAAAGGTCCCTTTCCAAGGCCCAGGGTGTTTAATGTACTCTGGGTTTCTGTGGAAAAAAAAGATATGGCTGTCATGAACCCCAGGATAATAGCAGTCTGTGATTTATGAAGATTCCTCCTGCTTATATATTTTATATAAATACACCCCTGCGTGTGTCTCTGTGCTCATTCATAACCAAAAGCTGCCCAGGCTGTACAAAGACTGCGCAGGAACATTTAAAATCAGCTCAGAGAAACAGGATAACTCATGGATCAGACACCAAATAAGTCATAGCAGCAAACACACCAAAAGGAGAACTAACAGCACAGTGCAAACCCAGACTTGCCTTTATCAGCAGGCTGGCACAATGAGGGGACTCAAAGCACACATTCCCACAGGAGAAAGTTCCTCACTTTCTGCAGGCTGGGAAAGTTGGGGCTCTTGAGCCTGCAGAGGAGACTTCAGCAGCCTTCCAGGATCTGAAAGAAGCCAGAGAGGGACCCTTCATCAGGAACTAGAGTGACAGGACAAGGGGGAATGGCTTCAAACTGGCACAGGGGAAGTTTAGGTTAGGTATCTGGAAGAAATTCTTCCGTGTGAGGGAGGTGAGACCCTGGCACAGGTTGCCCAGAGAGGCAGGTACAGGCACAGGTGCACACACAGCCGAGGGGCAGCTCCCCCGTCACCACAATCACCGCCACGGAAATGAAAGAATTAGCCACACAATAAACTCCTAATTGCTTGGCAACAGCATTTAGGCCCCATTAGGTAGATTTGTAACTGCTTCCAGAGAAATAAACTCCTGTGTCATTAGATAACAAGGAAAGAAATAGGTTATTTCCTTTTTGAAAGGTATGAAAGCTTCCAATTGCCTGATGTACACGCTTAGTAGATTATTTTCTGTCATCTCAGTTAATTGAATTTTATGCATTGCTCTTAGAATTCCTCCCTTTCGTGTAAGGTTAAAAAGTTCAGAGGAGTCGTATTTTTGAACCTTGTCCATTTATCACACGAGCCACCTCCAGCTGCGCAGCGTGCTGGGAAAAGGGGGCAACAGAGAACTTGCCAAAGCAAGGGCTGCTTTAGCATCTGGGTGAGTTGGATCATGGAAAACATCCCTTTTCCAACAGCCTCCAGCCAGGACACTGCCAGGAATCACCAGGAGAACCTACTGTGAGCTTTGTAGCCCGACTGGTTGTGCCATGGCTTCATCTGCCCCCCCTGGAAAACCAAACTGGAGACCCAGAGTTAAAGTAATTCCCTGGATTACCCAGAGACCCTTCCCAGGGGTGTCAGCGCCATGAGGTGCTGGCCAGGGTGCAGTGACAGCCTGGCAGCCCCATGTCCCCACAGAGCTGAGCAGCAGTCACTGGCACAGCGTGTCAGGCGGGAACTCCTGCTTGGAATTGTCGGCCTTGGAAGCGCCAATTTCAGACCCATCAAAGTGCATTATGGCAACCCTGCCCTGAACAAAACACAACATCCAGCCCTGCCACGATGTCTCCTTGACATCCCTTAGCCCCAGCAGCCCTTCCTGGCTGAGCTCCTCCTCACAGCACTGCTCTGCTCCCACACTGCTTTTCCTGGGAGAGCAACCACATGGATTCTCCAGCTCGCTTTGAGCCCTCCCCTGCCCCTGTCCCATGTATCCTGTTTAATGTCCACCCAAGGGACACAGCCACACAGACACGCAGGGGGTGTGTGCCCTGGCAGTGCCATCACAGCGATGCAGCAGTGCCATGTGTTGCCCATGTCCAACAATCAGACATGGGGAGGGAGGTTCATCCCAACACCGCTCTGGCAGTGGCTGTCACCCCATGTCACTCTCCTGGCCCTCACTCTCAAACAGCCCCTCACTTCTCTCTTTCTAGAGCGAACCTAGGCAGATGTTCTTGATTTCTGAGTAAATCCAGAACATTTGCCACTCCTCTCATCACTGCTTGGGCCGCTGCTCTTAAACTTCACCACTTCTCCCCTGGGTTGGTCTGCGAGGCACCAGCACCTCGCCAGCCCCAGCGGTGCTGCCGTGGGGAGCTGATGACCAAAGTTAATGGGGGTGATAGAGCTCTGGTTTGATCCTGTGGGACATTTGCTTTGCAGACGAGCACCACCCGATATGACAGCAAATGGTTTGGCCACAGAAAGATTACCGAAATAATCAGGTGGTGACTCCAGAGCTGCTTGATTTTAAACCCTCCTGAAAAGCCAGCTCCATTTTCTGCTTTGGTGGAGACCAATTCCCCGCGCTGGCATGGGAGAATAAATCAGCTCTGGCTGTCGTTACCCAGTTCCCAACTATTATGACATAGTTTCTATCAGAGCAGTTTTCTTCTCAGCCAGTGGAGTGGAATGATCCCCTAAAGCAGCGGTTTGTGGCAGCAGCATGCTCGGCACTGCCACAGCCCCACAGCTGCCCACACGCAGGCCAGCAGCTTTGGAGAGCCCATGGATAACAGGGACGTGGCAAAGTGCCTGCAAAGAGAGTGGGGCTTTGAAGTGCTGGGGAGGGAGGAGGCGGTGGAAAACCCAAGGACAGGAGGAAGAGGAGTAAGAGAGGAGGGATGAGTAAGGTGGAGTAGCTGAGCCCAAGGAAACCCTCTTTCCCGAAGGCTTTGGCATCGGCAGCTGTGTGTGCCTTCCCTCGCCTGCCAGCACAGCCCTGCTTCTCTTCCCTGTGCTCAGACACCAGGAAACCTCCTGGACACTGCAGGTGCATCTCAGACTTTGGGATTGGGGGGCCAGAGCCTTGCTCTGCCCCTGCTGAGAGCCGGAGGGGTGACAGGCATCACTCCCTGTCCCCAGGACCGGGGTGTTCAGTCTGGGAAGACGTGCTTGGACAGCTGGATCCCAATCTGGCCTCCCCTTCACCTGGTTTATCAAACTACTGATGGGGCAGGAGAGACCTCACAGCACCTCAAGGCTCTTGTGCAGGGCTGTGACCCCAAACGTGCATGGGGGGTCATCGCCCCCTTATGGGAACAGGAGCAGAGCAGGGCTGGGCTCCTGCTGGACCGGGGCTGGTGGTGCCCAGAAAACATCCCCAGGGGGACTGGAAAGGCAGCGAGGGGGGGAAAGTGGAAGAAAAGAGCAGGGCTGTGCTTTTCCATGCTGCCCTTTTGTTTTATTTGGTTTTAATTGCACCCCAGAGCACCATGTATTAATTATCTTTAATTAAGGAGGGCCAGGGAGCAGGAGGGTGAGCAGTGGTGGCTGGACCCGGTTCTCCCCTCAGAGTGGGATGGGAGGCTTATGTGGAGCCCACGTTCCTCCACCAGCAGAGCACTGCATGGGGATAACCTTGTAATCTACAGAAATCTGGGAATTATGATGGATATTACATAAATCAACCCCCCTGTGTCAATAAGGAAAAAAACATTTTTAAAAGAAAAGCAGCTGATAATTAACCCTGAGAGCACGGGTTTAACCCACATCACCTTGGGGAAGCGCTGGCACAAAGGCAGGCATTCATTCCCGGCCTTTCTCATTTAAATAACCCGGCCTTCATTGGCTCCTGAGGGATTGCTTGGGAATTGCTAAACCGGAGGTTTGCTCGGTTTTGATGTGTAGTTGCATTGATTCCTCCCCCCCGCCTCATTTTAATAAAAGACATTTTATAGAGCACCAAAGTGGGGCAGGGTGAGACATCCCGCAGCTCCCGCTGGTCCAGCAGCGGGTGTTTGCCAACCCTGCGGAGTGGCAGGAGCTCTGCTGACATCTCCACACTGATGGAGTTACGGATGTCTCTGAGCAGCATCACCAGCTCATTGCTCGTTAGGAATAACCTGATTATTACTTAGTCAATTAGGCTGCCCAGAGAAAAGCTGGATGTCCCATTCCTGGAAGCATTCAAGGTCAGGTTGGACGGAGCTTGGAGCAACCTGGTCTGGTGGAAGGTGTCCCTGCCCATGGCAGGGGGTGGAACAAGATGGACTTTAAGGCCCTTCCAACCCAAACTCTTTTGGGATGCTGTGTGGTGTCTTCGAGGCTTCCCCTTGGCTTTTTTTTTTTTGCAGAAGCTTATGGAATCATTTAGGCTGGAAAAGCCCTCTAAGACCATTGAGTCCATCCGCTCCCCCAGCACTCCCAAGGCAACCACTACATGTCCTCAGGTGCCACATTTACACATCTGTTAAATCCCTCTGGGAATGGTGACCGCACCACTGCTCTGAGCAGCCCATTCCAATGCCTGGCAGCCCTTCTGGGAAAGAAATTTTTCCTAATATCCAATCTAACTGCAAAGTTTTTAAGGCCTTATCTCCTCAGTTCCTGGCACACAAACATCCATCTGTCCAGTTTGTCAGAGAGGATGGTGATACAAATAGAGCTGAGCAGGAAATCACATCACTCCTGCAAAGCAGCAAGGCAAGGGGCAGGTGTTGGCTGGGCAAGGTGTTGGCAAATGGGCCGAGTGCCCGTGGGGAAGAGGAGCCTGGACCTCATGAGCAGGGTGGGACACCACTGGCAGCCACACGCCAGGTCGGAGAAGTCACACACACACCCCTGGAAGGGAGGACACACAACCTGCCTGCGTCACCCAGCACTGCTCAGAGAGGGCTGCTGTCAGTGATGGACAGATCCTTATTTGTAAGTATTTAATGTTTCTTAGGAAGCACTTCTAAAAGAAATTGGTATGTAATGACAGCACTCACTGGAAAACAGGCCGATTATAAAATGCACTAACTTATCTGGTATTCATTTGAAAAGTAAATGGATGCAAGTAAAGGTGAGAGTTCACTACCAATTCAAATATTTTGCTCTAACAGGCTCTAGCACTCCTACTTTAATTCAAGCAGAAGCACAAGTATGAATAATCAAACTGGATGATGCTCATCAAAACCTTTGTGCCTTGCACCATTTCAAATGGTCATTGAAGCTTAATGGCAAAAAATTTACATTATTCCTTTAATTTGTATTCTGTTCCTTCCTTCTGAGTGATGTGATTGTGATTTTCTGTTGCCGGCTGTATTATTTTGATGCAAATGTTATGTGCTGCTACAGTTCAATTTCCTGCTTTGCCCTCCCCTTTTCTTCCCCCAGGAAAGAAACGACAGCTAAAATAGTTCAGAATTGGGGAGGGATTTTGAAATAGTTCCTTAACTACCGCTCCTAATTAAAGCAAACAATGCAGGGTCTTGAAGCACCCTGAAAAGCTGAAAATTAATTATTAGCTGAAGGGGGAGGGAAATGGCTTTGCTCCCTGGACCTTCAAAAAAAGAAAAAAAAAGGAAAAAGAGAGAAAAAAGTGAGGGATCCCAATTCTGCCGACAAAAGAATTAGAAAAGAAAATTTGTAATTCAGTTAAAAACTCCTTTTGCTGGCACATAATCACCTAGGGATGAATGCTTTATTGAGAGGCATGGGGCTGCAAACCAAAGCCTTGCAAACAGGAGGCCCCCGGGGTGCTCCCGGCACGTAATATATGCACCGACTAATTTATTGCGCTGTGACTAATTTCCATTCCTTGTGCTTAGAGTTGCCTCGCTAATTACAGGGATGTTTTCTTAACTTGGGTAATTGCGCTGCCCGCTCGCGCGCCCCACGCCGGCTTTGATGCGCCCCCACGGGGCGGCTGCACCCCACGCAGCCCTAATTAGATTGGCTGCCTTAATTAGGAGGATGTGGGGGTGCGTGGAGGGGGTGACACCCAGCCCCCTGCCAGGCACGCACCAGGCTGCCCGGAGGAGAGGGACCATGCCAGTCCCAAGCCAGGCCTGCAGGGATGGCGAGGATGTACCCAAAACTGAACAGGCATCCAGGTGTCTATCCAATCCATCCCCACTGGAGTGACCACACAGAGCCAAGCTCCCACCAGGGGCATCCCTAAAATCAGGTACCAGGTGACAGCCCTGCGTGTCGGTGTCACCGCGCCGCCTGCTCAGCCGATCTCCAAATCTGCTGCCTTAATTTCATCCGTGGCTCTCACTCATGTGGGTACAATTATTAGACAGATAATCACTTCCTTGAAATAATTCCAGCACTCATCTCTAATAAAAAAGATTTCTTTCAGAGGGCCCTTGGTGAAATGGGCTCAGTGCTACTTCCTGAACCACGCGGGTCAATTGGATTCTGCTCTGTCCTCTTTATCCAGCCCCACAATTGCTTCCCACCTGCTGAAGAGTGGAGCGACAGCAGCCTGGAACACCCACCCAGGGCTGGCCCCCAACACTTGCACTAATAAAAGCCTGACATCTGTAATTCCACCGCTTTATTCCTCCCTCAGCAAAGAGTTGGTCAAGAGTTCAGAAAATTAATGTTATATCAATAAATACTCATGCCCCAGCAGGGAAGGCCAGAGGGAAGGTGACAAATTCCCTTGGCCCCGGGGGTACCACACCTCAGAGCTAGAGACTCCTGCAGAGTGGAGGGATGGGAACCTCACGGAAAGCATCACTTCCAGTTGGGACTTGTGCTTCTCTGCAGGACTGGGCCATGGCCACATGTGTGTGAGACATGGACAGAGACATGCCAGGGGGAGCCCATGCAGCCTTGGCAGCACAGAGAGCCCCCAAATTGTACACAACCTATGGATTTCCAGCTGCGAGCTCTGACAGACCCTGCACTTCTCCAAGATGACTTAAGCCCTCCTTCAGCCTGGAGATGCCTTCCTCTGTGAATCTGGGGCCTCCAGCAGTGTGAGGAAATGTAGTTTTCCTTTCACATTCAAATAAACAAACCAAGCGTTTGGGCTCCTGTTTAAAGGCTGGGGTGTGATCTCATTTCAGAGACAAAGACATACGATAAAAGAAGAAATTCAGTTACTCTACAACAAAATGAATTGAAACGAAGACCCGGGTAGAATCAGGTGCATGAGATCCTCTCCATCGCTGCCCAGCCAGGCTCAGACGTGCAGCTCCCCACCAGCCTCTTCCCAACATATCTGCAGGCTAGAGGGACTGACCCTGGCCTGGGACAGGTTTGGGTGGTTAGTTTGTTCAGCAAGACAGGCCCTAAGCTCCCTGCAGCCTGTTGTGCAGCCCCAGCAATTCCCAAGTGGGTCTGGGGGCACCACAGGCTTGTACGAGATGCTCACGTGTAAGAAGCATCTTCTCAGGCTCACGCTTTGCTGTGAAAAAGGAAATAAAAAGAGTCTCCCCCCCCCCAACCCATCTGCCTTCAGCATCTCCTTTCTAATAACTTGGCATATTCACTTAATACAGCCCAGCTCCTTCCAAGTCGTTAGCGGCGGCGGGAGACACAGCCGGAACGCTGACCTGGTTTGCTTGCCAAGACAGAGCAAAGAGAAACCTTCACATAATCATTTCCAAACATTAAAATGGCTCCATTGTCATTATAGCTGAGAGATTGAATTCGCCTCATCAAAGCGGCGTATGACAGGTGACTCAATAGGCTGGTGCCAAGCGCGGAGGCAGGAGATTAGCAGGGCACTGATATCATTATTTCCGCCTATCACAGATTCGGCAGGGAGGCAATTGTAATTTCTGGGCTTATTAGTCTGCATTCGCAGGAAAAAACCTGGTGATAAACCTCAGTGTGACAGCCAGGCATTTGTGCAGCAAGTGCTGTCACAGTGACACTTGGAAAATGCCAATGTGGATACGTTCTCCTAATCCCCCCTAATGGAGGTTAAAGCCTGGCACAAAGGCACTCTTATCACTGATCGGGACACTAATAACATTTGCATTTTTAAGTTAAATATAGTAAGTAAAGAGTAAGTCTCCTCCTCGCGGCTTTGGCAATTAGCTGGGCCTTGGAAGGATAAAAGCAAAGCGGAGATCCCAGCCGGGCGCGCTCTCCACTCCACTCCGCGGCGGGTTGGCGTTCCCAGAGCAGCACCTGCACTCCCACCTCAGCTTTCCACGCCTCAGAGTGCATGGAGACGCTGGGATGGGACCTGGCAAAGCAAGGGAACAGCCAGTTCGTTGGGGCTGAGTGGAAGAGCTCGCCCAGGACTGCCCTTTCCACCGGGGCGGGGGGGGGGTTGTTTCTGGGGCTTTCACACAATTTGCAAGTGGTTTTGTTCAGAAGAATGGAACTTACGGGGTTTTTTTTCCACTCCATGGTGCAAGCCGGGCTCGGGGTTTCTGTGATAATTCCCCCCCGGACATGAATCCAACACGGACACACAACGTACGTTCTCCACAGGAATTTCTTAAGGAAAAAAAATAATTACAGGTGGTAAACTGTTACTTTTCCACATTTAAATAAGAGACCAATTAAGAAGACTATGTAATTCAATTCTGGAGTGAGTGCCACTGAATTCAATTTGTTTCAGGTCAATGAATATAATGTGAAGTTATTAACAAAAAGGTCAGGGACTGCATATAAAATATACACACATGACACAGGCAGAGTAATTAGTACACATTTCACATGTTCTGCTGCTCAGACATATGGTGTAGAAAATCTGAGCAGGATTAGATGGTAATAAATGTTCCCCTCTCCCTCCCTCCCACTCTCTCCTTAAATGGGGTTTAGAGCTATTCCCCCACTGCTCCCAGGATCTGCTGAGGACCCAAAGCTCATACAGCAGTGCCAGGCTGGGACCCTCAGGCAGGGCAGAGCACCCAGGAAAGCTGGGAGCAGGGTGTGGGACTGAGAGGGAGCCGAGAGAGTCACTCAGGGCTGGACCTGAGGAGCGGCTCAAGCCGTGTGCCAGCACTTGCTGGGAAAGGGACAGTGCTTGGGAACCTTGTGCTCATCCTCTGACAGAGTTACCCCCTTTGTGGCATCTCCCTTGTTCATCATCACCAAGAGTTGCTGTATTTTTCCACGCCAATTTGCTGCAAGCGCATACTTAACGTGAAGTTAGTATATTAATAATAAGAAAACAAGTTGTTATATAAATGCTATGGTTAAGCAGTGGTTGAATTTGAAAAAATCCACAGCACATGAATAAAAATAATCAGAGGACTACAAAGTCCTAAATGCCTTTGTGACCCTAAGCCTGAGCATGGGACACCTGGATCCCCTCGCAGGTGAAGGTGTACTTTCATAGGGGAGGAAAGCAAGGACTTGGAAAAAACTCCCCTGGAAGTTACAGGAAGAAATCCCAAGATACAAGAACTCTGCTCAGCTAATGTATCATATAAGGGCTTTTAAAAAAGGCAGAAACACAACAAAAAAGCTGGGAAAATCCTTCTTTGTGGTAGCCCTGGCCCTGTCTCCATAGCAGGGGAGGAAAGAGCCCCACCTACGCGCTGGTAGAGAGCCAAAAATCTCTGATTCTTGTGAAAAAAGCCTCCTGCCCCCCACCTGCAGCACCCCCTCTGCGTTCGTGCTTTAGAGGGACAGCGACAGCTCCGGGGTGACAGCCTCCCGCAGGAAAGCCACTGCACGGTGAGCCCTGCGGGATGGGGAGATGCTCCCGGAGCCGCGGGCTCTTCACTGCCTTTTCCATGTCGAGGGACCACACACGCATCCCCACAAAAGCCTCTCCCGGAGCCTGCTGAGCTGCAGCTCTGTGTGTACACACCAATAACCAGCCCTGGCCCCAGAGGCCTCCTGGCCCCACGCACGGCAGCCGGAGGAGCTCCCGATCCAGCTGTGGCTCCCGGGTCACTCTCATGCCCACGCCATGCCACACCACATGTGGGACACATGTGGGCTCTCTGTTTTCCCCACTGCACACATGCCTCCAGCTAAGCCAACATTCGCCCCCACAATATCTATTTTTCTACTCACAGAGACTTAAGTTTCTATTTTTTCCACTGGATACTAGATTAATGCACGACTAATTCCAGCATCAGCTTGGAGAACAAGATGTATTTGGGACTAGGGAAACCTCTTTACATTTGAATGGCTCCAATGTTTCTGGAGTTAGCAGTGAGGGAAACCTTGGAAAGGACAGGTTAAGTGATGCCTGGCAGCTTCCCCAGCCCTTGCTGTGAGAAGCTCAGTTTGACAGACAGGGTGTTCTGCTGTCCAGTCAAACCTCTCCAGATTCTTTACTGGGAAAAGATAACCCTGCTAAGGAGCCAGATGTGTTTCTGTGCTCCAGTGTTTTCCTTGGCATCTTCTGTTCTGAACGAAATATGCAACAATCCATTTCCCAAGTTATCCTTTATTTCCGGTCTGATGTGTTAAAAGAATTGTTTGCATGTATTGACTAATAATTGCTATTTATTACTGAACTTGTGAGCATATTCCTCAACTGGAGATACTTTATTTTGCCCATTATTCCTGTTTTGGTTTTGTATAACTGACTGCAGAAAGCAACAGGAGAAGCAAGGAGTGGAGAGCTTCAGGAGTGCCTGGGAAGCACACTTCCATATGAATCAGCCCCAGATCTGTACAGGCTTATTATTTGTCTGTAAAGAGGAACTGTAAAGTGAAATTGGCTTATATAGGTTCAAGGGTGAATTAAATCCAGGATGAGTGTGTTTATTAACATTGCCATGGCTAGGTATTCCAGTCAGGATCCTGTCTCCAGAGCCATTAGCAGAATTCCTTGTGTTTGCTCAGAGGAGGGCCAAGTTAGTGCTCACAGGATATTCTGTCCTTAACCAAACAGGGAAAGGTGACTCCTGGGTTCTGGACGGGCTGCAGTTCACTTGGCCTGTCCCACACCCCAGCCCTCCCTGGCTTTTCCCATCAGCATCCCACCAGGATGTGTGGCTGCACAGCAATCCCAGGCACAGCGGCCCCCTGGTTTAGCCCGGGACTCTCCCCATGTGCCAGATTCCAGGAATGGCACAATATTCCCGGCAGTGTCAGGAGAGGGCAGGGATTTAATCGGTGCTACCAAAATTAATTGATTTCTCCCCACTTCCCAAAATTCAATGTATTGATCTGTAATAAGAGAAAGGCACAGAGGAAGGGGAGCTCGGCAGGTTACTGAATATACCAGCTGGAGAGGCAAAAAACAAACAAACAAACAATTTTTTTTTAATTGATTCCCCCCAGTTCCCTTTTCTTTAAAACCACAGAAGCAATTTACTTTCCGTTTTACGGTTGCACTTGTGCATAGAACAAATGAAAAGCAGGGAAATACCTAAGTGAAGCCTTTGTTTTCATTATTTCTCTCTCTTTCTTCCAAGTTTTCTGCTTCTTTCCTCAGTAAACCACAACCAACCCACGGCACAACTCCCCACCCCATCCCAGGGCGATGCCGCTGCCTCTGCACCACCCCCCGGGTGCCTCGGGCTGGATTTACTCAGCATTTCCACACACCACCCGTGCCCCCGCCGTGGGACGGGGTGGGAGCAGACCTCCCACGCTTCGGCCACCCCAAAGCCCCCGAGCCCCGTGGGCAGCGTCGGACACGCGCGGAGTGCCGGGGGCCAGGGGGCTCATCCCGCTCCCACCCTGCGGGGTCGGCGCCCCCCAGCTCGGCAGGCTCTCAGCGCTCCCGCTCCCGGCATTTTCATTAACTGGAGATTGCGGATGGGTCAGCAGATCTATACACTCCTGTGTTCCTCGGCTTGCTTTATTTATTTCTTTCTTTTGCAGGATGCTGAATAACTAACCTTTCCTTCAATAGGCAGATTTAAAAGAAAAAAAAAATAGGATCCATCACACAGCAGCAGGATAGCCTTGCTCTGTTTTGACCTTTCTGAAATTAATTTCCCAATCTTAGCTTTCAAAATCAGAGATTGAAAAGACCTATTAGATCAGCCAATCCATCTTATCACTAGTATGGCAGCAAGCAGAGACCCCAGCCAAGTGCTCCTCTACACAGGGAAAATATTCTGGAATAAGACGGGGCATGAATTTAAAGTGAAATACCTGTTCAGGAATATTCTGCACGTGGAAACGCACTCTGGAAGAGCTGCAGCTGATCCAGATTTTGCTCAGTTGACACCTGGAGCCACTCACTGTAACAGAGGAGAGAAAAAAAAAAAATCCCATTTTAGGATAAGAGGACTTTTCCTGGGGTAACTTCAGGGCATAATTCCCCCGATCGCTTTTCCCCACATAGGCTGTTGCTCAGGGGAGCAGGGGGACAGGTGCTCACCCACATACCCAGGGAGAGCTGCTCCCAGGCTCTGCAGGGAAATTCATCCCTGACCTGCAGAACCAACAACTGCCTGGAAGGATGGAGGTCAGAAGGACGGAATTCTGGTCTGCAGCTACTCGAGGAGCCTGGGATGTTAAAACACACCTCTCCCAAAGTGCAGCAGAGCACCTTTGCCGGGGCCACAGGTCTGCTCAGCCGGTCTGTGCTATTCCAGACCGCAAATACTTGGCACCTTGGGGGCAAAACCCCAAAGCTGACAGGTCTGCACCGCACGAGCCTGAGGGCATGGCCAGGTCCAGCTGCCCTGGCCAGCACTGCCAGCCCATGATGTGGGTCCCCAAGGTGCTCCTGGTGCCCCCTGTCTCTCTCTTCCTATTCCCCTTGCAATTCCTGAGGCTCTGGGAGTCGTGTTTTGGAGACAGCAGTGCTGGCGTGGACAGGACAGGTCAGCCTCTGCAAATCTCGGTCTCCACCTCCATCCTGCCCTTCACTGCTCAGCAATGTCTGCTCCAGCAGCACCTCACGGAGCCCAGGGCCGGCCTGCCCTCACTGATGGGATGCCACAGTCACACAGGGAGGGAGGGGGAGCTGATTGATGCTGTGCCAGTCACAGATACCGGTGCCACGCTGGGCTGTGGGCTGGGAGACAGGAGAATGCATTCCAAATACGTGAAAACTTGGAGTTTCTTCCTGTGAAATGTGAATGGGAAGGAGCCTCTGCCGACACCTGCAATGAGTGCGTTCACCAAGGAACTGGGAATTACATAAATGTGCCTGTCAGTTTAAAGCCCTGCTACGTTTCCTATCAGTGCTGCTGTTGGGTTGACAACTGTGAGTCTTTTCCCAGTGAAACCCCTCAGTTCTGCCTGGGCAGCTCCTGCCTTCCGCACCCACCATCCCGGCGGGAGGAGCTGCCACCACCCCCTGTGACGAGCACACACGACCGGGAGCCGCAAACTTCGGGCACTCAACAAGTCCTCTCCACGCACAATCAGGGCCAAAAGATCAATATTGACACTTTAGACTGTTTTCCTCGACTTGTTTTTTTGTTGATTGTCGGGGCAAAATTCCACTTTTCCGATATCTTGGATTCTTGGCTAATAGAAACAAATAAAATGAAAGCTTCTGTCCACAATGGGCGAGGAGCATCCATTGTCGGCAGGCGCTAATCGGATTAAATTGGCTCCTGGCTCTATTGCTCGGGGATAACTCACTCCTAAGTTTTTTCCCATCTCAAGGGGATGGGTCATTGTTGGTTTGTTGGGTTTTTTTCCCCCTGTTTAAATGTGACGGATAGAAAGAAACCAGGAATAGCTGGAGCTAACGGTGGTGCCGCTGCCCTGCGAACAAAGAGTGGAGCCCAAACGCGGTCTGTGGTCCACGCTGGCCCCCGCAAGCCCCTTCTCCTGGCTGGAGCTGCTCCGGCATCGCCGCCGCTCCCCGTCTGCAAACGGTGTTTAAACCCAAAACGCAGCCGGGCAGGCAAAAACCTCCGGCTGTCCCCGGCGGGCGCGCTGAGGTCGCTTTCCATTATCATTTTAATCCGAACCCCTGGCATCAGCCCTTCGGAAGCAGCAGCAACCACGTTCCTGCGAGCACCCGAAGAGACAGCCTTAAATAATGCCGCCTTCGGAGGGAGGCCCCGTGCGCCGCCAGCTACATTTTGCCCAGAGTCTGATAATTTTCAAAGCTATTGGCAACCTGGGAATTTTCCTGCCTTATCACCAGGGCTCAGCTAACTTCACTAACACTAATCAGAGCTGGAATCATTCATTCAAGGATTGCATGATCATGTTTTTCTTTAGCAGTGACAGCTGCCTGAGCCGCATTAGCAATGCAGATGAGTCAGCCTAATAGGTTAATGCAGAACACGCGAAAATTAGGTTTAATCCCCAGTGAAATAATCTAACATTTTCACATTTCTTGATGTTGGGATAGAGACATTGGTGGTGACTCAATTAGGTGTAATGTAGATCAAAGCAAATTTACCTTCTGGCTGAACCTTCCCCATAGTTTAGATAGAAGAATATAAGGGTTCTTTACTAATTGGCCAGTGGCTGTGGGGAAAATTATATGGAAAGCGTGCGTAGCGCAGGAATTGCATTTTGGATTTGGACCTGGGCATGGCTGGGCTCTGCAAACACCCAGCACGGCGCTGTGTGCACAGCCCCTGCCAGCCCACAGCTCCTTTCCATGCGGTGCTCACAAACGAACACGTTTGGGGTGTTTGTTTTTGTTTTTTTTTTTTTAGCTTTATTCTCCCCCCCCCCCCCATTCCTTTTTAATGTCCCGTACTGCAATATCTCCACTGAGGTTTGAAAGACCTTGTATGATAAAAGGAGCATAAAGGAGAGAAAAAACCCCACCCACCAGCGCGCGCCTGTCTAATGTTTTCATTCCCGGGGAATAACATATCAAACAGCCATCGCTTTCAGTCATAAAGGGAGGGGAACAAAAAATTACATGCCCTCAGTTGCCAAATTATTTTTTGCCTTGACATCTTAATTCTTAATCCTTGTGTGTGGTCAAATCAGCCTACTATAGACAACCAATCAAGCAATTATTCCTAAATTATATTTGCCCAGCTCACATTGATTGGTTATTCTTTTCTTATTGGGTAAGCTCATTAATTCCGAGCAGCTTGCTTATTATGCTTTCCACATCATTTTCCTTCGGAGCCTATCTACTCACACCAGCCTGCTGATGTTTCAAGATGCCACGCAGAAAAAAAAGGCCGAGTGATCTATTGCATTGTCTCTTCCAGCAATTACAATTCACATTGCTGATTAACTTTGATGTGAAAACTAATGAGATAAGGCAAGTTATCAAGGCGGACCTGATCGTCATCTCATTTATAGAGCATTTGCCATCAGTGAATGACAAAAACTAATGAAGATGTATCTGACAGCAGGCTGAGCCGCGGCCGAATTTCGTTTCTCATCAGCAAGTGCTCTGCTTCGAACTCATCAGTCTATCTGAAACATGTGGAAATTAGCTTAATAATGAAAACACTTCATCCAAATAGACAAATGTTTACATTAAAATAGCTACATGATAAATAGATGTTAAAGATTTTATGCCTTCTTGAGTCTAAACAATGGAGCACAAAATATGTTCTCATATTCACTAAATCATGCCCATAAAGCTCCCCACGTGCTGCTGTACCTGCGGGTTCCCCTCTTTACGGCTCATAAGGATTTCTGGGCTGCGGCTCATCCCTTTGGAGCCGTGTGGTTCGGGCTGGAACTCCGGAACGCCTGTGCCGTGGCTGCTGCCAGGGAAAGGGGGATTGTCCCTGCTCAGATCCGGGGGCACAGAGCTCCCAAAAGCAGGATTTTAGCAGCGCCATAAGAGAAGCAGAAGTTGCTGCTGTGTACATTAACATTTACCCAGTGCAGAAAAGAGATCCATTTACCCCTAGACAAAATATACAGACATAATTCGTGTAAATACAGCAACATTTCTTGCCTGAACCATCACCAAAAAGCCTCCTGTAATATCAGTCTAGTTTAGAAATGTGATAAAAGGGAGGCGGGCAGAGCTGCTCCCATTTTTAATATTGTGGCTTTGGTATCTTTATTTATGAGAGACTATTTCATATTTGTCGGGCACTATTTCACATGCTTCTACTATGTCCAAACATATCCCCAAGATGTTTTTGTATCTGGAATAAAATATTCATTCATCACCTAGGATCAAAGAATTTTCAATAAAAAAGACATGCATCTGCAAGGCAGAAGGGTGAAAATCTCACTTTAAAAATTATTCTAAAAACTGTGTACACTTCAATTAAAATGAAGAGTTGCAAAAGGTTCTTTTACCATGATTTTCTCCTCTCTCTGAAAAATAACAGAATATATACGGACAGTCTATGGCACCGCATCCTCCAGGAAAAACACAAAACCCAACACACTATTCCCAATGCAAGAGGAACTTTAAAAACTGATTAAAAAAAAAAAATCCTTATCCGAGAGGACTAAAAAAAAGAAATTAAGAGACTCTGCAGAAAAGCCACAGGAGTTCCTATGAATTACGTGCACCGAGAGCTCCGTGCACACACGTGGAAAAAGCTCAGCTGCCGACCAAGCCGGGACTGGAAGATCCGTGCGATGGGATCGAGCCGGTGCTCCCTGTCCACCCTGCCATGGGAGCATCCCTGCAGCCCCCCAGCCAATTCCCATCCTCAATTCCCATCCTCAGGCACTCACCACGTCCCCTTCCGTGGCCGGGAGGATATTGGAGGTGCAGCCCGAGGTGCCCCGGCATTGTGAGGCACAGATTAGCCGGCACAAAGGGCCCGGGCCCGGGCAAGTTAAAAGAAAAGCCTGGTAGGAAGCGCCGGCAACAAATTACTACTTCAGCGCTGGATTAAATGTAAAAGCCCTTCACAGAGCTGCGGATAAATCCTGTATGTTAGAAGGAACCATAAAAGTACTTGTTCAAGAGCTACAGGCACAAGTGGAAAACTGACCCCCAATTTTTTATTTTTTTTTTATTTTTTTTTAATAGCTGAAGTTTATAAAATTTCTCCCGAGGCAGGGAAGGGTTCCTGTGCCGCTGCCACACTCGGCAGCGCGACACTCCCGGGCTGGACAGTGCAAGCATTCCGTGAAATCCCAGCGAGGTTTGCTTGGTGGTTTGGGGGGCTTTTGCTTTGTGTGTTTTTCATTTGTTTGTTTGTTTAGGGCTTTGTTGGTTTTTTTGGTTGGTTGGGTTTTATTTGTGGGGTTTTTTGTTTCCCTTTTTTTCCTCTTTCTTTTACCCAGCTATTGCAGCGGGATGGTTTCTCTTTCACCAGTCACAGTGGGAAAACATTGCTCCCGTCCTTATTTTCCTTCTCCCCCGGAGCTGTAAGCACAGGTCCATGCCCACATTCCTCCCTAGGCTGCTCAGCACTGCCAGGAGACCCCCAGGAACCGCAGGATGCTCCGAGTGGGCAGGGCGCTGCCTTGTCCCTTCGGTTCATGAAAACGCCTGTCACCTGGGCATGGTTTATCTTTCCTGCCTGCACATCCATTATTTTTAAATTTCGGAAGTACCAGCTTGGCCACGGCACTGGCTTTGCTGTATCTACGTGTGCCTGCACGGAGGGACGGACAGGGAAAGGAATGCTGCTCCTCCCTCCCCCTCCCCGGCCTTTATCCTGGTCGCCTATTTTAATAAATAATTATAGGCAGCTAAAGGATTTGTTCATTCCAAAAGGTCTCCCCTTCACATTTCTCAGAGGTTCAGCTCAAGGAGACACCATGATAATAAGGCTGACTTGGGATCCCTACTCCACAATGTCATTATGAACTAGCATTTAAAATGAAAAAAATCTGTATATTATACCTAAAAGCATTACAAGGTTAGTGTCTCGGCTCAGGGAATATTTAATGCTGCTGGGAAAGGAGCACTGCTGCTCTGAGGAGGAGGAAAACGGGGGACAAAACAAAACAAGAGAAAAATCCATTCTGAAACACAAGCTTAGAAAAAAGATGTTGGGAGCGAGCACAGAGATAATTTGCATTTCCAATGACTGGGACTAATCCTCTGCTTCCACGTTTATATTTCCTTATTACTTTTCCTAATTATCTTCTTTTCTTGCTCGTAGCTTTTTCTGCTCTCTCTGTTCCCAGCTCCCCAGCCCGTTGTTGTCTGTCTCAGGGCTGGATCACCAGGGGCTGGATCACCCTGTGCTGCCCAGGCCACACAGCCTGTAAACTGTGGGTGTTCCCCCCCTCATACACAGTGTGGGTGCCCTGCCAGGGGCTTTGCTTTATTAGGGTCTGTTAAGAAATACTTGTGGGATCAAGAATGGATTTTTTTGTCCAGTCCCTGGGGCACAGTGAGGGCAGAGAGCAGCAAGTCCCATCCCTGGCGTGAGGCATCCCAGGCTCAAGGATTTTGGGGACCACCCGCCCTTGTCACCCCCTGAAGCCACCGGGAGCTGCCCTGGGAACTGTGGGTGGCACCAGCTGACACTGGAAAATAAACCAGCCCAAACCCCCTCCCCAGAGAGGCAGCCACCCACCCAGCGTGGCTATTCCCGAAAAACTGCGCTTTATCGGCACTTTGTGACTTTCCCAACAAGGAGCGCGGTGTAATCTCCAAAGCCCCGTTCCAAAGGCACTTAGCTCCCAGTCACACATGAAACTGGAGCTGTATCTTACCCGCAATTCACAGCCTCTATCTCTGACAAGGAAATTACATGACTAAATGCCTGTTTGAGACCAGTGACTAAACTGCTACTGCAATATTATCCTAAAATTTGTTAATAGCAGCTCTTTCACATAAATTAAGTGATAATGAAAAAAAGCCCCCCTTTGAATTTATATATATTTCAGCAGAGAATAATGTTTTATTTAAAATAGTTACAGTGCGCCTTTTGATTTAGAGTTTAAAGTAAATAATATTTGTACATCTAAAACATACTCAAGACAAATGAAAAGCCTCTAGATGCTTTTGTATGAGATGCTGAAGAGCTCTACAAACTTAAAAGCACAACCTCAATTAAGCCCATCTTCATCTGGAAAAAAAATTAGCAACTGAAAGCTGAATATATTAGATAATGCACACTTGCAGGAGAGCATTCTCTTAGCAAAAAATTCTTGATAACCAACCTAAAGCTGGCCTTCGAGTTGCTCGATGCTAATTTTGTTTGAAACTGTTTAACTAACTATGAATAGATATCCATATTCAACAAAGACATAATTAATGGCAACCTTTTCTTCTGCTTAGAAGACATCATAACAAGCAGAAAAGTACAAAAAGATTTTTATAGTAACTAATTTAAGGACAAAGGGTTGACCTCTAGCATTTCATTAAATAAACGGAGCGAATGAAAGAAGAGTGACAGTATTCATCCTTGTTCAATTCAAGCAGCCAATTTCAAAATGCAAATCATAATCTGCAGATGTTGGAGCCTGATATATTTTTTTAAAAATATCATTTGTTCAATTTAAGAACATCAGACATTTGAATTTTAAATAAAAAAGAAAAAAAACCAAAACCAATTCCCAGCTCCAGGTTTAGGCGCAGCATGACTGTGCGCGCAGTGCTGGGGCTCCCCTCCCTTCCCACCACCCCAACCATTCATTTTATACATTATTCCCAAAACCTTTTAATGGAGAAGTTCTGCTAAGCTGCACATTATTTCTGATTAGCACAGCTGGTCAGTGCTGCTGCCTTTCCAGCCCGGGGATGACGAAGGAGAACAGCCTTGTGCTGAGCCCAGCGAGCTGCTCCATCCTCCCTTCCCACCCATGGATACCCAGCATCCATGGAGACCCAGCATCCATGGAGACCAGCACCTGTGGAGAACAGCACCTGTGACCAGACCATGCACCCCATCCCAAGGGGCTGGTGGCGATGCATGCTGCCCCCAGATGTTCTGTGATGGAGCTGCTCTGTCCATGGGGAAGAGCATCCTGGCTCTGGTCCCCCGGGGGCAGCAGGAGCCCAGGGCCCTGCCTGGGGAGGGAGGTGGTGGTAGGGACAAAAATGGGAGGTGAACTGACTATGAATTTGGGAACACAACCCCAAACCTCCACAGCCGGGTTTTATTCTGGGTGCCAAGGGACAAGGCGCAGTGGGAAAGGAGGAGATTTTGGCTAGACCATGGGTGATCTGCAGTCTTTTGCCATGAGAGGAATGAAGTCTCAGTCCCTCTTGACACTTAGCACACCTCTGTTCCACAGGGCTTTGGGGAAGCCAAACACATGTCGAGGCGTGGGAAAGCCTGGGGAAGCATCTCCAGGTTAGTGTATATTACACACTTTGCTGACTATGGATCCACAGCTTGGTGTCTCTTACATCTGTTGAGGGGTTGCACCTTCATTCCCTTTAATGTTCTTTCAGCCTTTCTTCCCCGAGCTATGGAATCCCAGGAGTGATGCTAAGAGACACTTTCAGAGTGCCCCAGGAGGCTGAAGGATGTGTCCCCACACTGACACAACAGCAGCACGAGTTCCTCCCTTCTCCCACTCCTACCCCAACTCCAACAGCTGTTTGCAGGTTTACAGAGGATAACCCACAGGGCGTGGCACCACCGAGCCTGTGAGTATATGGGATTTCTCTGAGGAAATGGCTTTAAGGTGTCAGGAGGTGTCTTGGGGCCATTAAAATACCCAGAAGTTTCTGGCTTCACTGAACTCGGCCGTAGGGTACAGTAGACCAACATTGACCTCTCCTTGGTGAGCAATTCCCCTCGTTCTCTAATAAAGGGAAAACATCCCAGGTTCCCACCACACAGCCCTTAGTTACTGCTGAGTTACAGTGAAGAACAACCTCTGTAAAGGCATGTATATTAATTACACTGCTGCTGATTAGGACTCAGGGTACCGAGAGAGGGAGCCCAGGAGCATCCCTGAGGAGGGGGGAGAGGAGCATTCACCGTGGCCTCGCCCCGAGTAGAGCAGAGCCCTTTCTGAGAGCCAAGGCGCAGTTTTCCCCCAAGCCCTTCCCAAGGCACCGCTGAGGAGCAGCCAGCGCTGGGCATGGGCAGCAGGAAGGACCTGGGCCTTGCCAAGCACCCGCAACCCTCCTACACAAACAGAGCCTGCAGCTGTCGAGGGGTGAAATAAATGACTTCCGGAGGGTACGGAGAATAAATGACTCCATTCAGGCACAAGTGAAGGGGACATTGTTTTCCTCCTCGAGAAAAAAAAAAAAGAAAAAACCCTCCCCAACAACCTATATATTAAGGTATCAATGAACAACAAATTCATTCAGTTATGACACAGGAAATCTAAAGCAGAATGGGCTGCAAAACAAACTCGATTTATCTTCGCCACACACGCAAAAGGAAAAAAATGCCTCTTGTTGGCTGTTGTGCTCAGGGCTGGGGCTCACACGCCTCTTGAGCAGCGCTCGGGATTCGAGCCACACATGGAGCGTTTTCTGCCGGTGCTTTAGCGGTGGATGCGAACTTGTGAGATGAAGATTGTTTCCTTAGGTTTATCCTCTTCAGGGACAACGTGTGCACAATACGCCTTTGGAGCATATTTAAAGTCAGGCTGCAGATGCACATAATCTCCGTCTTCCTGCATCACAAACAGGAGATGTGAAGGTTTGGGCTTTTTTTTCTAAAAGGGAGAGGAATTACTCATTCAAAGAGAAACCAAGCCTTTAGTTTTCACTTTGTCAGCCTTCATTTTTATATGAAAAAGGAAAAGAAGAGGCAAAAAATGGAAATGCAGGCTCAAACCAGACCCTATTTCTCAAAACAAGGCAGTAGCCCCATCCTGTGTCACCTCCTACCAGCAGCCCTGAGTCCACCCAGGAGACCCCATCTGCCCCAGCACATTTGGGCATGGGCACATGCTGAGCCTGAGGGGACACAGCACCCCTGGACCTGATCCTGGGAAGGACAGAGGGCCAGTGCCCTCCTGCCCTCCCACACAGCCCCTCAGCACTGCCATGGACCTGCCTCCCTGAGCTCACTCTCCTCTGCTGCTCAGCACTACAAACCCAAAGCGTGCCTGAGAAACAAAGCCCATCTTCCTCTTATTTCCAAAACATTTATACTTCGTTGTTTTCCCCAAGTAACATTAAAAAGATCTCTTAAAAATGAGTGTAACGGGTCAATCCTGCTATAGAAATGGAATTGGTACCCAGCTGCAAGGAGTGCTCGGCGTGCAGGGGAATAATCCAAAAGGTTTTAATTAGGGAAAGCAGCAATAAATGAAAGAATATGAGCTTGGATGAGAACACTTGAACACAAAAATAACTGGGAAAGATGAGACACGTTTATGCTTGGAGGGCAGATCTCCGTCCAGGAAGGGCAGACAGGAGCGTGCTGTGCCCTGCCCTGCAGCCCCAGAAGAAGGCAGGACACATTCCCAGGGCCAGCGTGCCCCCCCAGATCCAAGGGGCTCTCCAGGAGCAGCAGCCCAGGCGCTGCAGGGTGCATTAATGCCGAGCACATCCCTGACCCTGTGTGTGGAGCCAGGAGCCCACCCCTTCCGTCAGCTGGTGACTTCCTTAGCGTCCCCGACAGCTGCACGTCTGGCTGTGGCACCCCAAGACGCCTTGTCCTGCCTGGATTTCTTGGGGCCCGCCGGCTCCAGAGGGGTCCCCACAAAGGCAGGATGCGGCCGGGCGCGGGGGGCCGGGACAGGCAATGCTGTCCTTCCCGGCCGCTCCTTGGAACCCAAGTCACGCTCCTGCAACAACAGCTCCTCTGTGCCTGTTTGAACTGTCCCTCCCAATTAGCAGTAATAAGTGACTCTGTAAAGATGAGCAAACACAGCGCATTCATTAGCCCGGGCAGCCCCCTCCTTCCCTGCCAGCAGCCCCAGGAGATCCCCAGGGCCCCGCTCCCGAGGATGCTGAGCGCATCTCTCCCAGCCTCAACAAGCACCGGCAAAAGGCAAATTAATGACAAGTCGCTCCAAGAGTTTGCCTGAAATTATTTTATTCTGCCCAAGAATTGATTACTCCCGACCTGGAAATATGTCCAAATCAATACGCTAAAGCTCAGGGCAAAAAAGACATGCCCTAGCCCCATTTATTTAATCCACTTTTTTGAGGAACGGCACATAATTTACTGGGTAGGAATTGCTAAGCCTTTCCAGAGCGAGGAGTAATGACAAGCCATGGGAAAGCGGTGCCTCCATCCATCTCCCAGGCGAGCTGCGGGGCCCTGAGCCCGCCAGTGACAAACTTGGCGGTGGCCAAAACCCCACCAAAGAACCAGGATGTGCCTCTGGCCATCCTTGCCAAGCAGATAGATACAGAAATGAAGCATGTGGTTCAACCAAGGAAACAATTTCAAGCCTCCCCTTTAGATGAATCTCCTTAAAACAAGACCAAAAGCCCTCCCAAAAAGATGACTACTACCTGGGTGGCATCCCCTGTTTGCTCATATTTCTGCATTCTGGTCCATTTCCTACAGGTAATGTGGTCCGCAGACAGATACCCGCTCCAGGCTACCAAAGCACAAAATAAATATCCCAAACCCACCTAGAAACAGCCTCACGTGCTGGTTTTGGCTGCAAAGCCTAGGAAGAACAACGCTACAACTGCTGAATGTGAAGGTGGGGGCAGACATCCCACACATGGTAAAGGTAACTCCCACCAGGCACTCAAAACCTGTGGTACCTTTTCAGGAAAGCAGGTGCACATCCCAGCATCGAAGTGATGAGAAATGTCTGCCTGGAGAGCCCCAGGCCCCCAAAACAGCTGAAGCCAGGCTGAAAGAGACGCTAGTTCAGGGGAGAGCTGAAAGTGATGCTGAATGTACACAACGAACACTGAAATTGTTTGAGCAATATTTGTGGCTCGGCCTCAGCATCAGCAGAAAAATGATTACCCAAAGTACCTGGATTCAGCTCCCTGGAGTAAATGGCATGAGGGACAGCGTGCAAGACAAGGACACGTCACATTATTGGGGAATGAGACCCCGGTCTGGAGGAAATGTCAGCACCACGTGCTGCTTCCCACGGCAAACGCTCCAGACGCACCTCGCGGATGACACACGCCTGCCACGTGCCCCATTTGCGACTCCTCTGCATGCTCCACAGGGTCCTGGATTTTCCAGGGCATTAAACCCTATCCCCCCTCAAAAAGCTTCATGGCAGCTGTCATCCTGCTTGCAGGGGGTGGACGGGTGGGCTCCTTGCCGGAGACCATCAGTGTCACTCCCGAGCCGGTGGTGGGTGAAGGACAAGGTGGCCCTGCCAGCCCTGGGAGCTGCCAGCCTGTGCCAGGGGGGTGTCACTGCTCCCCGAGAGGAGCTGTGGGAGCAGCACCTGGCCCTGAGGTGCAAGGGTATGGCAACACACCTGTACGGCCCCTCTTGTGGCTTCCCGTGGAAGACTCAAGGCAAGGACACTTCTGATCACATTAAAATGAGGGAACTCGAACCTTTCTGCTCGCCGTGATCCTTTCAAGAGAACATCTTTATATGAAACAGAGATGTAAAGCAGCAAAACTGCAAAAATCAAAAGCCAGGGTTGGCTGGCTACGCTCTGGGCAAATCCCTTCCTGCCTGGGCTGCTCCACAAAGCTCTGAGGGCATCGTGTCCCGAAGCCTGGGCAGCCGTGGGCTGCAAGAGCATTCCCACTGGCCCCATCTCGCAGGTGAGAGATGCCAGGGCAGGAGAGGGAGCCTGAGAGCAAAACACAACAGGGCTGGAAGCAAGCCTTGCTCCTGTGAGTCTGGTGTGGGAAAGCAGCAGGTTTCCATCCAGAGAGGTTGTCTGTGCTCTGCATGTCCAGCCCTGCCTCCAGAGCCCCCCTCAGCCCAGCCCATGGACAAGGGCTCCCAGCCTGGTGGCCCACACCCTCCTTCAGCTGCGCTTGGCTCTGCTTACAGGGGATTTTTCTAGGCTGAGACGCTGCTTCTTTCCCATTCAGAATGGGAACACCCATGAAAAGGAGTCATTCACAATAAACTTATGAGTGATGGGTAGGAAGAAAACCCACTCAGCCCAGGAAACAACATCGCCTTTATTTTGCGGTGCTGCCGCCTGAGCCCGCAGGACCCTCGGTGGGTGAAGCATCAAGGGCTGGGGGCTCAGCACAGCCTCCTGCAGCCCCTGCCCTGCACAGCTCCCCAGGCACAGCCTCACGGAGCGTGGCAGGGACCAGCAGCAGCCAGGGATACATGGCGAGGCCCCCATTCCCTCACTCACCTCCCTTACATCCTAACAGGCACAAATCCCCACATGTGGCAGCAGTGTAAACGAGTTTTATTACTCAATAAAATATTTGAAGCAAAATAAATGGTTTTGTCAAACACTATATCTGCTCAAATAATAATGCACCAGCTTACAAAGAAAAACAACCGACATTCATATTCTATGGCAGAGGTTTATTTCCACTCCCGGAGGAGAGGGGAACAGGCATTTCGATTCGGAATTCAGATACTGTATGGGAATACAGTAACTATAGTTCTCGGAGGGTTTGTGCAAATGCCAGCAAAACAAACCCCAAATCAAATTTATTAGCTGGTGGAGATCTCTAACAATCTTACGGAGTGACTGATGAAGCCATCGGGGAATTCCTTTCAACATTAAGTGATTTAAAGCCCCTACAGAAACTTCATTGTCTGTTCCAGGACAGAAAGAGTTCCTCGGTATCCAGCACTGCTCCAACAGCAGCACTGGGCTCTGGGTTATTGCCAATGTGTGTTTCCTTTCACCTGGAAAGCTTACCAGGAATCCTAACAGCCCTAGTGCTGCAGAGAACTAGAAAAGGAGGAAGTGCAAATTCATTAAGAACCACAGACTGTGTTTTTAAAGGGACTGTCTATTTTGATGGCAAGGTTGAGATGCTCACTCTGCCCTGGGTGTGCTTCCACAAAACAGCCTGGGTCTCACTCCCCGCCACGGATCAGCCACTGAACACCCACAATCTGCTCAGCAAGGGGCAGACCCGCAGGGTCGGACACAGACAACTCCCACCAAAAGGTGCCAGAACGGGGCTGGGTCATGCTGTGGCAGTGCCAAGCTGCCCTCCTGGGAAAGCAACAGCGACAGCAGCCCCACTCCTGCCATGGGATGGGAGGTGTTCTTCCTCGGGATGCACGGGGCAGGAAGGTGAAGGCACAGCCAGTGCCCTGGAGCATCCACGCTGCCCAGCCCAGGCCAGCTCCCTCAGAACCATTTTAAAAAGCAAACCCACAAATGCACAACCCTAATTGCCAGGTTTTTATCATGCACCACTCATAACTGGGTCATTTGCATTTCAGCTGCTAAAATATCAGGGGGATGTTATTTAATCAATCATCACAGCTTACAAAGTCCTAAGTGAGAGAAGAGTTTTTGATTGTCTCTGCTTGTATCTAAACATCTCACAAACCCGCCAGCCAGTTCTTCATTTCAATTAGGGCAATGCTGATCGTTAGCTAACTAATAAGGACCAATTTTCTGTCACAACTATTTCCTAATTAAATTCAAAACAGAGATTTCTAACCCAGATGGTCAGTGATGCTACAGATTTGTTTAAATTTGGTATCACAGTAACAAACTACTAATTAGGGTTTGTAAATACACCAATTCCCTTATGACTTAGTTGTTAGTAATGCATACAACCGGTTTATTAAAGCACTAATTGTGTCTGGCTTTACTTGGGCCTAACACATAATCCACTTATCACATACTGGTACCAACTCATTTTGAAGGGATTATGAATGAAATCATAAATGAGGTCTCGCATCCAGTTCCCAGTATGGTTAATAAAGGTTTGGTGTCATATTTAGATGATTTTCTGCCTCTGATGGAGAACGGCCCCACAGTGACACTGGTGCTCCATTCTCCAAGGCATGTTAAAAGAAAGTTCTGGACACCACCCCCATGCCCAAAAAGGGGTTTCCACCCCAGCTCTGGTGGCCAGCAAATCATCCCAGCAGGCAAGCTCCTCCAAAGGAGCCCCAGCTTTTCCCAGAGAAAGCATGGAATTGTTTATTTCCCACTGGACCCAGCTCAGCCCCTCCAAGGGGCTTGGGCTGGCACAGGGGGCTCACGAGAGGACCCCCAGCACTTTGCCTGGAGACCTTCACAAACCCTGACCACCTTCTTGTGGAGGGATGGACAAGTCCTCCCAGTGCCACCAAACCTGGATTCCCTCTCTCCCATGCAGAGGGACAGCCCTCCCCAAAAGATCCTGTTTTTTGTGGGAACCTTTGTTTCGAGGAGCCCAACCCAGCGATATCCCATGGGGCCAACACCCCTGGGCTTCATCAAGTGCACATAAAGTAGGAAATAAATGATAGATAACTGTGAATTGCAAGGTTATGTAAACATGGAGGGGGGTTTAGAAGAATCCTATTTAACCACAAAAGAAAAGCATGGATGGTTTATCACATCACTAAGACCCAAGAATGCATTAATAAATAGAAGAATAGATAACGAACTGTGGAGTACAAGGCTAAACTATCTGCTATTGTGAGGATCCTGTGACAGTAGAAACAATGCAGGGGAAGAAAAAGCTTTGTTGGTCTGTCACCAGAACCTTGTAGTGTATCTTTTATAGCCTACTTTTAATGAATTCACAGCACCTATCTGTTATTCTCTGCCCAAATCCCTCATTTTCCTCCCTCTTGAATGCAAATTCCCATGCTGCACTCTGCCTTCACCATGACGTCCCCCGTTGAACTCGGTGTTTCTGTGTCTTTCAATGGCCTTTCAGACACAGCGAGAAACAGGTTTCTGCTTTCATATTTCCAAAGGGTTTCCGGGATGGCAACAAAAGTGGGGCTTAATGCAAAGCAGGAGGAGTACCTCTGAGCCCTGTTGCATCCTTTGCTTCTTCTGTGACAGGATGTGAATGCCCAGACAGGTCTAATTCAGCCCACGGTGGCGATGCCCAGACGTGCCTGCAAGATAAAAAAAAAACACATGAAAGCTGCTGCTCCTCTTGCTGTTTTCCAGCCCTCTGCAAATAACACTGAGAATTGTTGGAGGGGACTTAATATTAATCCAAGAGATAGTACACTCTTTGTAGACACTACTGAGACTCACTAACACTTTATTTTCATTGCACTGAGGGTTTTTTATCATTAAATAGGGACCCAGGATGCTTTTACTGTAGATTACTTTTATTTTTACTGCAGCATCGTTAGGTACAGAGCACTAAGGAGACAGAGGTGACCAGGACATACTCAGTTGCAGTAAAACCCCTGGGTCCTGCCTCCACTGGAATCCAAAATTCCAATCCATTTCCACATAAACAACCCCAAAGACTGTTTGCTGCTGTGCTGGCAGCTCCCTGTGCTCACAGCTGGACTGACATCTTGCAGGAGCACAGGCTCAACAAGGCTGTTGGAGGCAGAAGAGGGTCCGTGTTTAAGACAGGACAACTGGGCACAGCAAGATGAACATCCAAAAATTCCAAGTTCTTCGGCTGGCAAAGCCCACCCAAAGCACAGCCCTCAATGAGCCTGCACTGGGCTCAGTTTGAGGCTCACACTGGGAACTACTTTGAACTCTGTACTCTTCACATCTCAGGAGGATGTTGCAGGCAGCAGGGAGAAGCCAGACAGCTGTTGGACTGTTCCTCACACTCTAAAAAGGGAGTTAAAGAGACCTGCCTGAACCCCAGGTAGCAGCCAGGAATCTGGACTTGCCTTTTTATGGACTATCCACACTGGAGCTCCCAGCAGCTTTGAGTGCCTGTCCCACCACATGTATTCCTGGGTGGTCATGAGGTGTCCTGCAGGATGGCCACTCTGGAGGGTCCCTGTCCTCAGGGACAGGACAGGGGGACACTTTGCCTCTCCTGCCCGGGTTCCAGAGGCGAGACAGAGGCTGGCAGGGAGGTTGCCCTCCCTCCCCTCAGCCTGGAGCTTTGCTCCTGACCATGGAGGAGCAGGGAGCAGGCGGCTGCTCTCCTGGGAACACACTTCAGGCGGGTGAGGAGAACAGCCGAGTGCTCAACAGGCTCTGGAAATAAGTGGAAGTCAAATAAGTTTGCCACTCTTTGTCCCCCTTTCAATATCTAGCTTTGATCAAAATCCTTGGATACTCAAGTGGTTGTTGACTTAATGTAGTAATGAGACATAGCCTTAAGTGAGGCCATTTCCGTGCCCATTCAGCCTCTCCAAGAGCAAGGGATGCAGGAGGAAAAGCCTCTCATGGACTCTGGGAGCCACAACAGAGCATGGAGCAGAGGCCTGGCTCCAAATCTCAGGAGATGCAGCAGGAGGGTCTGGTGGCCACAGCTACACAAGGCACACGTAACATCCTTCTTATGTGATAGATCCTGTCTAGGACAGTGCTGGGTGACACCAAGAAATCAACTAAAAACGCTTCCTCTGGAAGCTGCACCACATGCTTGTCCCCAGAGCCCCCTTAGGGATGGCCTGGGAGGAATCTGGGACAATGTCACAGCTTTGTCCTGGGCAGGTGACAGGGGACTCGTGCTCCGGGCCAGGGGAGCAGTGCCTGGCCAGCAGCACAGCCCTTCTGTGACTGTCTGGGCAGGCTGTGGACCTGAGCAAGGCAGGAGGGAGGGGATGGTCCTGGAGCCTGGATAAAAACAGCAAGCCTTGAGAAAAGTAAAAATTCTCCAAGTGACGGGGAGCAGCTCAGCCAATTAGGATTTTAATTCCCCTCGTTATGCACAGTCAGTCAATAAATTCTGCACCAAGCAGCTGCTCTAATTCTTAAGCCCATTAAGCCCTACATGTGATAGGCGGGCAGGAGGGGCTGCCGGGGGGCACAGACGGTGCTCCTCGAGATATGAAACATTTCCTCTTGTGCATCTGGGTCACCCCACCCAGCCCACTCCGAATGGGGATTTTATGAAGGCGGCAAATAAGAATTTATATAAATATCCTGCCAGAGACACACACCCCACAGATGGAGAGAATAAAGAGGGGACTAGATGAGATGCACCGAGGGATTGCTGGTGCTGTGACAGAGCAGGAGAGCAGAGCCAGAGGGGAGAGTCTGGGATGGAGCAATAGGATTTTCCCTCTGAAGTGGAGGGAGAGAATCCCAAAGAACTGGACAGGCAGCCAAGACTGAAGAAAAGCAGGATGGGAGGTGCAGGGAGGAAGAAAACTCACGGAGCAGTACAGCAAGCCCAGAGAGGGCTGGCTCCGACACAGGAAGGGACCAGGAGCTACAAAAGCGATTCCTGGAGCGAAGGGGCAGATGGCTATAGCAGAGCTATCCCAGAGATGAAAGGCAGCAGAGGAAAGGGAATATACTGGGAGTGGAAAAGCATTCAGCAGCCAAAAGGGTTTTGCTTGTTAATTGGCAACCAGCTAACACGTTAATTACAAAGTTGCTGCATGGTCGAGAAATACACTGGCACTAGAGCCATTTGCATTCCTCCAGGGATGCTCTCCCTGCTGAATGGACCCTGCTCCAGAGCTGCTGCCTCTGCCCACTGACACCCAGCACCCTGAGTGCCCCAAGGCTTGGGAGCCATGGTGAAACACAGACAGGATAGCAGCCACATCCACACCAACCCCATAGGCAGCCTGAGCTGAGACTTCTCCTCTGCCGTGCCTCAGATTAAGCCATGGCCATCAAAAGCCTTCCCCAAACCTCAGCTTTAGTGAAATGGGGTTACCCTGCTAGCCTGTCACCCCTCACACACTCCTGGGTACAGAACCCCGACCACAGGCACTCAGGCAGCCCAGCTTCTGGCAGGGCTTCAACAACAACATCAGATTGTTACACAGCAAGAAACACGCCTGCCAAACCATTTGTCGACTACTCATGACCCTTGCAGGCATCTCCACACTCAGCACTTGTTGACAGGAATGGGGACCTTAACATTTTCAGAGTTTGAACCTGCTTTCTGGTGTTAAAAATCACCCCAACTTTAGTTGAGCCCATATTAATCTCAGATTACTGTGAAAGATTAATTGCAGGACATGTGCACCCAGATAATTTTTTTTTTTCATTCCTTAGATGCAAATATGAAAATAAGCTACCCACTGCAAATTGCATTCCCAGTGCATGGCAGGGAAACAGGGGCCCCCTCTCCCTGTCAGCTCCACAAGGCACTGGAGGAGCGAGCGGTGACGAGCCCTTAAGCTTTGGTCAAGGCAAGGGCCATAAATGAAAGTTTGCTCAGTTCTGTGAACATACCGGCTGCAAAGAGGCTGTTGCTATAATCCTATCCAGCCTCAAAATGTAATTTCCTCACTTGGAAGGCTGGCTGGAGCTGCTATTCATGTCTCAGCTCCAGCCAAAGCCCAATCTCTCTCCAAAGGCTGTTTCTAGACTGGGAGCCAAACACGGGTTTTATTGTCGGGAATCAAATGGAGCCATCGGCGTGTGCTGGGAGCTGTGGCACTCAAAGCTTGCCGGCAGTGCTGTGCTATCTCCCGCCCGGCACACAGCTCCTGAGGGGCAGGAACACAGTGCTGGCTGGGATCACAGGGCCAGGCTGGGGGCTGGGAGCCCAGCCCAGCCCCCAGAACTCCCCGCTGCAGATCAAGCACAGCCCTTTCTGCTCCCCAAACCTGCCAACAGCCAAAGGGACACACGGCAAAGCTCCAGACATCCTCTGGACAACCTCTATCAGCAGTGCCTGCCATTGATCTCAAATGAAAGAATATTTCGCTTCCCCTGAACTTCCCAGCAGCTGGAAAGTTGGTGCACTTTGGTTTTGAGTCAAAAACTACTCTGGCAGCAGACTCCCTGAAGCCCTTGAGTTTTAGGAAGGCTGAAAAATCCCTTTATTTCACTGCTTAAGAACAAGACTCCGAAGTGGACCCGACCTTCTGCTTTGCTTTCCACCCAGAGGCACCACGGAAAGCTACTGGCAGGGCAGGAGCAGGGGTGGACCCACATCCCAGCAAACCAACAGTTTAGTGTAGAGGCAGCAAAACACCCCGCTGAGGATGCTAACAGGGACACGTAAATTAGCACCAGGGCTGCTGCCTTGGGAAATCAGAATTTCTCCACCAGTGTGGAGGCATTAAATCGATATCAGCAGCCAGACCCAGGAAAGCAACCCCCCAATCCACTCCAGCCGAAGGGGAGCAGCTGCCCAGATAGCTCTGAGCTCCAGGGATCCCACTAAAGTCAGGGTGAGCTGACTTTAGTACCCCTGGTACTTGCCCCATACAGACAGATCTCTGCATATTCACTGCAACTGCTGCAAACAGCACACGCTTGGTAATGATGACACAGATCAGTGGCTGCTTCCAGTAAATTAATTAGAAATGGCATCACTGTAATGTGATTAGTTGCCATCCCCCCACCTTGTAGATTGAGACAGATTTTGTTCCCAGCTTGTGTTTCAAACACCACTAGAAGCCCACTCGAGCAAGCCCATCCAGAACGGGGGACCTGCAGTGCTGGGCACATGCTCAGGGCTCAGAGAAGGTGGTTTTAAAACCTTCACAGCTTGTCAAGGCCAGTTTATTCAAGGTAATTAATCTGTTATTTTAAGAGCATTATGTATTTCCTCCACAAGTCAGCTGATGCTCCTGCAGAGATGTCTCAGTGCTGCTGGCCCCAAGAACACGAGGCTCAGCCTTTCCCCTCCCAGACCATGGACATCAGACGGAAATTCATCATTATACGGACTAGCTTCTCTCCCTTGCCTTCTGGGGTTTGAACTCCATTTCCTCTCAGCTGGGAGCACCAGGAATTAAGTGCAAGTTTGAATTCCAGACAAAGATCACTGGACACTCCAAATCCAAGGAACACACCTCAAAGTCGTGTGGCTGCAGCGACAGGAGCCAATATTCCAGGTCTGGAACTGCAGTAACTGCAACCCTCCCCAGGCCACCTGTGGCAGGGACATAGATGTGAGCACAGAAATCCCTCTATCACTTTATTAGTGATTCCCCAAGTTACTGGTTTAACAGGGAACAGGCAGCAAACCCTGCTGAGGACAGTTCAGACACTCCATGCACTCCCAGTACAGTCTCTGGGCAGTGTTACATCCTTGGCTATGATAAACCAAATGGAGATCAGAAGGAACAATAGTCTGTAATCAAGGATATCTGCATAATACTTTTCCTGAAGGATGTTTGTGCGGGTGATCGAGAAGTAAAGCATTGTTTTAACAAATGGTAATTTCCTTGTATCTCAGAGGATGAATCCCATTCGCTCACCAGAGCATAATTCAATTAAAGGGGAGAATCGTACATGAGGGAATGAAATCTATTGGTTTGACTGGGATGCTGCAAACCACAGCAAGCAAGAAAATGGCATTTGGTCCTGACATTATGATTTATTTCCTACTCAATATCTTGTAATTCTTACAAGATAAGTCCAGACGAGAAATTATCATGTGTACATGGAGGTTGTGCCTGATCCTCTTTACTCTCCCTTCCCAACTTCAGGACTGCATGTTTCAGCCTTATCTTTGAAGAGGCCAGTAAAATAAGTGGTAATATTGTCACAGAGGCAAAGCAACTCTTGTTCTGCATCCAAGGAGAGCTCAGGCACTGTAAAGCCCACCCTGTGAATGGTGCTGGGGAGAAGCCCTGCACAGTATTCCCAGCAACACTAGGCTTCCTTCAGAGAGATTTTTTAATTAATTGACCTTCCTCATTCCAATTTTCTTTAAGGTTCTTAAAATCTCCCTCTTCTCACCATCGAGGAACACCTTTTCCTCTCCAGCCCCTTACTCACACTCCGAATTCCCAAGCACAGGTAAACAGATATTCATCCTAGCCTGTAAGCAGGCAAGGAAAGCTAAATAAAGCATCTGTAGCACTGTTGTATGGCATTAAAATTCTCTGCAATTGGATCAGAAAGCTGTCTGGCCAAAAATAAATGTTATTTGAATTCATAATGCTTTTATTTCATGCACTTTACCCCTTTACAGCTCCTCCCTACAACATCTCTGTCATCAAAATGTCTCCATTGCAAGTAAGTCTCTTCTCATTGCCTCAGACTTTCCGGAGGGGTGGTGTGTCCACACAAACTTCACCCCTTGGTGAAGGCTGTTTGCTCTTAAGTGCCCTGACAAATTTATTAATGATGCTTCAACTGTGCTGAGGGTGGACAGACAGGCTGGGGATGCTGCAGGAGAGGACAAGCCACCCCAGCACAGGACAAAGATCTCAATACAAACAGGAGGAAAGGCTGTTTGAGAATCACCTCGTGCTTCACGCTTCCCCTGTTACATGCCCATGGCTGTGTGAAGCACTGCCAGGAGGTCAGGCAGTGAACTCCAGACGTGGGAGACGTGGCCGCTCTGAGCCACTTCAAGTTTTACTCCTGAACCAAAAGTTAATCTGAATTTGAGAACAAAAGCTTTGCTGTTTGTCCTTGCACAACAAGGATTACAAGTATTGAAAGGGTTCCCTATTATCGGCTTGTCACTGTCTCAGCTTTAATCTCCTGCTCTCCTCTGCTCCCTGTCTCCCTCCCACCAGCTCCCACCACCCTGGGATGCTCGGCCGGGACAGCAGGATGCTCTGGGTGAGCCCTGCTGGGCAGCTGCTGGTCTGTTCAGCTCCCTGACAAGATCATCACCTCCTGCCAGAGGAACAACGCCCACCAAAAATAATTCAAGTCCCCAAACCCTTTTGCTAACCAGTTTTTGACATGCCTGGCCTCTGCAGCCCCAGCAGAGGCAAGCGCTGCAGCTCTGATGTGCTCTATTTCCAAACACCTTTCCAGAACTCAGGTTCCCCTTTCCACAGAACTTGCTGAATTCATGCCAGCAGAATAAGGCAAACCCCATGAACAGCCATTTTTAAGACAGGCTGTTTCGGGAGCTGGGGCACCGATGTCACACACACTAAGAGCTGGTGACAGCCCCGCGCTGTCACATTAGTCAGCGCTGCAGCAGACGAGCATTATTTGCCCATCAGCCCTGAAAGCCATCGCCATGACCTGGGAAAGAGACAGGAGACATGGAACACACGGCTTGGATGGAGTCACGTCGAGCATCGTTATCGGAGTGAGAAACAGCTCGTTTCTAAAGCCTTCAGCAGAGGAATTCAGTGTTATCTCCTGCCTGGCACAAGGAAATCTTAGTGCAGCCATTATCTGAGAGCAAACTGATTCTGTAGTTTGCAAAATTAATAGTATTTAGCCCGCTAGTTTCCGTAGTAACCAGCCCGCCATCCCTCCCTGCCTGCCCGCGACAAGGTCCCTGAAGCATTTCTCATAGTACTTATCCATTTTCTTGCTCTCACCTCGCGCTCACCTTTACTTTCAGCGCAGAACGCAACACAATCCACCGCCACTAAAGACTAGGCTGAGAGTCAGATTAAAATTATCCCTGTTTGCCCTGACCTCTTTTCTCTGCAGGTGAGAGTGTCCCCATTCAGCAGCTAAATGAAGCAGAAATGATGGAGTGTTTGTTTTCCCTGACTTTTCCTCAGCTTGCCAGTAAATTTACAGCCACGAATATGAAGTGTTAATTTAATGTTCCCACTGAGCATCTCATTGTCAACAAAGGCTTCAAACCCTATGAGAGGAAAAGGTTAGCTCATGCAGAAAATGACCCTTATGGCTTGATTGTCTTCTGGTCCAGACTCTCGGCGAGCAGAAAGCGAAGGGCTTTGACTCCCAGCTTAATGCATTTGATGGCGATAAATGGGAGCTCTCTACCTCAGTGCAGGCAGAGAATCACCTGTAATGCTCACTTGTTTGTCCCTGCAATCTCCGCAGCCCAAACGGGAAGCGGCCTCGTCGCGCTCCCCCAACTAATTTGACAGCACCGAAAAGTTAAACCCTTCATTATCCCCAACTCCAGTGGAAGGGCCTTGCTGACTGGAGATTACAACAGGACATTAGTGGTGGCATGAACCATGAAATTGCTTTCTTCACCTGGTGCTTCAAAACTTTAAGGCCTTGGCTCTGGCGGTGCACAAAAAAAAAAGTTCTCCCAGGGAGAAGTCACGGAAGGAAGAAAAAAAAAAATTAAGGTTTAAATAATCAAAAGCCTCTTTGGGCTTTTTGTGGAGGAATTATACATGCAGAAGGCCTCACTCCCAGCACATTTAGTTACTTTATCTGGCTAAAGGAGCTTATTACTCGCTGTAAGTAACATTTACAGAACTAATTTACAGACCAAGCGGAGCATGAGCGAGAGCCACCGTATGCTTTGTACTAAACTTACCCTGCTTGGGATCTTCAGGGGAAAAAAGAAACCCTAATGGTGCTGTGGAACAGGGTACAACAATTTGAAAGAGACTCAAATATCAGATTTTTTTTCCTGACAGCTAAAACTAAGCCTGGAAGCAAGATGGAGATTATAACACATGCTCACACGCACAAGGTGGGACTAGTCAGTGAAAAATCAAGTTAGTTCAGCAACATTTTTGTACCCTCACAAACCCTCCTAATTAAATAGGCAATTTCACGGCCTGCATTCATTCTGAGCGTGACCACACTGGTGTTTTACAAAACAATAAATCAGAATTATTCAAATGTATCAAAGCCACCGGTCACGTTACATTAACTGGTCATTTACTGGACGTGGGGGCTCTGTGTGCCAGGCTTTGATGCACAGTGACACGGACAAAGCACTGCAGCTGCCTGAGCCAGAACTGCCTGGAAGCAGCAGGAGCGAGGGCAACAAAACCTGCTGCTTTTTCTTGTCCCTGACCCAGTCACAGACAAACGCCTCCCCAAATAAAGTACATATATAATATACAAAATAAACCCTCCTAACTTCAAGCGTGGGCCTGCACCAGAACCTAATCCTGATACAGGATCCTTGTGCAAAACTGAGACCCAAATGGGATGGCACAGCAGAACCAGCCAAATGGGATCCAGGCAAAGTCTCCAGATTCAAAAGACAGGCTTGAAAACCCAGGTGATGCTCTGCCACATGTTGCTGACATTCAGGTCCTTTTTAAAAAGCCAGCTTTCAACATCTGTGTTTCTAAAACTAAGCAAACTCCTCTATTAGCAGCCAAAACACATAAAAATGAACATCCCAACCCCAGCCAGAAGCAATTGACTTAAAACCCACAAAAATGCTTTCCTAGGAGCACGGGCCCATTCTGAAAACAGTGTCCCTGCAGGATTTATTTGGATGAACCCTTTGGACTCCCATAGCCTACTCGGAGTCAAATACATAGGTAGAAGAATATGTCACCAACTGTCCAAGCAGTTTCCAGCCCTTCTCTTGCTGCTTCCCAAGGCAGACAGGGATTTCAGAGGCCAGAGCTGAAGCACTGGCATTTCATCAAGGACCTAAATTACACAAATGAGTCTCTAACTCATCGAAGTGGGAAGCAACCCCTCGCATCCTACATGAACACCATTGAAACCACAGCCCCAGGAAAGCCAAGGAACAGGTGAAGCCGACGGGGCTCACAGGGACACAAACCCACCCACAAATAACAGCGGGAATAGAATTCCAAAAGTGCCTTTTAACCGCATTTCCTCCAGTAACAAGCAGACAGGAGGACTCAGCATATCAATGCGTCCCTGTTTTCCTGCAAGGAGCAGGCGTGTTTGAAGGGAGACGGTTGCTTTTAGGTCCCAATGTTTTATTCAGCGTGTGCCGAGCCGCGCTCAGCCGCGCCGGGTGGGAGCTGCCGAGCTGCTCCCAGCCTTCCTGCCTTTGGGAGCCATTTGCCGGTCACATTGTCAGTTAACAGGAGTCATTTTGAAAGCAGCAATTCAGTCTCTACAGTCCTTTCGTAACACCATTTTCAGCCTGCAATTTGGATGATAGGAAAATTACAACCCTGCTGCACTATATTATGTGATATAAATGTTATTGCAATTAAGCCGATGAGGAGAAATCCCAGAAAACAAAGATGTTTCGTTCGTGCTTTCTCCCTGTTCTTTCCCCAGAACTTGAGCAGTTATGGAAGGGCAGTACAGAGGGAGAAGTGCTTCCATTAGCTGGAGGTGCCAGCAGACCACAGGAGCATGGGAGCAGCACAAACATGACATGCTGGGATCTCACCCAGCTTCCTAACAAGTGATTTCCCTTGGGCACACATGAGGGACAACTGGCCTGGCCTAATAACAAGGTACAGCCAAAAGTAGTCCAGGTATCCAAGCATCCATCTGGCAAAGGAATAGGACATGCTGGGACACCCCAGAGGGGATTTCCCATGCACTGCACTAGCGACCTTCCCTCCTCACATCCTCAGCATCCACCCACAGTTCCCTTCTTCCACTCTGAGCTCCAGATGCCTCTGGACTTTGTGCACTGGAGAGTTTTGATGGATCTGTGAGGCACAAGCTCAGGCAGTATGGCAACACCTCCCTAACCAGAGCAGGAAAATGGTGTGTGTTATGGAACACGTCCCGTGGGTGGATCCAGCCCCTGGTCCCAGTGTCACCTACCAGCAGTGCGGCTGGTTTGGGCACAAAGCCTGTCTGTGACACCAGGTCAGGTCTGCCAACAGCAGCACCTTCTCTCCAATGACCTCAGCCAGGCACTGAGCAAATGTTTAGTTACAGGAGCACCAGCCACAGTGAACAACTTCGACTTCACTGTTTCTGAAGAGGAAAAAAACAAAGGAAAAAAAGAGTCCTAGCACTCATGATTTACTCTAAGGTGCTGTAACCGGGTGGAAACTTGTCTTTTATGTGCTGAACTGTGTCCATGAAAACACATTATCTTTAAGTGGGCACTGGAGGAACCACACTCAACATTGACTTCTTCATGCCATCGCTAAGGCTGGATACTTCAATCATTTGAAGATTTAAGTGGAGATTAGCAGAGACCTCACCTGCCTCCTTCCCTGCCAATTCAGCATGTTTTGGGCGTGCTCTGCAGCAGCAAAGCTCTTGAAAAACAAAGCCACGAGGAAGCCCTGCTGTCTGCAGAACTGCAGAAGGCCCCTGTCCCAGCCCCTATCCCAGACAAAATCAGAGCTCAGAGAGGCACGTGGAGATCCTGGGTCAGAGCCCCATTGCTCAGGTGGCTTCCAAAGGGCACGCAGGTCTTTTCCACTTGGCTGCAGATGCCAAGCCTGGCCAGCACCTGAGCAGAAATCCTGTTTCCTCAGCAGTCAAGAAGATGAAACACTTCAAAAAATATCTGGAGCAACTCTGCCACACAAGAGGCCCAAGAAGCAAGACAGTTACTTCTTCCTTTTCATTCTTTTTTTTGGGGTCACAGGCCTGGACACCAGAGAATTACAGATAGACTGGAATCAGTGTGTGGCTTCTTTGAACATCCCTTTGAACATCAGAAAGGCAGGCAGCTGTGGAGACCATAGATTATTTTGGGTGGAAGGTCTCCTCCACTCCAGCCCTTCAGGAGACGGGGAGAGCCCCTGGGAAGCCTGGGTGCTTCCCACACCTCCATCCCAGAGCAGGGCACACGGCTAGATGCCCCCCAGCCCTGCAGGAGCCTTCTCCTTGTGCCATGTGCCCCGGCAGCAAGGGCGAGTGGCAGCCACACATCCCTAATGGCTCCCTCCAATGTGCTGCCACGTCTGGCTGATTAGCTGTGGGTGATCTGAAATGTCAGACCATTATCTGTGACAAGCACGGCCGCGCTCGCCATCGCCTCCAAATGCCTTTCTAATAATGGAACTGGCGGTAAGTGGGAAAGGTGATGCTTAAAACACAAAGCGGAAATAAGTCTGAATTACCGAGACAAACCAGCAAACCCCTTTGTTCCAGCCGGCCCTTCCGAGGTGGGTCCTGCCCGGCTCTCTGAGGGATCGTGTCCTCGCAAGGCAATTTGCAATATCCTAATTAAGAGGGCTGAACCATTAGAGACATTAAAAGCCTCCTGGTAGAGCATCCTCCTGTCACACCCCTAGCACGCAGGTACCTGCACACCTGCCCTGCTATGGGTCCATAACCTCTGCTCTGTCAGTGCTTCCATCCCCATCCAGGGGTGGGAATGTCTAGGAGGAAAATCCCACCAAGGGCAAGGGGGACGAAGATCCTCATGGCATCTGCAGCCCACACAGCACCAGAAGAAATTCCCCCCTGGCTCCGGGCAGGACAGGAGCAATCAGCTCTTCCTCGCATGCATTTGCTCCCAGAACACGGCTCTGGACATGTGTCCTCTCATCCAGCACTCTGGAATGGGCTGTTTGAAAACACTCCCAGCCAAAACCAGACCCATATGACGCTGCATTTAGCTACTGTCGTGCTTGACACTTCTTATGATTTCTTGGAAAAACATTAATTTGAAACATTTCTCTACTCCATGCCAGTGCCACAGCAGGGAATAATCACCCTATTTCAAGCTCAGAGCAAAGCTCAGATACTGGGAAAAATTAAACAAGGATAAGAGCAAGAAACTGTTAACAGTCAAAAATATTTTACTGCAGGTTCAACAACAAAGTCTGGAGGAGATAAGTCTGTGTGTGTACTAACATTATATAAAAAAGTGATTATTCAGCCCTGGGAACAGAGCTATTGATTCCACTAACAAAGGGCACTATATACACTGCAGTGGGTTTGCTCTTTTTAGCCTGGGAAAATTGATTTTCTTAAACTTTCCCTTGAACCTGCAGTAGGGTTTAATCTGAACCTAAAGGAGCCTTTTAAGAACTCCCATAAATTAAAATTATATCTCTTCATTTGGCACATTTTGGGTTCCTGCTGTTCCAGCAGAAACACAAGAAACGCTGCAGAAAGAGGTGGGAGGAAGTGATAATGGCAGTTTGTGACAGTGTTCCCGGCACACGTTTGTTTCCATACATTAAAAATAACATGTAAATACTGAAGGTAAGTGAAGCAAAACACGAGACGGCTTAATGCTACCGGGAGACTTAAAGGCTGAAATTTAGCAAAGAGAAAGATAAAGGCTGTAGGAGCACGGGAGATAAGAGGCTCATCACAACTGATCTGGGAGGGGAAGCGGGCGCAGGGCTGCCAGGAGGCACCGAAGGGCTCTGCCTTCACTCCAGGGATGGGGCACAGGTGCCCACGCAGCCACACCTACCCTTTTCGGCTTCTTGCCTTGCCACAGGCAGGGTGCAGATGGAGGCAGTACCTGTGCAGGGCGCTCTAGGGAGAGCATGGATACATCCCTGCTCCAGCACAGCCCCTCTGACCAGTGTCCAGGCCCAACGCCAACAAGGGACAGTCACCTTTGGGTCCTCCTGCAGCTAAAAGGGAGGTGGTACCCAGGCTCACCACGTCCAGCCCCCTGGTGTTACAAGTGTAGTGTGACTGAGGTCCTGTGAAGGTGTGAGCCCCCCACACCCCATATCTCTGTGACAATGGATCCCTTGGAGGTGTGAGCCCCCCCCACCCCATATCTCTGTGACCATGGATCCCATGGAGGTGTGAGCCCCCCCCACCCCATATCTCGGTGACCATGAATCCCATGGAGGTGTGAGCACCCCATGTCTCTGTGACCATGGATCCCATGGAGGTGT
>JAWWEE010000105.1:5231970-5249929 GCA_035221455.1 Xenops minutus
GAGACCGCCACACCCCATATCTCTGTGACCATGGATCCCATGGAGGTGTGAGCCCCCCACACCCCATATCTCTCTGGCACTGTGCCCCAGGGAGGTGTGAGCCCCCCACTCCCCAGCTGGCTCCCCCAGCGACAGCCCCTCTCACACGTGGTCGTGCCTGCGGGCTGTTTACAGCTCCCACACACCACCTCCTTTGTGCCCCACTGAAAACCCCCAGTGTGCTGCACACCACTGTACATTTACGCTGTTGTTCTCCCCTCAGTAAGGCAGTAAATGACCTTTTATTCAAACAACAATTCCTAAACCAGAACCAAACCCCGCGCCGCGGTCAGATGTGTGCGCGAGGCAGGGTTTGTTATTTAAGCAGCATCCAGGCTGTGTGCTATGCAAACAAACCCCATGCTCTGTTCTCCCAACCTCCTGCTGACTTTGCAACTAATTTTATAAGCGAGGAGAACATACTGTGAGACATCAATGCAGCAAAGAGCCCGGAGACGTTTGTTCATAACTTTGTAACAAACATTGATCAATCGATTTTTGCCCGTGTGGGGAGGGGAAAGCCCACAAACAAAACAAAACACATATGGGGAGATTTTTTTTAATGGCACAAAGGGCAATTAGGCACCCAACCTTCCAGTGAAATGAGATTCCTTACGGTCCTCTGTGCTTTTAAGTCTTCCCCTTATTGCTCAATGGAAGCAAAATGTACTGTCAAGACTCCAAAGGAGGGAAAAAAACCAGCTGGAACCAAGAGAATGGTTGGTGGGCCTGGTGCAGCATCTCTGAACACACCAGAACAAAGGCAGGTGAAGGTCCTGGCAAAGTGAAGGACACCCTCTTCCTCGTGTACAGTCTTTGGTAGCATGGATCAGATTGATGTAAAAACATCAAAATAGAGAACGCTAATTAGCTATCAAAAATAATTAAGTGTTCTGTAAACAGTGGAATGTGAGCATGTTTACCCAGCCACATGTCCTTCAGGCTGAGCCTGCTCCTCCAGCAGCACTGAGGGACCCCAGAGCCTCTCCCTTGCCAGGCAGGACAGACGTGGACACACAGACATGTGGATCCATGGTGGATGATCCAACCTCTGTGACCTGTGGTGCAAAAGTGCCTTTTGGTGTGTGGAACAAACTCCTCACCTCGCCAGCCTGGTATCTTCACAACCTCCCACCCACTGGCACTGTGGTTCTGCTCAAAGGCAGCTCCAGGACACGTTCTGACCACAGGTCTAAGCAAAACTTGGTCTGAGCATGTTTCACCTGAGCTCCAGCCCTTTTCCATGCCCAGAACTGCTACCTGGCCCCAGAAAGATCCCTGGGATCCTGCCTGCCCTTTGCCCACAGTGTTCCTCAGGACTTTGGGATCCGCTGCCTCCCACCACTCACCTGCACAGCACCTCGTGCCAGTGGGGTTGTCCAACAGCCATGGGATGCTGCAGGTACACAGGCCACCTGGAGGGTCAATTTCCATGGGAGATAAGCCAAGCCTAGAAAGCAGAACAGCTCCAACGCAGCAGGAGCAGGGAAAGCATCCCCTGCCTGGAAGAGGCCAGGGCTGCCAGAAACAGCTCCAGGGAAAACAGCACTTTGACTTCACATACAACAGCAGCCAACGGAGAAGGGAGGCAAAGCACAACTTCCAAAGTTTACTCTTGCAGCCTAACTAATAGTTCACAACAATATTTCCTTGGCAAGTAGCTGTGACCTTATTTTTCTCTTGGAAAGAGCTCTGAGATTGCACTGACACAGATGATCACCTGCTCATTAGCGGCTCCCTGAGCAGGGAAATGCCCCGGGGACTGATGCCAGCACTGCGGCCGCTGCCGGTGCTCAGGAAGGCGTCTGCCCGCACTGTATCCCTCCTGCAGCCGGTGACATTTAGGGGGTCCCTGCTGAGCCAGCGAGTGCCTCGCTGTCAATCTCTGGGCTGGCATCTCTGGGGCCTGTGAGAGCCCCTCACAGCCCCTGCCCCTCTGCCTGCCCTTCCCTCACCGCCTGGTTCCACTCAAATTGCTCCTTTGCTCCACACCAGCCCTGCAGCCCCTCTGCCCAGACCTGGCTGAGGGCAGGACTTCACAGTCCATACTGATAACATGACTTCTCCTAAGAGTACCGAGCATCTATACGATCATAAATATTCATAATTTTTATAAATAAGAATCAGCAGAGCCCAAAAGATTCCCGGTGGGAGCCGACAAGAGAAAACAGGGTTGTTTTTTCACAGATTAACCAGACCAGCACTCATGTCTTGCCACGCTCGCAGCCTTCAGGTGCTGAGCTCCAGCAAAGCAGACTCTCCCCCGGACTTCACAGTCACTGGAGCACCAAGCAATGCCATTCCTCCTACCGGAGGGGTTTGGGAGCGCTGTCCATGCCCGTGCTCCGCGCAGACAGAGGCGGCACAGTCCCCGCCGGGACCTGGCCCTCGCCCAGCCGGCGCTGCGGCAGCACAAGCTGCATTCTGCCCCGATGCTATTTACTCACAGCTACAGATGTTGACATAACAAAGAGCTACAGACAGACGGACAGAAGGGGAGCAGTGTTGCAGCGCAGACACTACGGGCTCTATTCTTCAGGAAAGCGCCTCTGACTTCCCCACCCAGCCCCACGACTGCTTTGGAAATCATCTGGGCTGGTGAAGCTCGCTTTCCTCTCGAGGGACACAACTGCCTGTGAGAGAACATCAGCTCTGCTGTTTGTTCCTGAGCTGAGGCGAGACCTTATCAATACACAGAAAAAACATTTGTTTCAAATCAAGTGGCTGAAAGCTCGGGGATGCATTGGCAGTGTGCAGCTTCTCCTCTCTACCTGCCCTTCCGAGGGGCTGTGCAGGGAAAATCCTGGCTTTGCAATAATGTCATCTTTAGAGAGTCAGAATTAAAAGGATGACTTGTTCCACAGAAAACCCCTCACACTTAAATGCCTTCTCAGGGACACCAACTTGCATTTCAAAGCTTTGCAACTGCACATACGAATGCTCAAACAGCAAAAGAACAGAAACATTTTGGAAAAACACGGCAGAATGGCAAGAGGTGCAGAACCCCCCGAAAAAGGTGGGCAGAGCTAGGCATGGGAGATGTGCCAGCGAGGCTGTGCAGCTCTGCCCAGAGCTCTGCCCAGACTGTCTCAGTGCTGCTCCGAGGTGTGTGTTCCTGCTCTCCTTGTGGCCAGGACGGGCCGTGGTGTCCTCAGAGCCCTGCTTGCCCACGCTGTCAGTGACTCAGGCTCTAAGTCCATTTGGGAGAGCCCCAGCCCCACGCCAAGCCCAGCAGATTCAGGGAATGCTGTGGCTCCCATGCCCAGCCTGTGCCCGCTTCAATGCCTTGTGCTGCCTCAAGCACCCAGCATGCCAAGAGAAGGGATTCGAGTTTTTAAACAGTTGCTTTTATAAGCTTCTCATGCGAACCAAAGTTCAGATCCTTCACAACTGGTAGGAAAAGATATTATTGCCTGGAACCATGCCCAGAAAAACTCCAAGCCAAGCTTCCCCCTGCCTGTGCTCGCTGCCAGCTCCCAGCGCTCCGCCGTGATGCCATCTGGTGCTTACAGGCAGCACAGCCAGGGCTTCTCCCGGGCAAACAGTCTGGGACACATTCGGGGGGAGTCAGCAGCCCCCAGATTAGCAAACACACAATAACTCACAGCATTTGTTCTGCCAGATTAACATGCCTCTTGCGCTGCACCAACAGGTCTTAATGCTTCAGGCTGGGCTGAACACAGGTAACAGTCAAACTCTGAATTTTGCTGCTTTCTCCCCCGGATGAGGATTTGCAGAGTTGGATTGCAGACATCCCCACTGCTGGAGAGCTGTCCTGGCACAGCACGCGGCCCCAGAGCAGCCTCCCATCCCAGAGCCACACACCACTGGTCCTGAAGGGGCTGTAAAGAGGCTTTCTGAAGAGCAAATAAATGCGCTGACTTCATAAAAAAAAAAGCAGGGAGCCAAGTAATCTCCTTCCCTCAGAGAAATGAGACTGAGTATGAAGTAGGTCTGCTGTGGAAGACCTGACAGCAGTGGTTTGTGGGTGGTGTTCCTCAGGCTGTGGCCAGTGCAGGGCATGGGCAGTGGCTGCTCTGACTGACCCCTACACTCCACCAGGATCCCACTGGGATCCCCTACCTCACACATCCCTCCCCTCTGCCAGGGGGATCCCTTCCCTGGGCACACACCACCCCTGCAGTGCCAGGAGAGTCCAGAATTACCCTGAATTTAGCTTGTTTTGCCCTCCCCAAAACAACACAACAAGAAACAAACTCAGCACCCTTTTGGAGGAAGCACCATGCAGGATTTTGTTTCCCAGCACCCCTGGGGATAAATCCAGACCTGCTACTTGATTTATACTGGATAAAACCAGTTTATCTCCATCACCAGTACACTATTGCTTAGACAGCACATCAGTAGGCCCTGCTGTACCCAGGAAACACAGTCCTTCCTTCACCATGGTCTGGAAACATTCCCCACCACAAACCAGGGGAAGTGGAGGAGAGGGGTTGCTGGCTCAGAACCTGGAATGCTCTTTCCATGTCCTGTACCCTGAGCATCAGCAATGCTGGATGTGCAGAAACCAGCTGTAGGGAACCAGACCCCCTGGGAGGAAAGGGGAAACACAAGGAAACATGTTTTCCAAATAATCCACAGGGAGCCTTTGAACCTAAAGCAAACACACAAGCTTACTGAAGAAATTCACCAGCGTGAGATAACGTAGTAGGCGGAGATGTTCACCCTACAGCTTATGTTTTCGGTCTTGGAAAAACAAATTTATATTCTTATAGTGGAAAAGGTGCTTGAAATCCTACCTCAGCTCCTGTGAGAGGCCAAGTGACCATGCAGGCGGATGTCCAGGCTGCATTGCTGGTGTGGGATGAGCGCCGGGCAGGTGGGAGCAGTTTATTTGCTGGTGCACACTGCCACCTCGTGGCTTTGTCCCCGGCTTCCAGGACAGGTCCCGGGACTCGGAGCTGCAGCGAGAGCACATGGGAAGTTGTTTGGAAATACTTTCACTGACCACAACCTGCAGCTGCAGAACAGACAGGCTCTGGAGTAACACAGCCTGTGGTTACGGAGCCCGGCTTGGGCAGCTGTATTTCCACCACAGTATCTTCCCTGGTTCCAGCTCATACTGTCTAACATTAAGAAATCAGGGAGCTAAAGAATTTTGCACGTTACTTATGAAGCAATTATAAAGAATTAGTTATGAAGCCAGCAACTGAACATTTCAAATTTCTCCTATCACCCTGCTAATTCCTGTGGAAGTTAAACAGGTATGTTAGCTGCATAATTATTTGTTTGCAGAGGAGGTTGACAGTGGTTTACAGAGCATGGACAACCATGTAATTCCTCTGTAGCTACATGGTAATTATTGTGCTATTATAGAGTAATTAAACATGCAAATAAACATTAAAACAGGGGGTCTGTATGGGAGCTGCCAGCAACTGTAGGATAGAAAACCAAACAGTAAATCAAATTACAGTGTACCACAGGTGTATCAGCTACAGCAGGTAGTTAAGAGTATCATCTTTTACACCACAAGTCGGTTTTGTAGTTTTTCTGATGTCACAAGTGTCTGCCTTAATTACCCAGGAGACATCTAATTTTGCAAGTTCTCTTTGTGGGTTAATCATTTTGCCATCCCGTTATGCCTCTTCTTTTCCTAAGGAGAGGAGGAAATACATCCTTTTTACCCATGATGGCACAAACCTTCCAGAAAAATGTTCTCCAGAACTCTGCAAAACAAGCACAAGAGTCTGGCTGTGCCCAGGTTGGTTCCTTTAAGAAAGAAAGCTGAATATTAACATAGCCCTGTCCAACTGTGATCTCACTGTCCTACACAAAGCCTCAACACAAAGTTCTTTGCCACATGTCAAAGTCAAACTATTCAAAACAACCCTCAAGCCCATGCTGGAGCAAGACCTCAGCGTGTGCTGTGTGTAAGGGTAGGACCTGACAAACTCAAAGCTTGGGTTTACTTTTGCCCCAGAGATTCTCCCCCTGCATTTTCCACTTTTGTGATGTTGCAGTGATGGATGAAGATTGAACACACCCAGCACCTGTCTGAAGATCTTCTGACATGTGATTCTGCACTGGATTTAAGCACAGTCCCTCTTACTGAGCAGAGAAGTATGTTTGAGTGTGGCCTATCCCTAAAATTGGGTGTGAGTGTATAAAAGAGCAAAATCCAATGAGCTGGGGAACATTTGGTGAAGACAAATAAATACCATAAATTATTTATAACCAGGATCAAAATACTGCAATTCCCGTTTCCTTCTGTCCCCTCAGCAGGTCATTTGCAGGACTCAATCCCACACTGGCTGCAGTCTGAGGGAAGTTCTCCTTCCATCCTGGGGGAACCTGGATCAGGGCTCAACAAAAAGGCAGGAATTAATGAAAGCCATTTCTCTTGCACTGCCGGCGAGCCAGCAATGAGCTTTTTCTTACAACAGTTCTCCCTTCTGATGCCATGCTGTCATTGCCAGGACACCAGTTAAACCTTGCAAAGAAACCCCTGGCACATTTATAGATATTTATATATATTCAGTCCCAGGACCAGCTGAAACAAACACATTTATTTTGACCACAAACAGATTACCTCCGAGATGCATCTCAAGGCTCTTCTGACCCTTGGTTCCTTTACTCTGTTTCCACACACAGAAATCCTACATTGTTTAAAAGTATGGGCTTATTACCTTTAATGCATATATTTGTTATGGCAGCAACAACAATCACAGCCACTGCTCCCCTTTCCTTGCTCTGCCCTCTCACTTAGCAACCAGTCCGAGTGCTGCCAGCACTACTCTTGGCTTGCCAAGGTAACTATTTCTGTTCCTTGAATTTGATTTCCTAGCAGGGTCTAATTTATACTTTGGTGCTGTGTGGTTGTCACGAAAATCCTCCTTGCCCAGCTAATGCCAAGGTGTGCTGCAATCTCCTGCTCCCGCTCCACAGATCCCAGCTGGGAGAGGCTGGGGCTCCACCTCCACTCCTGGGACTACACACACGCTTTGCTGAGGATGACTGACTTGTAAGCATATGTGCAAAAAATACCCTCTTTCCCGATTTTGTCCATTGGTATCTCAAAAGTGACTTCTCGGAGAAAGTTTTCCTGCCTTTACGCTGAGAACAAACACAGCTGAAGTCGGAGCTCCCTGCAGAGGGAGCAGGCTCTCCATCCAATCGCAGCCAGACACGTGAGTGGAAAACCTGCCTTTTAGATAAGCACAGGGCGTCTGTCATCAAACTCATTTGCAGACCCTTGCCAGCTCTGTCAGGGTAGCTTGCTCTTTGCATGGGAATTACACAGAATTCCTTACTCGGGGATCCAGGTTCCCTTACTCACACCGCTAGCGCAGATATGCCCCATGACACAGAAAATTAGCAAATAACTTACCCATTCTGCTAAACTTTCCTAGAATATTAGTCAAGTAGTGCTGGAAACAAGAGCATTGGGCCAAAGAACTTGGGGGGGTCAGACTGTCTCGTTGCCCCTCCAAGGGTGTTCTGGATCCCTTGGATACCCACAAGAAAGGAAGAAGCTCCCTGAAGACAGGTAGTTATTTTACTTCTCACGCTCCTGGGCAACAGGAACTGGTCAGAATTGCAGAGTCCCCCCCTCCTCCCAGAACCCTGAGGATCCAGGAGAGGTTCACCTGGATCCTGCTCTCCAGAGCTCATGGTGCTTCGCTTCCAGGAAGAGAAAAGGCCATGCCAGCTGCACCATCACTGACGCCAAGTGGCTGTCAAAAGGATTTATACCTTTCCATCGGCCAAAGAGAAGGAAACACGTCTGTAAGGTGAGCCCAGCACATGCCACACACGAGCACTCGCAGCCAGCACTGCAGAGAGAGCAGCTGGCACGGGGGACACACGGCCATGTGTCAGGACACACTTTTATACAACAAAGCAGCTCCTCCAGAGGCTCCTGAGTAGCTCTTGAGGACCTTCTCTCAGTAGCCCAGACTTGTCTGCTGCTCTGAGGTGCTTTAGGACCCTTCAGAGCACCACAACCTGCCTGTGCAGGATGTGTGACCAAATTACCGGGGTTATTGCAGCACTAAGCAGGTCCGGGGGTCCCTCTTAGTCCCAGCCCAGCCAGTCAGGACACACCAAGAGGGACACAGGGCTCACACCAAGCCTGAGGTTCAAGCAGGAGTGCACACAACAGGAGGAGGAGGCACCCACATCTCCCCAGTCCTGAGCTTTATCCCCTCTGCCTCCTCTCTGGATAAAAGGGAATACTGGCAAAGCCAGTGAAAGGCAGGGGGGATATGTAGCCTTTTCCCCTCAAACACAGGTTTCCTTACACTAGGTGCAGCTGGGCAGTATATGCTAATAATTTGTCAAACACTCTGCTGGAATTGTGGATAAGAATCATGCTTTTTGTACAGAAAATTGAAAATGAAATAGTGCCTAAAACTGCAGCTATTACACAGCACATTATCTTGAAGGGCTTTGGTGTAATTTAGATAAAACACCATATCTCTGATTTCAGAAATGTCAACATCATTCTAAATGTACATGTGCTTTTCCATTGGTTTTCTGTGAAGACTTACAACTCCATGAGCCTGCCTCTGTCATTCTCTCAATTTTCTTTTTAAATTGGCAAATGAGTATTCCATCTTTCAAAATTTCAGGTACATTTTTATATGTAGGAAAAGTGCATGTTCAGAGATGCCCCTGGATGGCTTCATTATGGATCTCATCAGCTGTAACACACTTCCTGAAATAAAATCTATGCATTTGGATGAAACAGAAAAAATTAATACCAGAACAAGGATGAAATGCTTCACTTCCCTCCTTCACCCCTGATATTCATGTTGCACTTCATCTCTAGTGCTCTGTACTTTTTCTTCAAACTTACTTCAAAGAGGAAAACACACAAACTGCAGTTCAGAAAATTCCAATTAAGCACACCAAAGCCCCTTTTGTGGTGGTCAGACACTGGCCCAGGTTGCCTGGAGAGGCTGAGCAGTCTCCATCCTTGGACATATTCCAAAGCCAACCAGGCACGGTCTTGAGGTCCCTGCTCTGGCCATACCATCCTGGGCAGAGGCTGGAGCAGATCATCTCCAGAGGCACCTGCCAACATCACACACGGTCTGGGTTCCTGTTTCATTGCTAGTTCATAGGAAAATGGGTACAATTCATGTGAACTTTATCCATGTTCTGCCATCTCCAACCTCTGATCAGGTTCCAGGAGTGTCTTAGACCCCCTGATAATTGTCCTCCAGTGGTTTCCCGCTGTTCTCCAGGGAGCAGGGAAAACAGGATGTTGGCACAAAATAGCAGGGGGATGTGCCTGCTGCAAGTGCTGGAGAGCTGGGAGCAAGTGCTGGGAGCAAGGGAGGAAGGATCAGGCAAGGGGGCTTTGCTGCTCTGGCTGCTGGATTTCCAGCACAGCCGGGTTTGGCTCTGTTTGCTCGTACCTGAATCAGCAGCTGGACAAAAGGAAGAGGATTTTTGCCCCAACACATTTACATTCTCATTTAATTCTCCACAGGCTCCTCCTTCCCTGCCCCGGGAACTAGAGCACATCCATGCAGCCTACAGTGTGGGAAATCAGCACGCTGTGCAGGAAGGTCGTGGCAGCCATTCCTCCTGATTTAAATGACCTGGGAGTGTAGAAGGGTGCAGGTCTACACAATTTGTCTGTTTGCTGTCATTAGCAAAGAGGCAGTGACACATCCCTGAGTACCTGTGACTGTCACTCTAAACATGTACTACATGCGTAAATACAGAGGTTTCTAATTAGACTGACTGATCAAAAATACTTAATGAATTCTCGTTCTTCTTTCTTACAAAGTCAAATACTTTGTGAGACAAACGCCATCCTAATCTAAACCTTCAGCTCTGCCTTCAGCCATTCCCCACATTAAGCCTTGGCATTTCCCACTTCCCAAGTGCTGTGGATAGCTCTGGGCACCAGCCACCCCTGCTTACCACTCCTGCACACACACATGGAATCAACCCAGGGATTGTTTATAGGGATGCAAAGTGTGCAGCTGCAATTTACAAGTTCATTAACACTGTCCCTGCAAAGATCAGGTTTTCTTTAATTGGAGCCCTAATTAGCAATGAATTCTCATTATTTTTCATTGAAATCCCAAAGCAGCTTTGGCACATTCTCTTTGTTCTCCTGAAAGCGGGGAAGTGGAGAAGCGTAGGGGAGATAGAGACACAGCTGATGATATACTGGGGCGGGTGTTTTCCCCTCGAGCCCTTTCCTCCAGTTTAATACATTTTGCAGCAATTTCCATTATTGTTTCTGATTTGAAGAAATAAATATTTCCATGAAGAAATAAATATTTCCGTGAAGAAACACTAACTCCAAGCATGCCTCAGAGCGCTGGCCTGAGTCCTCACAATGAGGATTTGATGTGGCAACATGAAGTGGCAGAATGGAATATCTGCATCCTCTTGGAACTGGTGGTTTGGTTTCCCCACAGTGAAATTTGGCAATTGCTCTAGGGCAGGAGGCCCTCACCCCCTGCTAGTGAGAGACACCCTGACCAATGGACCCTGGGCACCTGGACTTGGCACTGGGAGAGAGGAGTCCAGCTGCTGGACCATGATGGTGTTTGCTCCAAACCCAGAAATGTTCTGGACTCTTGGCAAATTCTGAGATTTTTTTTTTCCAGAGGCATGGATAATCATCACATTGTTTCCACAGTCCTTCTACAAATTATTCTGATAATAAAGGACCTCCTGTGACATTAAGTACATTTTAATTACAACATTGTCTGTAATGCATATATCTAATTGCAAATAATTATTTTATCTTATTTTGTCTGTAGGCCTGTTAGATGTATCAGATATTATCTTCTGACTCAGTGGTACAGGTTAATTAAAATTTCTCTTTTAATATAGTTTCAAAGCTAACTACATAATTTCATCTGAACACCAGCTGTGTTGGTAAAAATTATTTTTTATTATTTTTTGTCATGCTTGTCCATGGAAGAAAACTGAGCCATTTCTGCAGCTTGTAATTACTGCACTGCTTTCTGCAGTCCTTCATTTGCAAGGGAAGAAAGAAAGAAAGGAAGAATGTGTGTAACATCAGTGGCCAGCGGTTGCTTTGTGTGTTCCTGGTTCATTTTGACGGGTTTTTTGTTCTCTTTCTCATGTACAAAAGCATTTGAGACCTTCTCTTCAGAAGCAGAATGGAAGCTCTCACACAGCCTGGTTGGTCAGAATGAACCACGCTCAGGGTTAAGACAATCCGAGTGGTCATCCTTGATGTTAACAAAGCCCAGCTTAAGGGCGACCCCAGCCAGCTCCTTCCTTCCTCATTTATTGTTCCTTCGAGTGATAAAGAGCAAGGTGAGAGAAGAATGAAAATCTAAATGCAATGTTGAGTCAAAAAAAGAGAGTTTAGGTTAAAAATACAGCAATGTAAACCCAAGAAAGCCAAGCAGAGGACCAGTGGAAAACATGGGTTCTTATTTCAGGTGGGAGAACACTTCACCCGTGACTTGCAGGAGCCAATGACCCTGACTTCACCCTCTGTGCATCATTTCCTCGGCCCAGAAATGCTTCTGTAAGCAGGACTGTCACCATCTTGCTGCTGCTGCTGCTGCTGCTGCAGACCCTGCGTGCTGTGCCTGTGTGTTCAGAGCCAGCTCCAGGGCTGGCAGGGACAGGGTTAAGGTGTGTTCCCAAGGAGGGGAGCAGGGGCTCTGGAGCTCCACCACGCCGGGCCAGAGGTGAACGCTGCCAGGAGGAAATTGCTGCAGCTCCACTGAGATCACGAGTGACCTTTCCTCTTGGAGAGGGGTGAAGTAAACAACACTTATCTCGGATTTAGTGCAGTTGAGACAAGCAGCACTTTATCTCTGTTCCGTGGCACACGGAGCAGGGAAGCAGAGGGATGATTTTCCTGCTTTTAGGGTGTAAGCAATCTCTGCTTTCCTAGTCCACTCTCAAGTTGAGCTGTAACACCTCCTCGTGGAAAGATCTTGGCCAGGGCAGCAGGTTATAGGCTTGCACAACATGCCATAAACCTCCTCATGCAGTTCAGCCTTTCGCAAGTGTAGTCTGAGCTCTCCTTGGTGGGTTGGATATTTTTACTCCATGAAATTTCCACATCCTCCATACCATTTCCTTTTAGAAGGTATCATGGGACATGCAATCCCTGATCTTTCTATTTTGGATTTTTTTCCATCCATAGACATAAATCCTTCTCTTTCCCTCTGTGTATAGAGGGAAAAAGAAATCTGTCAGGATTTTTTGACAGTGCATTTCTTCTATGTCTAACTTTTACTATATGAATGCTATCTGAATGCCTCGTATGACAATAGCTAGAAGTTCTCCATTTGGTTGTTCTTACTAAATAGCCCCATACCCAGAAGATCCATTCCCTTTTACTGCCAGAGTCAGAACTTCTGAAAGCCCAGCTCCCAGCCACAGCTGTGCTAAGGACACTCCTGCTCCCAGCCTTAGGCGTGGGTTATTTCAGCGTTGTCACCCATGGTTTGCTATCCCGCAGTCCCCTGGGAGCTGTGCTCCATCTGCTTTTCCTAAAGTGAATATTCAACTCCTACAGGTAAGTATTAAGTAAGTGACTCCTGCTAAATAATTAACTGCTTTCTGGGGAGCTGTGAGGCTGGGGTGTGCTCAGCCAAGAGCCCAGCGCGTGTCTTCGGGAGACACGCAGACACTGTGCCCCTTTGGACTGCTCCTCTCCACCCCTGGATAAGCCAGATAACTGGTCACAGCCCTCCTGGCTTCCTCTGCACTTCCAGCCCCTCCGAAGGCTAGGACAATCCTCAGTCCATGAGCAACAGTGAGAAATCCTTCAGGTGCTGAATGAGAGTCCCCAGGGAAGACCCTCAGTAAGCATTAAATGGATGAGGCACCTTTGCTTCCGTAAACTCAGCGAAACTCCAAACCTTTGCAGCAGTTGGTCCATGGAAAGCCATTTGCAGGATCCAGACTTAGAAAAAGTCAGGCATACAGTAGAAATTCAGCACTAATAGTATGGTTTGGAGTCTGAAGCAGAGCGTTGCAGGAGCAGGGATCCATGCCTGTATGCCCTGTAGGAATACTTGGGAAAATGAAATTATCAGAGCCAGAGGGAAATGTCTTTTTCACACGTCATATCAGGATGGAGAGGGCAGAACCTCATTTCCCTATGCTGGCACAGCACCAAAGCTCTGCCAGGCACCTGCACCTAAGCCAGGAAGCATCAAGTGAGCTGATTCCCATGCAGGAACAAGAAGCTTGGGTGCCTTAATGGATGTATTGGACCAAGGATATGCAAGAGGACACAAGAAACAACTTTCTAAATACAATTTGAAGCATTTGGTTTGAAGGACAAAAAGTCAGTACCGGCACCCTGCGCTACGGAAATCATTATCTCACCTGTAGGTTATTTAGGAGGCAAGTCTCCTGTATTTACTTTTCCCCTGGCCTTTTTCCTAGGCTCAGTATAAAGTGTTGCATTGACATAAGTAAGGGGAGAAGTTCCGTAACTTAATATGCGCCATTAAAATTTCAGACTCCACAGGAAAAGCAACCCTGCCTGTTCATCAGGTCCAGTGAAATTCATGTGGCTGGTGTCACCTTTCCACAAACTGCACTGCAAGAGGCACTTTGTTCCCGCTGCCCACCCTGGCTTAGGGCAGGGAAGAACACAGGGCAGAGATTCCTCCCTCCTGTGAGCTGAATGCACTGTGTGCATTATGGGCACAGGAATGCTCCTGCTTTTTCTGGCACACCAAGGAAATGGTGACAGCACCGAGGCACATCCTGGGTTTATCACTGTGACCGTGGCTCTGACTGATGATTTTGTTACACACTGTGGTAATTCACTGCTCTCTTACCAGCAAAATGGGATGTGTGTCATCCTTCTGATGGGAAATTCAGGAAGTCACCATGACTTCAAGATGACGACAAGCAAAGCCCTGAGAGCCACAGCTCTTGCTCTCCTGCCCCTGCATCCTTCAGAGGCTCCTGGGTGGCACAGGGAGGCACCGAGCACCAGTGGCAGGGCCCAGCTGCAGTGGGGCAATGCCTGCTGTGGGGTCATCACTGCCAGCACGACCCCAATACTCCCTGAAGGACCGGGCTGCTTCCAAGAAGGGAGGAAGGAAAGGTCTGAGCTGTGCAACTCAGGGATAGCGTGCGGGCCTGTGGTGCAAACACGTATTAATAATTCAGACTACTCTATTTTGGACTGGGAATGTGCAGCCCCTCACCTGCACTGCTTAAGGCAATGGGTGCCTGAAATAGAAACTCCTCCAAGAGCAGAAGGATCCCAGCCAGGAGGGCTGGGCCAGCAGCCACAGAGCACTGCAGGGGCAGCCTTTGCAAGGTCAGCACTTTCTCTTTTGTCAGCAGAGTCTTGGCCGTGCCACAACTCCCCAGAAATCTCCCCCGGACTAATGGGATGCTGCTCTTCCTCCAGTGCAGCCAGCAGAGTAGGGTCTGCCCACCACATTATCCAAGCAGACAGCCAGGCAGGCAGGCAGGCTCCTGCACAAGGAGTGATTTTCCCAAGGAACACCCAATCCATGCACACCATTACTGTGCCTGTGCCCATCCAGTCAGCTTGCTCAGGACATCACACTGTGCTGTGACCTTTAACAATTCAGTTCTGTCACAAGTCCCCTTACGAGACTGCTTTATATAGATTTTACCTCAGATCCTGAAAGCTGAATGATCAAACCTCTTTCAGGAAATTATTCTACCTTAAGCATCAACTTTCGGAAATGCATCATCTGACTTTCTGAAATTACAAACGTTATATTGTTAGAAAACACAAGTTACAGGATTTTACAAGTGGTTCTCCTATAAAGGCTGAAGTCACTGCTGCAGGTTTACTGGCATTTCTGGTTTGTGTTATACTACATCAGCTCCTAAGTGAATCATTCAAAAGTTACATTTGATGATGTTTGAACTAATAGGTTCTAGGCCAGTTGGATATAAATCTGAGTTCCTACAGGTACATATGAATTTGGATACTTTTGCCTACCTAAAACACTGAGGAGAAATCACTCCATGGCTCTGCATCTTCCTGCTAAGCTGACTGTTCTTAACAAAAGCCAAAGGAATGTTACCATGAACATTTAGCCAGCACACACATGGTGATGCATCTACATACACAACAAAGCACTGCCCCACGTGCTGTGACATGGGACATGCAGGAGAAAATAAAAGGAAGGACATCCAGGGGTTATCATTCAGTTTTCTACCATGATGATTCACCTAATGCAAAGACATACTAAAACCAAACAGGAAAAGTGTCAGAAATCTTTAGAGTAACTTCAGTTTTTGATAGCTGAGCTTAGACTGTGTATTTCCAGGTAATATATGCTCTGAAAGGAGAAGAAACTTCTGAGAAGCAAAGTCTCTTGTCCCACCCTGTACGGAAGCATCCTAATTTCTGGGAGCTTAGTTCTCCTTGCCACAGCCAAGTGGCCAAAACCCCTTCTCATGAGAGTCCACTGAATCATGCCAATGTTTGTCCCTTTGTCCACCCATGTATTTCAGAAGCACCGTGAGTGATACAGAGATCAAGCTCATCTCATTTCAGCAGAAAGCCCATGAACACTCATGGCAGTGGGGTTGAATTCGGTCTCTGCTCTGCCCCAGGCTTTTCAGTGTTGCTGGGAACAGCATGGGCCCTTTCAGCTTCCCCTGGTTCCTTCCAGCTGGGTATCACAACCCGCTGGGCTCCCCAGTGCCAGTGCTCCAGGCTCCAGAGGGGAATGTCCTGCCCCACAGGGAATTACCTCCCACCACATACAGAAGCACTGCCTCACCTTGCAGCTTGTGGATGCAGGAGAACTGAGATAAATAACCTTAATTCTGTGGTGAAAGCACAAATCAGTAACTTCCAACCGCTCCAATTATGCCAGTGTTAAAGGATGCTGACTCACTGATTTCCCCACATGACCCCATTTCCCAGGAGCTAAGAGGGAAAGCAAGGACTGTTCTAGAGCATCCTCATTCCAGCCATGGCATCCTTATTCCGTGGAGCTTTGCACAAGGAGAATTTCTGGCAAACTTTAAAACACCAAGTGACCAAAGCTATGCAGTTTGGTGCTCAGCACCACAATGCTTCCCTGCTTATTACAGAAGTTATCAGACACCAGAGCAGCTGTAGAACCACAATTCCTTTATCTGCAATGGTTCCTTTTTTAACAAAGCAGAAAAAGACAAAAACATGGAACAATTAGAAACCATCAGAAGAGACAAACGGAAAGTCACTGGTTTCGTAAGTCAATTAAAATAAAAGGGAAAAAAAAAAGGAGAAGAAACAAGAGGAAGCCAAGATTTTATCCATGTGCTTCCTCTGCCAACTGCACAAATTGATTCGTGGCAATGGAAGGCACAAGCTAAAATGGCCCAATTCACTCTTCTCAGGAAGCTGCAGATGCTCAAATTGCAGCATGTGTCCTCAAATTTTAGACAGTTGCAGCAGATTTGTAACTTTTCTAGAATGAGACGTTGTGTAATGGTGTGATGGGAAGAATATGCAATAGGAATTACTGTAAGCCTGAAATGAGTGCTAAGGCAGGGGACGATGGGGCAGCAGTGAATTTCCTGTGCCTGACTCCAAGGCCGTGTGCTCCATCTTTTTTGCGTCCCTTTAAACGCCGTGCGTCAGCACTATCCATCTTCCTGACTCCAGGAAGGGAATTCTCAAGAGCAGCAGGAATGCCATGAGGTTTGGTGGCAGGGCCAGCCTCTGCTCTCTACCGTCCAGAATCCAGCTGTGCTCCAGAGGGGGAAAGCTGTGCCAGGCTCCCCACAACGGGGTGCCTGCAGCCCCCTCCTGCCCAAACCCCGGCCCTTGCTCCTTCACTTACGTGTTTGTTTATTTATTTAGCAGGGTAACTCCCACCCTGCCTGTTCCCTGTGTGCCACATGGCTGTCCCAGGACGTGGAGGAGCTGGGAATGTCCCTTCTCCAGAGGCACATGTCCAGGGCTGGATGACCTGGTGCTTTGGTGACCCCAGGGCTCTGCAGCAGAAATGGTCCCTGAGAGGGCTCAGAGGAAGCCAGAGGTGGCAGTGATGTATTTTATGCTCCTAACAATAGCAATTCTTGTGACATTTCATTATTCTACAATGATTCATGGCTGAAAAATAATATCTACACGATGTTCAAATTGATCCTTAGGTAATTTTGTTAAAGACTAAGAAGTATACATGCAAGGTATGTCTCTGACACACATCGTTTTCTTTTTTAGGACCACAGAACCTGCCTTGGAGTTTGTTAAAATTTACCGTTTTGTTGTTTTTTTTTTGTTTTGTTTTAGGAATTTTACTAGGAGGATCTGAGAACCTTTAAGTGAAACCCTGCTGGCTTCTCATTCTGGGTGGATCGTGCTTTTGTCGTGTAACTACGAGCCCTCTGCGCCACGGCAACAGAGACAGCACTTATTATTTACATGTTTGCATATTCCCAGGGATCCCGGCTCGGCATTCCCGGGGATCCCACCCGCAATTCCCGGGGATCCCGCCCGGCAATTCCCGGAGATCTCGGCTCGGCATTCCCGGGATCCCACCCGCAATTCCCGGGATCCCACCCGGCAATTCCCGGGGATCCTGGCTCGGCATTCCCCGGGGATCCCACCCGGCAATTCCCGGGGATCCCGCGCGGCGGGAGCGCGCCGTGACGTCAGCGGCACGCCGCGGTGACGTCAGAGGCGCGGGGCGGGCGGTGCCCGCAGCTCCCGGCGCGCCCCGCGCGGCGCAAACGGGGCGGGAGGGGAGGGGGGAGCGGAGCGGGAGCGCTCCCGGTGATCCCAGCGTGTCCAGCCCCGCACCCGGCCCCGCCGCGATGTTCTCCAGGAAGGGCCACGCCGACGTCAGGAAATCCACGCAGAAGGCGCTGGACCCGAAGCGGGACGTGCTGACCCGCCTGAAGCACCTCCGCGCGCTGCTGGGTGAGCGGGGCGGGCGCGCCCGGAGCCCCCACTGCCCTGAGAGGAACCCCCCCATTGCCCTGAGGGGAC
>JAWWEE010000105.1:5250029-5338871 GCA_035221455.1 Xenops minutus
CCCCCCCATTGCCGTGAGGGGACCCCCCCCCCATTGCCCTGAGGGGGCCCCCCCCCCTATTGCCCTGAGGGGACCCTCCCCCTATTGCCCTTTCCCCTGAGGGGAGCCCCCATTGCCCTGAGGGGACCCCCCCACTGCCCTTTCCCTTGAGGGGACCCTCCCCCATTGCCCTGAGGGGACCCCCCTATTGCCCTTTCCCCTGAGGGGACCCCCCCCCATTGCCCTGAGGGGACACCCCCCTTCCCCTCTCCATTGCTCAGAGGGTACCTTGTTGAGGGGAGTGGGTGTGTTTCATCAGTGAGCTGTAATTTTGGGGGGGTCGGGTGGGCAGAGCTCAGGTGCTCCCTCAGTGCCCTGCCCAGGTGTGCCCTGTGGAGCCTCCCGAGCCTGAGGAACAGCTCCTTGTCTGGTGTTCTGCTGGTAGGAGAAGATACACAGAAGCAGCTTTTAATGTGCAGTAACAAGGTGAGGGGGTTCTGTGGTGAGGCTGAGCGAGGAGAGTGGTGCTCGCCGTGCCCTTGGAGCTCTGGGAGCTTCCCGATGGGAAGGGGCTGTGACCCTGTGGCCCCCGCTGCTTTCCAGGTGTTGTCAATTAGGTGCAGGAGTGAGCAATCACTCCGATTTAGGGGTGTAATTATTCCCCGGGATCTGCTGTGTTTAGGTAGCTAACTGGGGGCGCTTGGTTGGTGGACAAAGTGCTGGACAAAGCCGGCCTTGTGGCTTGGGCTGGCTCATCTTTTGAGCAATAAAGTGTAAGTTTGATGTGCTCGGGCTGTGGGTGTTTAAGCTCATAATTTGCAGTCTCAGGCAGAGCAGTTGTGATGTGGTGGGAGAGAAGAGGCTCCTGTGCCAGGGCCTGAGCACCTGCAGACCGCCTGGGTGTGCGGGCAGGGCTGCACCTTGGCGAGCGAAGGGTATGGAATTCCCGGGTGGGAATTCCTCCGTGCAAGGAGTGCCTGTGCTTGGCAATCAGCTGGTCAGCGTCGCGTCGATCTCCCTCCGGGAACTAAACGTGTGAGTTTGTTGTACTGACGGTGCGTAAAAGGCTTTGTTTGTTTGTTTTCGTTGGTGTTCTGTTTTGTTCGTCTGTTTCAATGGAACTATGTACGTAGGTGCCTGGGGGCGGGAATTTGAAAAACCAGGAGAAGGTACTGGCGTTAAGATATGCCTGTTACCTGTGTGTGTCCAATTGCACATGTGCTGTACTATGTTAAAATAATGTCAACTTTATTGTAAAACAATTGGGGGAAATTCTTTAAGATCGGAGCTTTAGAATGTTTTGTGGAACTGCCCTGAGAAAGATCACGACTGGAGACTGTGTTGTGAGCTTGGGATGATACATTTCTTCCTTCTACACCAGCCTCAATGAAATAAATAGACTTGAAGAACTAAGAAAAAAAGCAACCTTTTTGTTTATATTCCCTTTTCAGCCTCTCAGTGAGACACGACTGGTTGAAACTGCAGTACTGCCTTCCTCTGGCTCCTGGTTATTCAGGGACACTGTTTGGTTTAGTGTGCCCCCGCGGTGCTGAGTTGGCTCTCAGACTCCTGGGACAGACCCGGAGGGGGAACAAATGGAAAACTAGGCTTATATAGTGTGCCAAAATTAATTTCTCTCCCAAGGCAGATGGTGCAGGAGGTGGTGCTGTCTGGTGGGTTTCTGTCAAGAAACTTATTACCTAGTTGGAAAGGGGGAGAGCACAGACGTCACTCTTGGGAAGTAACATCTTTCCTTCCAAATGGCTGCTGTGTTTGGAGGTTTTCTGGATTCACCTCTGGTTTAGAGTGAAGATTGTTCCCAGTGCCAGAGGGCTGGCAGGGGGCTGTGGTGTGGCAGCTGCCTGGCTGCTCAGGGCTGGGGATCAGTGAAGGCCTGGGGAAGAGTGGGCTCTGGGGATGTTGCCGGGATGTCTTCTTTTGGGAACATCAATGTAAACATTTGAGATAGCACGGGAGTGGCTTTTTGAAGATGGTATTTTCATAAATATCATTGCAAGTGTATCTTTTATGATACTGGTCAGCACAGACAATGAAGCAACACATAGGAAGAACCTTTTTGGTATTTAAGAAAAATAAAGCTTTTGGCATAAAGGTTCAAAAATAGTTGGATTTTTTTTCCTCCTCCCCAGATGCACCTCTCCTTGTGGTGGCCAGGGACAGGAATGTGTGTCTGTTCCTCCCACCGTGGACATTTCAGCTTCGCTGGAGCCATAGGGGCACATGTTCTCCAAATAGCTGCTCCTGTTCTTGTGTTTCCTTAGTTGATGCCAACTCCTCTTCCTTTGTTAGTTTTAAATCACAGGAATTAAATTGCAAACAAAATGACAGTTACTCTTCTGTGATCTCACTGATGTGGGAGGATAAAGATCAGAGAAAAGACGATAATAGGGGAAGGATGAGGGAAAGGAATGTGTATTTCCATAAATAAGGGCTCACGTGAGCTCTGGATTGCTTCATGCCCCTTAGTGCCATCTGTGTAAGTTTCTGCAGTGTCCAAACTGAAAGAAAAGGTTCCCTTTAAGTTTGTGTTGCTTATGACATCTCTCAGGCCTCAAATGTCCTTTAGGATCCAAAATCTTGATCTGTGGGGTACTCTGCCTGCATGGCAGGATAAAACACTACCTAGAATAGCAACAGGACTTTAAAGTGGGTGTTCATTTGTGTTTGGGAAATGACCAGAACATTTCCTTTATTTTTTTACTGCGATGGAGATGTGCTTACATTCAGAAATTTCATAAAGTCAGTAAGAACATTTTTTTTTTCCAAATATAGTTTGTGGAAGTGTCAGAAGTGTGGCCTTTTTTTTTTTTTGCAGTAGACTTAAAAATAATGGACTGATAAGCAGCAGTGGGAATGTGTAGGTTTGGCTCTTCCCCACTGACTGGCCTTAAATGAAACCTCTGCAGTTTCCCAGAGTGGTTTCTGTGGGACTTTTGTGGCACAAAGATGAATCACTGTTCTTTAAGACTTTTTCTGTGGCTGTTGGGTAAAATTACTTTTTTTTTTTTTAATTGAAACATCTTCACTAGTGTTTTCTCCTCAGGCACAGTTGAAATATTTAGGTGTGATGAGTACTACTGCCGACAGATGTGGGATGCTGCTCTGTCCAGTGCTTTCATCCTTTTCTCTGTTGAGCAGTGGGCAAACATATGAGAGACCTGACATGGCTGCACACAGACTTCAGGTTAAATATGAACTTTGTTAGGTTACCAAGTGCAATCCTTAATTTTGTCTCTAAAAAATATCAATTGGGAAAAAACCTGTTTTTCATTGAAACTGGCCCATCAAAATTGGGATAATAAAGGAGAGCAGTGGGGTTTCAGTTCTGGCACTGCTTGGTCTCACAGTTCTGTACAGCTGGAGTAAAACCAGTGTAGTGGAAATTTTCATTCAGAGACAGTCAAAAGAGAAATGTGTCTGGGCTTCTCGCTGAATTTAGAACTGGTGTCATTCCGTAGAGCTCATGTGAAATTTGAGGCGTTAACATTGTTTTGGAATTTGTTCTAATCTGAGGGGTGTTTTAGTAACAGTCTATTTCCATGCTGACATGGTTTTTTTGAAGATAAGTAAAAATTGTGTGTTATTTCTGGGGTGAGGCTGGTAATAAAAGTTTATCATTAACCAGCGTATGACTGTGAAGTTCTCATCTCCTTTAATTTTTCAAGTGCTTGAGGATTGAGAGAGCTTTGTATAAATAATATAAAGTCAAGTGACTTTGGAAATTCATGGAACCGAGGGAGGATTTCTATCAAGTGCCTGTGATAATGTTTGTAGTTAACAGGAAAATAAAAATAACTGGTATGCAGAGGAGAGACTTATTGTCCCCTATGGATTTTTTTAATATGAGGAAGAGCAATGAGAACTTGGCAGTAAACTCAGGATCTTATTAAATGGTACTTGAGTAGTTTGTTTCCCTAAATTTTAGATTTAAGTAGTAAAACAAGTCAGGGGGACTGGGAGGTGTCCAATGAGCCAGTAATGTCATATTTATATAGAAGAAATAGTATGTTACCCTCATGGCTGTCTTGCTATTTCCTGTATTTTGCTGCCAAAGCTGCACTGAAGTGTTAACCAGAAGCGTGAGCCTGTGGATCACCTGTCCTTGTTTGGGAATGGGGTGAATTGCAAGGGTTTGGAAGCTGCAGTGGGTCTGATGGCTGCTGATGTCTTGCAAGCTTGCCTGAGCTGTGAGTGCTCCGAGCCTGTTTGCAGCTGGAGTAACCTGAGCTATTTGTGAGTAAATATAAAAGTAATCCCGAGGACCTGCAGTTCAGCCCCAGCCTTGCTGCCTCCCTTCCTTGAGTGCTTATAAATGCTCATTCAGTCAAAGTGATTTCCCCAAAGTCAGGATTTTCTCATATTATCGACAGATAAGCAGCACAGGAAACTTTCCTTGATGTTTTCCATTTGAAAAACAGGAATGAGCCCTATCTGCTGTAAGTTTAAACGTATCTGTAAGAAGACGCTGTGTCTGTAGGATGCAGCTCACATCAGACTCACCCCTGAGTCACAACTGAGATGCCACATTTAGAGAAAAGGAGAATTTACTTTTTTTGATAAGGCAGTTCCTTTCTCCTGCTTTGACAATTCACAGGGAAAGTTTCCTTTTTGTGTAGATTTTAATGACCTCATTCCTTCATATGAAATCCCTGTAAATGAAGGCCTTGTTTGCCCCGGAGTTGTGTTTAACAAAACGCATTCATGGAGAGGAATAATTGCACTTAGCTTGCAAATTCAAGACCAGTAGTTTGTAGGAAACAAATATCATGTTAAAGGGTTTTCCCCACACTAATTCTTTCCATAATACAAGCAGCCAAGCAAAGCCTTACTGTTGGAAAGGTATTAATTTAAATAAAAATCAATTTGTCCAAGGCTAAAGGCATTTTTTCTTCTGTAATCCTGGGCTATTGTTAGGACTTGTTGCTGCAATCAAGTTTATTTTGATTAATGAATGGGTTTCTTACCAGGTGAAGCTTCAGTGAGAGGATGTGTTGTAAATAATTATTGTCCTTCACCCTTTTAATTCTGGGTGGAATTGCCTAACTTTTCTTGACCAAATCAGTTGCAATAAAGAGCAAATGGGTGAAGTTACTGTGTTTGGCAAGGGCCAGGTTAAGAAAACGTCAGACTTTTATCTTCTTAAAAAGTAAACTGAGTCCAAATTTTAGACTTGAGTCAAGGCTTCGGAAAATGATTCATGCTTGGGTTGCCGTTATTTTAAAAAATGAATTAGAAATATGCTGTTTTCTGGTTTGATCTGCTTGCCAAGTAAATTTAAGAACTGGATTTGCATCCAGAAGTCTATGCTGGTGTTTTTCTCCAGCAGTGCCTGCTTGTTTCAATGGTACAGAAACTGTTTGGTTACATGGTTAAGACTCACCTTGTTTTTTTTCTTTCTTTCTTTTTGTTTTAGTGAAAAGCAAATGAACCAAAGCCCTCCTGCAAACTTTCATTGATTCAGTGAAAATGGGCATTTCCTTGTTTTACTGGCAAGGATGGAACTGCAGTTTAGTATTGACTATTCAGTGAAGTCACTAAAATAGTTTTGGATTTCATTTTCTAATGCTAAATTTGCAGAAAGACAAGAATTTTCAGCATTCTGCTCCTGTGTAATGACACTGTTCGTTCTCTTTTTAGATATTGTGGATGGAAGTGACCTGAAGCAATTTTTTGACAATAATTATTCTCAAATTTATTTTATATTCTATGAAAACTTCATAACACTGGAAAATAGCTTGAAACAAAAAGGTAAGTTTTAGAGCTTTGCCAGCAGAAAACTGGTCAGGGTTCCCTAATAGATCTTCAAAGCAATTCCATTGGAGCCTCTTCCATGATTGTATAGTCCTCAATTATCTGTATTTGTGTTAATAGTTTCATGCAGCATAATGTTAGTATTAATCACTTTAATTTCATGGTAGCAGGAGAGAACGAGCATGGGAAATTGCTCTCTGAAATGTCAGCAACTGATAAGATTTCTGAGTTTGTTTTTATGGCTAAATGTCATTTCAGCACAGAGTTCAGTTCCTGTGCATTTCCACACCTGTCCTCTCACCCGATCTGGGGTCCTGCAGTTCAGTCTATTTAGATGAGACATGGGCAGGGCACAGAGAGACACCAGAGTTTGGACACGTCTTGCACTTGGGGTATTAGATAAAGATGAAAAAAAAGCTGCATGTGACGTCTTTGTCTTCAGCTGAGCAACAACAGCCTAATTTTGCTGTCTCACACTGTGTATTTATGGCAAACAATATTGTTTTGTGTCTTGCAGGGAATAAATCACAAAGGGAGGAGCTGGACTCCATCCTCTTTCTTTTTGAAGTAAGTTTTCCGTACCATGAAACAAATCTGTATTTTAAGTCTTACTCTGTGTTTACTTGGAGCTTCACTGTGAAAGGTGAAACCACATGTCAGTCACAGTGGCATCAGGAGAAGGGCAGAACAGAGCTCGGGAGGGTGTTAAGCTTTCAGATACAACCATTTTATTATGCAGTGAGAATGTTGGTTAAATGAATATGCAGAGTGAAGATGTTTTATCAGAATAAGTTGGAAATCCTGCAGTGACACATCTGTCCTGAGAATCTGGGGATTGATGCTCTGAAAACAAGCTGGGGTTTTTGTTTCCAGGAGAATTTGGGAGCATGTGATCAGTGGTTCTATAGACTGTTAGGCTAAAGCTTTCAAAATAGCGTGTTTGTTCTTTTTATGTTAATTAAGAAAGGTTTTGCTTCTATATTTTATGGAGGGGCAGTTCAAAATAGCAGCACTTTTCCGTTGGTGTGAAGTTCAGTGTTATATTTGTTTTGAATGTGTCACAGCAGGAGTCTGGGCCCAGGTCCTCTCACATGAAGGCATCTGTTATGGTTACGGTGTTTAGTCTTGCAGCACAAGGGAAATAAAGGGATAGGAGTTGTCAGCTATTGCACGCCAGTTTAATCTGAGCATGTGTAATACTAATTTGTTAAACTTTGTTAGCTCAGTGGAGCATCTTTCACATCCAGAAGCAAATCCTTCCCTCCTTCCCAGCACTGGCCATCAGAGCATGGGCAGTGTCTGGGGAGGAAGTGTTACCTAGTTAACTTCTGCATAATTGAGTTAGGATTGTTTTAATTGAAAGAAGAGTAGTCTGGGATAGATAATTTCCAGAGGTACCTCTTAAATTAAAGTTAATACCTAAATATATTTGGATGTGAAATATCCAGAGAATATCACTGGACTAGGTGAAAGTCTAACATATAAAAATGTTCTTATAATGCACACTGAAATTCTTAGCATAAGTTCTACCTGTCTCTGTATTCAGAAAACAGTGGCACCTTTAATTACTATTTCTTAACAGTTAATTAGGAAAATAATTGGCCAGATTTCTTTCTTAAGATTAAACACACATCTATTGCTTTCGATCTATTTCTGTTTTCTTTATTTCTTTCTCCTTGTTACTCCAACTACTAACTTTTTACTTGAGTATTTAATCAAAAAAGTCATCTTTGTTTATATTTTGAGTTATTTTTTCAGTAAGGGTAGTAGGAAAAAAACCCTCAAACTTTCAGTGGGACTCTAGAAATTGAAGTAAAAACAAAAGTTAATTGTTCTCTTCTCACTCCCTCTAAAAAAAAAAACCCCAACCCAGACCCCTTACAAGTATGTGGTTTCGTGGTTTTGCATTAATGAGTAGTTGGTAGTTGGAATGGTATTTATATTGGTAGTAAAAATTATGCTGTTTAGCCTAATGTGCCTGTAATGGAAAAAATGGCCATGAAAATGATAACATGCAATCCTGGGGTTTTGTGCTCTTGGATTGTCATGTTAATGCAGCCAGTACATCTCCCTTTTATTCTTCTCCCCTGTAACTTTGAGAATGAAATCTGAACTGTGCTTTCTGCTCCTTATGACACTAGCACAAGTCTGCTTTAGGGTTTTGCCCAAAGCACTCTCGAAGAACATGAGCTCATAAATGTGCCAGGTCCATGTTTGGGGCAGGAGAAATTCTTCCTCCTTCTCCCTCTGCAGCCCAGCAGGGAAGGTGTCACCACCTGTACCTGTGCCAGGCAATGGCAGCTCATTAATACACTTACACTGGGGCCTTGAATAAGGAATGACATTTCTGTGGCTGTGTCACTGAATGGGGAAGTAGCTCATGCTTGCTCCCCTGGTTAGAGGGAATAGCTGCATTCCTGGGGCTTGGGAATGGGTGGCTAGTAACTGCCCCTTCATACTCCCTGAAAACATCAGGAGAACATGCTGTCTGAAGGAGGAAAAATCCATAGTTGTGTCCGAGCCAGGGACTGCTTGGGGTCTCAGTGGGGGAGAGTTATGTTACATCCTGGTCACAGACAGCTTTGGGGAACAGGAAATGGTTTAAGGTGTTTGTGTGGAATTCAGGGCCATGCAGTTCTTGGTGGGGCTCTGCTGGAGTGAGTTTGCAGTCCATGTAAACTGACACTGGATAAGTTATGCATGGGAGAACAGCCTGGTGGAGGCCTTGGAGCAACAGAGCAAGGACCCATCAGTCTCCATGCAGGACAGGGAAAAGGAAATGCCAAGTGATGAAACATTCACACTAAGCCATAGGAAACAAAACTAATTGATTGTTAAGCTTTCCATATTTAATCTGATGTCAGCATGAGCCGGGGGAGTTGCTGCATTTTCTTCTAATTAGCTAAATAAAATAGGTAATTATTTAGGATTAACAAATCCAGAATCCACGTGCTGAGTGTTAACAGCTTAAAAATCAATAAAAATATTTATGAGGAAATTGTCGTTGCCTTTCCTGATGGTTTGGTGGGATTGTGCTGCTGTTGTGGAGTGACACCTAGTGTGTGTATATTGAGCAACAGAGGCCTTTCCCACAAATCGTCTGGAAACTGACTTAACTTGGCTGTAATTTATGGAAATTTTAATTTTACACGTCAACTATAGAGCTTGGCCCTTCAGCAACAGCATCAAGCAACGTGTTACTCAAAGGAGAAATGTTAATTAGAAGGGAGAAATGTGAAGGGTTAACTGTTCATTTTGGAAAGTACTTTTTTGCAATTAATATTCCAAAATTCTTGGGTCTAACTCCATATTCTCTAAGGTTCTGTGGCTTTGTCTTTTTCTGTAGAGATATTTGTGAAATGATACAGCAGCTGTGCTGTATTATTTTTCCTTATTTCAGCTAAAAGCCCAAAATTATGTGAAAAACTAACTTTTTCTCTGCTAGGGCTTGGCTGTCTCCAGGTTTGCACTGTATTTGCAGGACAGGTTGCTGTTGTTTCTTGTGTCCCTGTTCCCAGATTTGGGGGCAGCTCTGAGTCCTGTGTGTCACAGACCTTGCAGAACATGCCCTACATTTATGTCCATTATCTGAGTCCCATTACTGTGTTATGTCATCATCTGGCTGTGAAAGATGGATTTGTGTTTTTGTAATAATGTATTTTTTTCTTGCCTCATCAGGTACTGATTCCTCTGGCACTGCATTTATTTTATCTCTAATGAAGTAAAAGCAGACTGATGGCTTTGATACCATACATAGATCAATTTCTTCCCATTCTCTGTAATTTTGCTTTATTAGTGAAGAACAGCCACATCATATCTGTTGTACTGATAATGAAATTCATTCCAGTGATTTAACATGGTCACTGATGCAATGCTTTATTCTCAGAATTTTTCAGATAATCTTTTTACTGTAGGAAAACTTTGTGAAGCCTCTTAGAGTAGCTGCTGTTGTTGCTGGAGGTGTTTCAGGTCCTGTCAATGTAGTTCAGGTGTCACTGCAGGTTTGGGGACAGCCAGGGAGATGGGGTGGGTGCTCCAACCTCCCACAGGTGATGTTTGCTGGAAGCTTCTCAGCTTGGAGTTTTCTGCTTGTTTATTTTTTTTCCAGCGCACAGTAGCATAAAGAGCCCTCATGTTTCATGCTGCACTGACACACCTGAGGTATAGACACTGCTATTTTTAGTCCCCCTAGTAATGCTCATAACTAGAGCTGTTAAAATATATAACTTTGATTCATTCTGGGTTAAGTTTGCTGTGGATATTTTAAATATTGAATTCTCCCAGCACCTTACAGGTGTCCTATGTAGAGACTGTCGTATGAACTAGCAATATTGGTGAACCAGCATAATACGAATTTCAAAACCAGTGGTCATTTTCAATTTCATAAAAATCAGTGAAACTAGGAGTACTTTTGGATTCCTAACTCTTAAAAGAGTTCAGTGCTGTTAATATTTCTTATGAATGTGCAAAAGATGCTCTTTTATATCTGTAGCATTACCTTAGGGTGGTCTACTTTTCTTAGGATGTTGCTCCTAATTATCTGCTACCTTTTGAACAAATGTGAGTATAATTGAATTCTGAGGATTTAAATTGGGTATTGAAACTGGCCAATGGGAAAGGTACTTGTAAAATTCGGGAATAATCGAGTTATGTTGAGTTCTTGTTGCCACAGGTTCTGGTTTCTTATTTCTTGGGATTGCCCCTTCTATTTGACTTTCTTCTTACTATTTACATTTCCCTCTTGTCTGTACAGCTCAGTATCTTAATTTCCCCACTAGTAGGTCATCTGACACTTGAAATCAAGTTACCATTAAGAGTCACAGCTTAAAATGCAGAGTTGCAGCTTTAAATTCAGACTGTAGGTTTCTTTACAGCCTTGCAGTGGGTTCCTGTGGAATTCCTTGCTGGGATTCCCAGTTGCACTATTCAATCTCTAGTGTGTCACCCAGACTTGGTCAGCTGACTCTCAATCTCAATAGCATAAAAAAGGGGCTTTTTTTGTTTATAACAGTAAAAGGTGCTTAGAGGTCTTCTTTTCTATACATAGAAAACTACTTTTTTAACCATTTACAGTTCATTCTGCCATTGTTCTGATTAGTTAATTTGTTATTGCTCTTAAGATAACATTCATGTTATTCTTGCAACATTCTGTAGTAAATTCCATATTTCATATGTTTGACTTCAGAGATCTTACTGCTTCTTCTTATGCCTGGAGCAGTAGTAAGTGCTCTGTGCACTTTGGGAAGACATTTTCCCCCAACAAATGACTGTAAATAATTTATTAGTGCAATAAACGGAGGATCCCTTCATTTAGACTTGACTGCTGCAGGCACGCTGTCTCCATTGGGCTCCTGGCTTGTCTGAGCTGGTGAATAGGGGCTGGAAAATTTCTAAATTGCCGCAGGTTTCAGTAGTTGAACACTTTGAAACTCTGGTGGTGATACTACCAACAGTGTTTGAACACAGAGGCCTAGGAGAGCAATTCTGCATGGGCTTGGCTTAAAGCAGATCCACTTGCCACTGACTCATATGGGCTCCTTTCTGTGTACAGGGTGTAGAGAAAAAGTTTGTTTTGTTTTTTTAATCCAAATCCATTCTGCTGAAAGGAATGTTACTCAGAGGTTGCCATTGTCTCTGCCTTCAGGAGTGAGTTCAGTCAGCAAGGGCACCTTTGGTGTGGCTGTTGTTAATGAGAAACCCACTCTCAGAGCAGCTCAGGCAGGAGAACAACAATGCTTATTGTCTCACACTGTCTGTGGAGCTGGGAAACATCCTGGCTGTGGGGATCTTGTGTGTAGGGTTTGGTCCCAGCTTTCCCTGAGTCCAGTGTTGCGACAGGCACAAAATCAGTCATGGTATCATTCAACAGTGGGGGCAAAAATAAAAGGCTTTTTAAAAGAAATTGCAGTATTGGTTAAGTCGGAGCAAGTCTGTTGAAATAAGAACCTTGGTGGTTTTTATTTTACTTTGGTAAAAGAGAGAGATCTGGCTTTCAAAAAGCAGCATCCTGTGTAAACTGAGATTTAAACTTAACATTATTCCTAGTCATGCAGGAAGTCCAAACGAAAAAGAACTATGGATAATCAGTTAAAAGAACTGACAGATACCCTGATGTGTTGATCAGTAGTAATACCTAATTTCTATTTCAAGTGTGCTATAATGGATTACCATATAGATGCAGCAAAGCACTAAGCATTAAATAGATCTATGTGTTTTCTGAAAAAGCAATGTTATTTCGCACTGTGGGGTTTCTTAAAATGTTTCTTATTAGTGTACTGTGAAACTAGGAACAAGATGTCAATAGCCAGCTCGGGTTCACAGCAGTGTGGATGACAGCCTAGGCTGGAGGGGAAGAAACCATCATTTGTTTTATAGGAATAGCAATATGTGATTTTTAGAACACTGGAGTGGGGAGGGTGTAGAAAATGTTGTTGGAAATGGCAAGTTGCAGTGGGAACAACTGGAGCTTGTTTGTGACTTGCACAGTCTTGTGTCACACTCCAACACCATCTCAGTCTGGGGACCCCAGAGCTCACAGGCAAAAATCACCAGCTGGAAGTTGTGCTGCCTGGGACTGGGGGCTAACTCGTGACCTTCAGCAATTTGCATTTGAAGGCGTCAATTTTAACCATGGTAACTTATTTTAGCATTGCAGGAACAAACAGGGGATCCCAGCTTATATTTATGTTTATATTATTTATAATTTATACTGCCTCTGCAGCAGAGTTGTGCTGCCTGCACTAGGGAGCTGTAACACCAGCAGTCCAGGGTGCTTTTTAGAATGACTCTGATTGCTGTTAGGTAAGACCATGCAGGTTATTAATCACATCCTGGCATTTTTTCAAAATACACATATTTATTGTTTTCCTGGTTTTGAGATGATGATAAGGGGAACACATGGAAAATAACTTAAGTGTCTCAATTTTTGCCATATGGAGAGATTTGGGGATATCGAAGCTTTCTTCAAATAGGAGCTTCTGTACTACTGATTTCAACCTTTGAATTGTTTTGATTTAGTCACCTGAGAAGGGTGTTGGATTCTCTGTTTTGTAAAGAAAAAAGAACAGTAAGGGTGTTGTTTTCTGCTCCAACCATCCCAGCTTTGTACAGTTTAGAGTTTAAGCTTGCTTTTGTTCTACTCTGAAGCAGCATTCATTTTCCAGGTTTTCTCTGGGCACAACCTAAAATTCATCAACATTCAGATGCAAAAGTTGCTATTAAGCTGTTTTTCAAATGGGTCTTCATTATGCAGCTTTGCCCCTTACCAGCTCACACCTTGTCCAAGCTCACTTTCTCAAAGTGTTCAAATTTGGGTTCAAATGGAAACAAAATATGTGTGAATTTTTCTGGTTTTCCATGATAGATGTGCTTATGTGTGAAAGTTCATCCCTGCTGTGTACTGTGATGCTTGAATCCAGCCCAGTTTTTGTTGCTGGTTTGTTGAAGTGTTTGTTTCCTGGAATTTCTCCTCACATGTCTTGGGCACAGACCCGGCTCCCACATGGAGTGGCACTGCTCTGGTGGGGACTTGGAGAGCTCCTCAGGTTAGAAGCTCCTTCCTCACTGCCCTGTGCCAAATTAAGTAATGGTTAATGTACCAGCAATGGTCTTGCAGAATGGTGGGCTGCCAGTGGTTTAATGTTTAGATGGATAATGATCATTCTTTGTCCACGGATCCTGCAATCTGATTGGCAGAGACCTTGTCCTTAACTAACAGGTAAAGCCTCAGTGTGAGTCGTGGCCTCATTTTTAGCCAGTCAGATCCTTCATCCCAAGCGTGTTCCTCCTGCCCACGGATGGGGAGCCAGACCTCTGGCCACCAGCTCCCTGCTCCTGCAGTCCCTGCTGCCACCATGTCCTGGGCAGGGAGCTGGGGGAGTAACACTGAAACAAAATACAGTGGGAACATAAAGGGATGTGCCTGGTTTATGTATTTACTCTGAGTAAACTTTTAAAAATGCCCAGTATTCTCTGGGGAGTGCATGCTATGGTAATGGTGTGGAGGAGAACCAGCCCATCTGTGACCGTAGTTCTAGCTCCCAAAATCTATGAACTTGTCATGACATCCATCTTCTGCCATGGAGAAAAAAAATGTTCCAATTCAAAAAAAGACTTGTTTTGAGTGTTTTGTGTAATTTCTTAAGCATTTTGTTGTCAAAGATAAATGAAGTCTGTCCATCTCTCGAGCACACTGCTGTCAGCAGCAGTGCTGACTCGTGTGAACCGGTTCCCGAGGGTTACTCACAGTGCCAGTTCCTGCTTTCTTGGCTGTGATGTTTCCTCTTGTGAGCTTTTGTGTGCTAAACACCAACAAATGGGTCATCATTGCTCAAGTGACTTGTCATTCATTTTGCATCCTGCATGTGGTGTTTCTGAAAACTTAACTGTGCTTTGTTGTGCAGAAGTTTGTGTCAGTGATTTTTGTTTGATAATTACAAGGACCTCAGTCACTTATGGTTTAATTTCATTTGATTTGCAAAGTAGATGTTGAAAACTAGTTTCGAATTTAAATATGTCTTCCTAATTTAATATTTCAATGGATGAAAAATCATAAGATGCAGACACGTTTTTCTGTGGACCCTGTGAGAAGCACTGTCTACTGTCACTCCTTTGCCGGGCAGAGCAGAGTAGGTGAGCTGTCCTGTGTGACTGCCACACCTGCCTGCCAAGTCCTAGTCCTTATTGCCAGTAGTTTAAAAAGGAAAAAGATGTCTTGGAGCCTGTTAAAATCCTTTTAAAGCCACGTTTACTCAAGTAAGACCCCTAACTAGTTTTGATTTATCCAGCTTATTTAATGGCATTACCATCCACTAAACCGACAAAGAAAGCATTCGGAAGCCCCAAGTGTCCTTAGCAACGAAGATGGTAAGGCTCTGTTCAGGAAAGCACTTAAGCGTGTGCTTAAATCACTTTGTAGGTGCCCTGTAGTGTAGCCAACTGTGGGGGAACGGGTTTTACCACAGCCTCTCCCTGTATTTGATCTGCCTCCGGGAGGGTCAGTCCTCAGCTCCACAGACAGGCCACCATGGATTATTCCCTGAGTGCTTTATTAGCTGCCTGTGCTGGGAATTCAATTAGTCTGGCTTTGTGTAATTTGGCTCGGTTTCACTGAGCAGCTGAAGGCACAGGTAAATGAGCTCTCAGGAAGAGGAACTGCCCCGCTGTTCCCTGTGCCTCAGCCGGGAATCAGAGCCCATTATCTGATGGAAACACAGCCCGGAGCCAGGCGATGGAACCCGAATTGGGACAGGCACCGCCGAGGGTGTCAGCCCAGGGGAGCTGCTTAGAATGTCTCGGCTCTTCGGTAGCAGTCAGAGGGGTTTGCAGTGCTGGGGGTCTGCAACACACTGGGAAAGGGAAAGCGGTTCATGACCCAGTCATGGTGTTTATTCAGGACCATTCCAAGTGTCTTTCTCTGTAAGAGAGTAAAGTAGTGGGCAGGAGTCCTTGCCATGATAGGTATTTCTTTCTGTTGTATTCTGTTTTTATGTATTACTATTTCATTTGTGTCTCGTGTTTTCGTTTCTGTATATCCTCTGATGACCCAGCTTATTATGGAAAATGTGACCATTTAGTTTTGTTTCCTGCAGAAAATATTGCAGCTACTGCCTGAGAGGATTTTTTATCGATGGCATTTTCGCAGTATAGGTAAGAAGAAATGGTTTAAGAACATTCTAGTGCAAATAAAATCAATGTTTTCTCTAGTCACTTCCCTGGTTCCACAAGCCCTGAATTCCTCAGTACTGCCCACACAAACAGTACTCACAGAGGGGACTTTCAGCTCAGCATTCCCAAAGCACATGCAAAAATGTTTTTGCCTGCTACAACAGCTCTGTGTCCCTTGCTTGGGGTGGCTTGGATTGCCTTCTTCACTTTTCATTTTGTATGAATGCTCTTTCAATTTTTGTCTTCTTGGATTTACCTGGGTCATCTGCCCTCTCCTCTTCCATGTGATGGAAGCTATCAGGATGAGGGGAATTTGAGCCAACACACCTTTTTATGCTTAGGTCTCCCCTTGAATTCACAGACCAACTCCAAACATTGAGAGTCAGGTGCACTGTGCATCTGTATGTGTTTGCAGATTTGCAGTATGGTGTCTTCGCAAGTGATCGTGCATGACATGCCTGTTCAAATCCATCCCATCAGGGACAGATCCTGTGTGGAGCTTGACCCCCTCTGCCTCCTGGAAATTCATTCTGTAAAACTTGGGAAGTGAATAGGTGGCAGAAAATTCTGCTTGCAATAGCTGCCAAAGTGGTCCCAACATTTTGTTTTGCTGCTTATTAAAGTAAATTTTATGGAGGGTTTTATTCCTTCCAGGTAGGACTATTTTGTTGTGGTTGGGTTTTGTTTCCAGCACTGTCTCACCGGCTGCCTTGTTTGTCATCAGAACAAGGAACTGCTGTTGCAGAAGAACAATGAGTGGAAGTTAAAGGTCAAGGAAAGGGCTGTTGTCATGTTTCCACTCAGCACTGACAAAAATAAGAGGAGACATCTGCCTGACCACTTCATACCGGTTCAGCTGAGCTAGTCCAGAACAAATTGGTTTCAGACAATTGTTTTGTAGCTGATATATTCTTTATACTTCTCTTAATTGGTCATACTGGGATAATTTTTTGGCAGAGCAATTATTTACAGCTGTACCTTAGGATTTTTTTTCTTAATGTTCATGTGCATTAGTATGTGTTTTCTATAAATGTTAATGATTTCTATTTAATACTGTGAAATGGTGAGGGAGGATGGAAGGAACCCGTTTAAATGCTGTGCATTTTTCACAATCTTACTATTTATGAAAATAATTTGAGATGTTGTCATATAACTAAACCCAAAAACCTCACTGGAAAAATACACCACAGTTAATATTACTCTAATGATGATGATGGAGGTTGTAACTAGATTAACTTTGGGTTTTTTCCCCCCATTGTTGTCTTAAAACCCAATGCAGTGGCCACAGAGTAGATGGCATTAAACTAGTCTTTTTTAGAGTATTTTTAAAAAGCATTGTGGTGGGAGGGGAGGGCTCATCCTTGTGTCTGATAGCACCTCTTTAACTTTCCTAATCCAGGGACGATTCTGAAGAAACTTTTGCACACTGGAAATTCTCTAAAGGTATTTCTTTGTTTTCATACTTCTTTTCACTTTAATTCTTATGAAGCATATCACTTTGCAACTTTCCAATATCAGTGGTAATCAGATTGTTAGGCTTTGTAATTTACTTACCTTTTAATTATAAATCTTGCTATTGTCATCCTAGATTATTTTAACATTGTCTTCAATTATTTTGCTGCTCTAATGATCTTTATAAAATTACCCAGAGAAGGTATTAATAGATATTGCTTAATGCTTAATTTTTTCAGCTCTCTTTAGTGTTAAGTATACCATATTAAACCTAGGATTAAATTAATAATGTGAACACCCTTGGTATGATGAAAAGACTTTCTAGCATTGGCTGGGGTGGAAGCTCTTGTCCTGCATGTTCTGAAGTGTTTAACCATGTTACTGCACTTACAGACTTGTTTTACTTTGTGCACAAATCCGTCCCCTTGTAGATAAGATGTGAAGGAATCCGGCTGTTTCTGCTCTGGCTCCAAGGCCTGCAGACTAACTGTGGGGAGGAGCAGATCCTGCTGTTCGCCTGCCTTGTGCCTGGCTTCCCCCCACTGGCGTCCTCACGAGGACCCTGCACCCTGGAGAGCCTCCTCAGCCCCTCCACCTCACCTGACGGTGAGTGAGGGAACACAGCTCCCACCCAGGGCATCTGGGAGCTTCTCGTGGGGAACACGTCACGTGGGTGCACTCTTTGTCTCTGCAATTCCGAGGTGTATGGGAATTCCAAGCTGTTGTGCTTGTTGCAGCTGTAGAGCCGATGTCATTCAGAGAGGTCAGGGTTTGTTGTTTGCCTGTTGGTTTGGGGTTTTTTTAATTGAGATGCAGCAGTAGGAATGTGTTACTGTGAAATAAGCAAGTGTGCAGGTTTCTAGGTCATTGGTTCACCTGCAGTGACTGCTGGTATCAGCCCTTCCAAACCACAGGGAATCTCCTCGATGGGATGTGGTAGGACATACCAGGCACCCAAGCAGCTACTGGACTTGGGCTTTGTACAGCTTAGTAGTGCATTAAAGGATATCATAAATTTGTCTTTTCATAAAATATTCTTTTATTTCAGTATTTTCATGTTTATCTTTAAAACATTTTGTTTTAGCTAAGATTTTTCCAGAAGAAATAACCCCGCTTTTGCCAGCTGTCTCTGGAGAGAAAATTGCTGAAGACCAAACCTGCTATTTTCTTCAGCTCCTGTTAAAATATATGGTGATTCAGGTGAGGAGAATGTATGGTTGTAATTAGTCATATATCAAGGATGTACTTGTGGTAGAAAATTAGTTCTACACTCCATCTATATGGAGCTGGCCTTGCCCCTCCCCTGGAAGAAGCTGACTCCTGCACTTTATTAGTCTTGATTTTGAAAGGAAAATCATCTCAAAGGCATTTTCTCATGACATTTTGGTGAAAATAAGAAGTTGGTCACATTTTTTGGTAAGAATTAAAGAATGTTATCAAAATTTGCAGGGTAACTGACTATTTTACGTGCTTGTGGTTTCATTTAGAAAATTGATGGGGGATAAAGATGAGATTTATTTTTTTTTTTTCTCTTTGGACACATACATAGATGAAAAGAAATGTAAAGGACCACTGGAGAAAGAGATAAAAAGGAGAGATGGCTTCAGAGATTTTTTTTTAAAGGATACAAGTAATGTGTACAAAAAATTTAATTAGAAATAGATCAGATTAATCTGTACAGGAAAGAAATTAAGATAATGTGTATGTTTAAAAAGTACAAACAAAACAGCATTTGAAATGAAGTGGAAAGTGTATAGGCAATGAACATTAAAGAGCTCAGTTTTTAAAAAATAAATTATAATTAAATACTTTGAGATGCACTTTTTAATATCAGAAGGCAAGACCAAAATGATATTTGGAAGGGATATTGTCATCTTGAATAAATGCTTTATTTTGAAAAGTGGCTTTATGAAATTATCGGCTTCCTCCATGGCACCCTTTGGTTTACATATCAGAATCTCACAGCTTCAGTTAAAAATAAAAATCTGCCCTTCTTTTTATACTCTTATTATTTTTGGAGTCTAGCCAAAATGGAACTATAAATCCAATTGCACAGCGGTTCATTAATGTTCATTCAGTTGTGTTGCTTGTTAGCAGGGAGCACTAACCTTGCTGCAGACAAGAGATGAGATTAGAATAATGTTATGCAAGTGCAGAATGATGACTTGTCTTCAAGCTCTACATGTGTGTTTTACAAAAGCAGGACACTGCAAATTTCACACAGAAACCCAGAATGGGTGAGGCTGGAAGGGACCCCAGTGGCTCATCTGGTCCCCCCTCCCTGCTCCAGAAGAGTCATCCAGGAGCACATGGCACACGTGTCCAGACAGTTCTGGAATATCCCCAGTGAGGGAGACTCCACGCCCTCGCTGGGCAACCTGTTGAGCACTTGATATTGCACAGCAAAGTTTTTCTTCATGTTCCAGTGGAACTTCCTGGGCATCAGTTCCTGCCTCTGACACATAAACTGTGTCAGTCTTGTGCAGCTCATTTCAGACTGAAGGTGTTTTAATATGAAAAGAGTAACTCCCTTTAAAAATTTGTCTTACACTCTTACAAGGAATTGTAGTTCACAAGTGTTGGTGAAGAGCAAAGTCTGTGTATGGCTCTTTGGTGTTTGTCCCATGCAAGAATGGGAGAGTGCCTTTAAAACCAAACTGAGATGTCAGTCTCTTCCTCATCAGGGGAAAATACTGTGCAAAGCAGAATTGCATGTGTGTTTAGCCATATTAAATATGGGAATTGAGTATGTTTCTGAAGAAGAAAATATTTATGATACAAGTATAGCCCAAAGTAACTTTGTCAATTTACATGTAAGAAGTAAATTTGTTAAAAGCATAATGTGACAGTTCCTCTGTTCCCAGCACAAACATGCTGGCTTCTGGTGAACTCACTGTCCTGGGCATGCTAAAGCCCTCTTGGGTTATTCTTACTTTATGTTCTTGCTGCAGTTTGTAAAGGGATTTTTAGGACTATGCAATTTTTTAACCTTTTGTTAAAGTGTAGTTGCTTATTTTCTGTGCTTGATGGTGGACAGTGTAACACATTAACTTCAAGGTTTTTGTTTGTTTAACTCTGTGACACAGGCTGCAAGCTTGGAGTGGAAGAACAAGGAGAACCAAGACACTGGGTTTAAGTTTCTCTTTACTTTGTTTAGGAAATACTATCTTCCTCATTTGTTTCCGTCATTTACAAAGCTAACCAACCTCTACAAACCTGTGCTTGGTAAGTTGTGGATTTTGTCTTTAGAGTAAAGAAGCGGGTGACTGTTCTTGGCAGCATCTCTGTTACCTGCTGCCTTATCAGCACAGATCTGTTGCATGAGGATTTTTCCTCCCTGGTTTCATGTTTTCTTTTAGCACACCTTTTGAACTAGTGTGATAGTGAGGGAAGGTGCTGCTGCTCCTGATTGTGTAAGGGCTGGCCTCGTTCCCCTTTCCTATGGATGTGAACACTGGCATAGCATTGATATGGAGTGAGCACAGCTCTGATATTAATGTAATGGAGACAGAATGTGCTCTCTGATGGGTTTTTAAGGAAGCAGTGAGCTGCCCAGGTGTGGGGGAGTGGCTGACTTAGTTACCCTTATTTTACTACTTGTTTCCTTGAAGGGAAAATGAACATGAAGGGCCAACTGAAAGAAAATGGAGGCATACCTCTGCAGTTCTAGGATTAAAAGCATATTATTTCAGAAATGCTCTTATTTTTCCTAATTTTCTACTAAATTGTATAGTCAATAGGAGCAATAGTGTTAATCCTCACCTGGTACAGTGCAGCCTTTTCTTCATCATCCTGCTCCTCTCTTCGACTTTTAATGTTCAATATTTGGTGTCCAGAATCACCTCAGTGCCACTTTGATTCTGTTGTTCACATCCAGAGCCTGTGCCTTCCATGTTTTTCAGCTGTGTACAAATGATTTTTCCTTAAACTAAGCATCTGAATGAATTGTGACCCAACCTGTCTCCCTTCAGCAATCTTCCACTTCTTCCCACGTGCTTTGTCTTTTATTTCAGTGTGTGAACTTCTCTTTCTGATGCACTAAGAATCCTTTTCTTCTTCATCTTTGCACTGTTGAGTGCTCCAGGGCCATCTTCTCTCTCACTGCACTATATTAATGGTGCTCTGTTAAACTGATAAAATGAGCTCACATTGTAGCAGGAGGAGTTTTGTTTCAGATTTTGCCCTTCTTTTTGCAACACTTCTTTTTCACAGTACTTTGTTTTCTGTGATACAAGTGATAACCTCCAGGGAAGGTCTGTGCTTCAGGAGTGATAAAGTTATGATAGAATATAAGCATTAATATAATAAAAGCAGTCAGTTGTTACATCGGTTATTTCATGAGGAGAAGATGTTGGTGGCATGTTCCATACACTTAACCAGAGTTTGGAAGCAATTGTGGTTTTTAAAGATTATATTTTATTTCTGTGTTTCCTTTTTCTCTCCCCAGATATTCCTGATATCAGGCCAAGGCCAGTGTATGTCACTGCAACACGAAACAATGAAAGTGTCTATAGCACCAAAATCCCGTATATGGCAGCTCGAGTTGTTTTTATTAAGTGGCTTGTTACATTCTTCCTTGAAAAGAAATATTTAACTGCTGTTCAGAACACAAAAAATGGAGGAGAAATGCTCCCTAAAATTATCCAGGTGAGCTTTGAAGCTTGACTCTTTGCTTACATACAGGCTACCTTTGCAGGATGATCTCACTGCACTGATACCTGAAGCATAAAGAAATGCTACCCCATAGTGAATAAATGATGTAGATGCTCGGAGGAGATCTCTGAGGAAAACCTTTCAGTAGTTCACTAGGAGTTTATTTTCCTCATTGCTTGTATTACCAGCTTCAGCAGTATTATATTTAGACTTTTGGAATTTTCTGTGTAAACTGTCATCCTTAGTTGTGCCATGGACTGTCTTGTGTCATGGACCAATGACTTCAAAAGCTGTTTTGTTTTCGTCTTGGTTACAGCAGCTGTTTGCAATGAGATATTAAAAAAATATTTCAGTTTCAAACTGATGGTTGAGACTTCCCTAGGATTAGGGACTTCCCACTGAATTTTAGAGAAATCGATGCCTTTTCTTTTAAGAGACTCTCCAGCTTCCTTCTATGCCTTCCTCCGCTCCCAACACTGTAACCCTCCCTCTTTTTTGTCTCCTGGAGTGGACAAGTCAGTCAGCTGTTCTGGCTCATAGGAAGTGTACAGCTTCTGCGGTACATGACTAAATTCCTTCTTCAATCCAGCAGTAGACTGAAGATGGCTCTGCCTGACTGCTGGATCGCAGCACACTATGTCAAACAGTGCCCTTGTATCCTGAGTTCAGCTTGGGGAATCACAGAGTTTTGGCTGTCGCTGTCCCAGCTGTTCCCTCAGCAGTGTGTTTGCTCTGTGCAGACTGTTGGTGGGAGCCAGGACAAGGCTGGGGAGCTGGAGGGCAGCGTGTCGCATGCTGGGGAGCAGGACGGGAGCCACTCCAACAGCAGCACCTTGTCCGACAGGAGGCTCAGCAACTCCAGCCTCTGCAGCATTGAGGAGCAGCACCGCAGCGTCTACGAGATGGTGCAGAGGATCCTCCTGTCCACCCGAGGGTACGTCAACTTCGTCAACGAGGTGTTTCGACAGGTGAGTGCCCAGGGCTGCTTGTTACTGCGTTTTTAATTTTTATAGGAAGTGTCATGGCTGGGGAGGAGAACACTATCAGGCAAACCTGATGCTGATCACACCAGACCCTTTTAAGTTGCTGTACTGGTGGATGCAAAGGCTCCCTGGCCTGAGCAATACCTCTGGAATGGTTTTGTAGCTAAACTGGGAATAGGAACTGCTGTAGGTTTTGATCCTGTTAAGTGGGGAGAGTGATAAGTTGAAAGACCTATTTTTCAGTATGAAAAATGTATTTTCATCTTTTTCAGTGCTTTTATAATATAATGCATATTGATGTCAAATTTTTTTGACAAAATATGCTTTTTTTGGCACTAGATGACATTTTCAGACACTAATTTCACTGGAGGACAAAGATCTTCTGTCACTATTATACTTTTTTTGGTCTCCAAAGACCTGCAGGGGTATGGAGTAGCAGCCAGCCTGGCCTATGAAAGCCTTTAGAGAGAATATCTTCCCAAAATGATTCCCAAATACACATCTTGAGTAGTGTGTTGAAAATAAGCTCACTGTCTTGACTTCCAAAATTGCAGTGAGCAAGGATCGATGGTACAGGTGGTGGGTGTATGTGTGTCTTTATGTGCATCTCATCTATGTCCTACAGAGATGAAAATCCATGCACTTTTCACTTTAGGCTTTTTTGTTGCCGCCTTCTGATGTATCCGCAACACGGAAAGTGGTTAAGGTGTATCAGAAGTGGATCCTGCAAGAGAAACCCCTGTTCATGGAGGAGCCAGACAAAAAGGAGGACAGCCAGGATGCTGTTGTCCCCTTGGAAGACTTGTCAGTGCAAACAGATGGTAAACATGTATGGTATCCCTGTTCCTTACTTTGTTCTGTCCGCCTGCAGCACAGGGCTTAAGTTTTCACTTCACTTTGTAAAGGAGTAACAATTTAAAAATGTGTGGGGAATAAAGGTTAAGAAATACTTTTATTTAAAGACTCGCAACTTAAATAGTTACTGAGTGTTCAGTAATACTTAGGGAGTGCAGGGAAGAATTGCACCTGGTTTGGGAAACATCATCTGTGGTTATTCCCTGTGTGTAGAAATACGACAAGAAGAAACACTGGTGGGTTCTGCATTGCTGAAACTGACTGTTCACTGGCCTGGGTGTGGAGTGCTATTGCCTTTAGGTGGTATTTACTTCAGAATTTAACAATATGTGCTAATTTGTATTTACTGGATGAAATATTTGCAAACACCTTAATCTGGGAAAGTGAAGTGTAGGTACCGTTTCCGTGTGTCATCTTTTTAACATCCTGTTTTGAAGCCTCAGTAAAAGTTTTTTTTAACAATAGCTGTTTTTTAAACAGCTATTGATGCTGTTTAAAGGGAAGTTTTGTTGTACTGTGGAAGAGGTTTGAGTTGTAAATCACAGAGAGGATTACAAGGTTTCAGCGGATTATTTATTAGAGGATTTATAGTTTGACCACACTTAAATTCAAATGTGACTACAAAACGTGGTGTAAAATACTGTGAATAACATACCTTCTAAAACTTTTATGAGCCTTTAAGTTCCATATGCAGCCAATTTGTTCAGAAATTAAAAATAATGGACAGTAATTCCTTGAGGAAATGAATCTAGGCCATGACAGTTCCCCCTGTTTTTGCTGTTGACCTTTCAAATGGTTTTGATCGATGTGGACAGGTTCCTTTCTGCTCTGTCACTAACCGGGCTGTGTCTGTGGCAGCTTTCCTCAGAGCACTCTGGACACAAGCGCTCTTCCAGCTGGGGCCGGACATACTCCTTCACCAGTGCTGTCAGCAGGGGATGTGTGCTGGAAGATGAGGACAGAGATGTCAAAGCTGGTGCTCAGGCCGCATTACAGGTGTGCTGTGTGGGAAGGGTACACAGCTGTAACTTACCTAATTGTGTAACTCACACTACAAATTACCTTAGAGTGTCTGAGGTGAAGGAAAAGGGTTACTCCAGCACGTAATGGCAGGAGGTGAGTGGCTGGAGAAGTGTCCTCTTGCCTGCCCAGATAGAAGACACCTCCAAGCCCCAGACTGAATCCTACATGCTGTGGTGGGTCTGTGAAGTCACCTGGCTCCTTGCTGGAATGATGTAGAAAAACAAAGTGCTGGGTAAAACATGAAACTTCCCTTAAGAAAGGGAAAGGTTTATCTGAAGGAGGACAAGTATTTTATTACAAGTCCTGACTGTTGTCCTTCCTGGCACTGTGTGAATGGAGTGTCAATGCCTCTGTTGAAGGTGTTCCTGACAAACTCAGCCAATGTTTTCCTGCTGGAGCCGTGCACTGAGGTCCCGGTGCTGCTGAAGGAGCAAGTTGATGCTTGCAAGGCTGTTCTCAGTATATTCAGGCGCATGATAATGGAACTGCCAATGAATAAGAAGACATGGTAAGCTTAATGTGGCATCATTTAGGAGAAAATTATCAACATTTAAACTTCCTGGAAGAGTTATTGGGTAGGGAACAGACTGGCTTTCTCAGGGGCAGGCTTTACTACATAAGCTACATTTGTGACTTTGCCTCTGAGTTGATTTGGGAGATTTCAGAACCTGCAGCATTGTACTGCTTCACTTCAAGGTTCTGACTGGTATTTCCCTTCCTGCCTTCATGTCAAAAAAATGAACTTTTTGCAGTTCACAACCAATAATTATGGTTATTTTGCAAATGATCTGTGAAGTCCAAAGCGTGGCTACATTCTCAATAAATAAAGCCTGCCAGAGAACTAATGAACAAGTACAATTAATGGAACATGTGAACAAATGTGCAATTCTTTTCTGGAACCAGGGAACAGATGCTACAGATACTCCTCAGAATAACAGAAGCTGTGATGCAGAAGCCGAAAGAAAACCAGACAAAGGACACGTTTGCCCAGAGCATGGCTGGGCTGCTGTTCCGAGTGAGTGAGAGGGGCTGTGGTTGGTTGGCTCATCAGGATTGCCCATAGTTTTAGCTAAGTACTATTGCACAGTGCTATGAAACTTGCTTGTATTACTGGGAAGGAGGATTTTTTCCCTGTTTTACAAGTAATTATTTTGTGAACTGTGTGCTGAATTCATCTCTTGAGACTTGCCTGAAAGGCCACTAATGTCCTTTCCCTCAGACTCTCATTGTGGCTTGGATCCGAGCAAACCTGTGCGTTTACATCTCTCGGGAGCTGTGGGATGAGCTGCTCAGCGTCCTGTCCTCCCTGACAGACTGGGAGGAGCTCATCAACGAGTGGGCCAACATCATGGACTCCCTGACAGCAGTGCTGGCCAGGACTGTGTACGGGGTGGAAATGACAAACTTACCTTTGGACAAGCTCAGTGAACAGAAGGAAAAGAAGCAGAGGGGAAAAGGTTAGTGTGTGTTCACAAGTTACATACTTCAGTTTCATTTTTTAAACTAATTTAGTGTAATCTAATATTAAATACTACTTAATCTATGGTAAGAACCTGTTTATCAAATGTGAAGCACTTACTTGCTCTATTGGCACCCTGCATTGGTAAGGAGAGGTAGTTGAGGTCAAGAGAAGATAGATGACTGTCAGGTTTGAGTATGTGCTTACAGTCAGTGTTTTCTGTATAGCAGAAGTGAAACATGATTTGCTGTGCTGTAGAATGGCACAGCAAATCTCTGTAAAAATTCCATTCTACATGTTATTAAACTTTAAGAGTATTTTAACTGAACTTACATGCCACCTTTGAATTGAGGCACATAGCTGAAATACCAGTTGGTTTTTATTAATATTAAAAATTCATCTGTGTTATTAAAACTATTCATATTTGTCAAGTCTGACTCTGTTCATAACTCAGCAAAAATATGTGCCAAAGCATCCCATGCCAGAGAATTTTCTGTTCTTTATCCTAAGGTGGCATTTTAGAGCCTCAGAAGACAGCAGTAGTGGGAAGATCCTTTTCATTAAGCTGGAAGAGTCATCCTGAAGTCGTGGAGCCAATGAGATTCAGAAGTGCTACAACCTCTGGGGCCCCAGGAGTTGAGAAAGCCCGAAATATCGTTCGTCAGAGAGCAACAGGTTGGACTATAACTAAATGCTCTTGTACCCCAACACTCAGTAATGCTCAAGCTGTATATCTGCTTTTGAAGTGTGGCTGTTGCCAAAAGCAACTTAATAATTAACTACCCAAACAGAAGTGCTGTGTGCCTGCATCTGGAAGTCTTGACCAGTGTGAATCATGGAGTCAGAGTATTTTGGGGAAATGCTAAATACAAGTTTTCAGCTACAGGACATTAAATTACATGTTAGGCCTGTGCAGGTTAGGAGTTTCTGTAAAAAAGTACATTGTTACTTTTATCAATTCATAAGAAAGCATTTATTACCATCAGTCACATAACAAGTTATTGATACAGCTGTTTTTTGGGAGCACAAGGTAAACCAGGTATTTAACAAACACTTTTGTCCTTTCATAATTGCTTTATTTTCTCTCTTTTTCTTAGCATGATGAGGTTTTTCTCTCATGCTTACTTCTGGAAAGAGGAAAGCAGAAGGGAGACCAGGGTGAGGAGTGCTGGGCCAGTGTCAGAGACCCCAGATGTGGGCCAGATCCCTGTTTGTTCAACTCTTTAGCAGCCCAAACCTGGCGCCTCTGTTTCATGGTAGCGTGTTTCAGTGTGTGCCAGTTCACTGGGCTGTGGATCCAAGCTCTCCATAGAAAACCCCTGCCTTCGAGCAGGAGCTGTTTGGCTGCACAGCTCCCTCCCTGGTTCCAAACAGGCTGGTTGTGATCCTTACCAGGAGAGCTGGAAGGACATTCAGTGTGGTTGGTGGCTACAGGCTTCATAACTGAGCTGGAGCCTTCAGCTTGGATAACAGAACACTTCAGCAATGGAATCAGTTCATTCTTTGAGTTTTATTTTTAAATTCAGCAAGTCCCTGTTTGTGCTCCAGTGTAGGATTCTCTCTTCTGCTGCATCATTTCTCCCCTTAATGTCCTTCCCTAGTAGTAGGGAGAACTTGGAAGTGTTGATCCAGGACTTTTCTTACTTGTATGTGTTCAGATTAAAGGCACTTCCACACTTGCTGTGATTCAGAAATCCCTGAATATTGCACTTTCATTGTGAGAGATGCAATTATGCATTGTTAATGTGTATCTTATAGGAAAAGGTGCTGGGGTTTTTTTAATCCCAAAGCATTGTGTTTGACATTTAGAACCCAAATATTTCATTCTTTTGTCTGACATAATTATTGCTTTATTTTTTCCTGGAAGCTAAGCGAAGCCAGTCTATCAGCAACTGTGTCCATCTTTATGAGGCTTTGCCAGCTACTAAAAGTGTACCTCTTCTGCTTCACACTGTGAGCTCTCTCTTCCCTGGTATCTCTTACACTTCTTGTTCTCACAGACTGTCAGGTACTGTACTTTAAAGTCATCTTTTATATCAGTATTCTTTATAGTTTTAAGCTGCTGTCTGTCCCCTTTCTGTCCAGTTGATTCTTCTAGGAATGTTTGTTTTGCAAGCAATGCAGTTTTTGTTCATTTTACTATTAAAGTTGACCATCGATTGCAATTAGATTCGCATTCCCTAGTAACTAAAGTAAAATTTCCCAAATTTCACTTCCTGGGAGAGATTTCTGACTCCTGAGTCCTTCCCAGAGGCATTAGCTGCAGTAGAAATGGGAGAGTTTTGTACGTGGTGCTTTGTGGCTCTGTAGGGATTCCTGCTCTGTGAATTATGTTTGGTGTGTTTTCGTCTCAAGTTATCTTCGGTGGGAGCACTGAAGTCCTTCCAACCACTAAATTGCATTGATTGCTTTATGTTATTGCTTTCTATAACTCATTTCAAGTCAACAGTGATACTCTAAGGTCAGTAAATACCAGAAATGTTAGGCTTTGTGCATGTGTCTCTGTGAGAACTTTGAAATGCCTGCAATGTTTATTAAGTAGTAAAGTAGTGTTTAAACTTGCACACTGCTGGATGGGAGCACACTTGATTCCAAGTGTTACTGGGTTTTTTGGTGGTTTTTCCCCCTTAGTGCAAAGAGAAATGCATTTCTAAAAGCACTGTGTTGCTCCCTAATTCCAAGAGTTCCTGTTGCCCCCTCCCCAGTATGTAAGGTTACTTCCTCATTGGAATTTTCATACCCCTCTCTCCTTATTCTTTCTCATTTGCTGTTAGAGCAAAACCAAAAGCTGCATGAGGGTGTTTGTCCTCACAAACTAAGCCTGAGTCATCTGTAGTTCAGAGCTTTGTTCACTGAGTTGTTGCCTTTTTTTGTTCCCCCCTTCCCCTCTTTCTGCTTCCCTCTTTCTGAGGGAGCGCAGCCACCTCCTGTTCACGCTGCATTTACATAAGTTTTGCTGCCTGTGCTCTGGTCTTTCTGTTTCCAGAACGAACAGGGGCCAGTTTGGGTCTCCAGCACTAAAAAGCCCAGCTTTGTTCATGGGACATCCTCCCTCCCTTCCTCCTGTGAACCCTCAAAGTAATTTCCGTCGTTTTCTAGACTTTTTACTGCTCACATTGCTCATTTTACTGCTCACATTGCTCATGTATCTCTCTCTAAACCTTACAACTTTCTTAAGGATATTTTATTAAAACTTAAATTATAAATTGTTAATTGTAACTTGAATATTTTAAATATTTGCAAGGGTGGCTATTTCATAGAGCTTGCTTAGGCAAGAAGTTCACACTGTAAGCATGTTTATAATTCTACAAACATTGTGTTTTAATTAAATCAATAGAAGTTGAAGAATCTCAACAGCTGGAAAATTCAGAAGGAACAGAAGCTGTGGGCCCATTTGTTGACCAGGAGCAGCAGCTGACTCGAAGTAGCAGCACATCAGATATTGCAGATCAGATTCCATCTGATTTTTTTCAAGGTAATTTTGGTAAAATACAACAATATTGTACTCTTGAAGGGAAAGTGTTGAGACTTGTTCAACCTCATAAATGCTGCTCTTACTTATTTGGGTTTTCAGCTCTCCTCTAAAGTGGTTTTTATCTTATTTTCTTAGTAAATACATAGTTGGTATTTTGTTGAAAGAACCGTTTTAAAGAAATTCAAGATGACAACTGCAGAACATGACCTTTTTATAAAGGGAGGCTAAAAATAAAACCTGAAATGTATGCAACTCTTCAACTTTTTCACCTGGCTTGCCTTTAAGTTTTGTGTATTCAAGCTGCAGGTCGAGTTCTGTTCCTTTGGTATAAATCTGTGATGCTTCTGAAGGATTTTTCAAAACATTTTGTATCCCATATGAATGGTCTATTGTCTCCCTTAGCTTTAAGTACGAGATACATAAATGTCCCTTAAATCTTCATATGGCCTGTCCTTTAGTCCCACAAGTGTCTATAATCCTTGTTTACTTTCTACAATTTCTAGGTAAAAAATCTGGAACTTCTCATAATTCAACTTCAGACTCCAAATCAGTTCAGGAAAATAAGGGACATGCAAAGGAGGATGAAACTGAACAAGTAAGGCAAACCAGGAAGTGATTATTGAAAAGATTTTAACAATGTTTTATTTCTAACCAGATACCTTTTAGCATTTAGAAACTCTAGCAAGTATAAAAGTGTGAAAAAACATTAATGACATTTCTGACATGGAATCTGGAACTGAACTGTAGCTGTTTTATTGTACTACTTGATGTGATCAATTTGCATCTCCTGATCTTGTCAGCGGCTTCTGCAGGTTTATGTAGTTTTCTCTTCTAGTCTTATACTTGTGTGCTTTTTTAAAATATTAAACATCAACAAAAAGTTTTTAACTTTTAAGATACAAATAATTCATGGCCATTATAGAGCTACAGTACGCTGGAATAAATATTTGATGGTTTAAAGTACTGGGGAAAATGCTCCTCTTCAGCGCAGTTTTATCACCAGCCGTGCATGGCAGATGTTTGTATGAGTTGACACTAGGACAGGCAAACTTCATACATTTTTAATGGCAACTTTTGAATGAGCAGTCAAAACAATAAGTGACTCAGGCTGCTCACCTTTGAAATATGAAAGCTGAAAGATTTTTTGATACTTTACAAAGGTTTGAATTATTTCAGATGTGTTGAAAAACATAAGTAAAAAGTCCTGCTTGTTGGTGTGAAAACTGAGGCTAAGAAAGGGAGGATAAAGATTGAAATGGAAACTGTGATGTTTTCTTAGAGACATTTACAGACACTTGGGTAGTCTGAATATTCACCAGAATATCTTGCCTGAGTTGTAATTAATTTCTAATAACTGTGTGTGTCAAATTTGCTAAAATGTGATGTAGTTCTCAAAACTGTAACAAGCTGAGATGAGTTGTTTTTTCTCTGCAGCTGCTAATCTGCAGGAGCAGTAGTACAGTTGAACTTGATCTGAAAGCAGACTTTCAGCCATCACATGGAAATTACAGAGAGAGAGAGAAAAGTGAGTTCCAAGAACCAGAGTATTTTTCTCAAGTGTAGCAGTTGAAATCAAGGCCACACTTTTGTGTGGTTTCAGAGACGTGAGACGCTTTTGTCACGGTGCTGTGCTCCTGTGGCCCTGAGCCCACGTGTGTGTCCCCTGTGCCATGCAGGTGAGAGTGTGAGCAGCGACGTGTCCCTGGGCTGTGCTGCTGATGTGGACATCGCTCTGCTGCCCTGGCAGGTGGCTGAGGACGAGCCAGAGCCTGGAACAGCCATGGAGGTGTGCGTGGATCCCTCTGCACCCCGCTGGCTGCAGCTCAGCCCCTCGGAGCCCGCCAACCTCACAGGTACTGCACCCCACGTAGCATCCGTGCGAGCTTGGGGATGTGTTTCTAGGGCTTGATCCTCCTCACCTGGCTCATAAATAGTATGTTCTTGGATGTGTTACCAAGTGCTCTTTGCCATCTTCATTCACAAATGAGTTTTGTGCAGACAGTTGAAGGAATTTGGATCATTCAGCTGAAGCTGCTAATAAATGATGATCCAGAAAACCATCACCTAGCTGAAAATGCTGCTCCCTGTCAGATTACTGCTGCCCCCACTGGGCTCTGATAGCTGACCACTCGTGCTGTCTCAGCCTGCCCCAATGTTCAAGTACAATACACTAATTTATATTTTAAGTTAATGGGTTATATATCATAGGAGAATGGTCTAAGGAAATTTCTTACTCTATTTTTTGACTGATAGGGAGTAACTGGTTCACTCTTTGCCATTTGTAAATGTACCTTTCATCTAGTGATGGGAGTCAGAGGTGTTATTTCAGGAATTGATGCAGTAACAGGATTATCTTACAGGCTGATTTGCTAATAGAACAAGTTTCAGGGATATTTTTTCATATTTACCTTTTCTTTGAAGTATCTATGATTTAATGAACCACCACACCTGGCTCAACAGCTCAGAGTGCTGTTGTAAAAAAAGACAACAGCTGATGCTGCCCTTGGTAAGAATGGTCTTGTGTGATAAGGTCACTGTTTTCTTTATAAGGATACAAAGAGAATTACATACAGTAACTTGGAAGGTACTGTAGACTAGAAGGAAAAGTAGGGTAACAGATGTATCATTGCCCAGCAGAGCCACAGTGCCTTCTACTGTGTTCCTGCTTCTCACCCAAGTCACACAACTTTGCTGTGGAAACCCGATGGTGTAACAGCAGAGCAACCCTGTGGCACCACTGAGCAGCAGAGATGCCATTTCCCTGTAGACAGATTTGTAGAAGAGCATTCTAATGTGCCTGATAAATAGCATCTATTTTAGTTCTTCATGACTTTATAATGCTACAATAAAAAAAAAAATCCCCAAAGTTGTTTTTTTAAATAAGTTCAAGCAAATACAAAAACATCTAGAATGGCTCCTGTTTTGCTAACCCTCCCTGGGTCCTGGGAGGACATGAGTTATTTCCTTCTGCCTGTACAGAGGTTTCCTGCAATTTCTCTCCACACCCTGGCTGCTGCAGGTACACCTGGAGCACAGGTGTGCTCCTGCCTGTGGACAGGCTCTGCTCTGACAGGAAAGCAGCTACCAGCTCTTGTCAGTAAAACATGCACTTCAGCATAGGATTGGTTTCTTTCTGTTTAAGACTGTTCATTCCATTATCTTGACAGTCTTCTCCATCTTAGTGGGCATGCTGCTGTCTCAAGAGCTGCTCTCACTCTGTGAGTGGTGATGCCTGAGCACATTCCTCATGACTTCTCATCCGTATGTTTTTATTCCTTTGTTCAGTTGCATTTCCAGGTCATCCTATACTGAGTGATCTTAAAAAAGAAAGGGCTTTTAGAAATAGAAATAAAAGCCAGTTATTGATTGAATACATTTCTCAGGGCACATGAATGTTCAATTGAACTGCACTTGCCTCCCTGCTGAAAAGCCCCTGGAGTGTGGACAGTCTGGTCTGGAGCTGCCCTGCTCTGTGGCTGTGATGTGAAGTCCCTCTGCCTCCATTGTCTGCCATGTTTTTACTTAAATCAGGTGCAGCTTGAGCACTGAAAGAGATTTGGGGGAGAGGATTGTTTTGAGATGGAAGATGGTTAGAAAGACTAATGTTCCTATTTTATTGACCAAATCTGTGCTTACACTCCATTTCTAATTCACGGACATCGGACATTTTACATTTACAGACAGTAGTGAATTCCTTGCTGATGACTGCAGTATAATTGCTGGTGGAAGCCTTATTGGTTGGCATCCTGATTCTGCTGCTGTGTTATGGAGAAGGATCTTGGGGATTCTCGGAGATGTGAACAATATACAGTCACCTAAAATCCATGCAAAAGTTTTTGGGTACCTTTATGAGCTGTGGTATAAACTTGCAAAGGTATGTGATGCTTACAGGTAATACTAATGACTTTTCTTTTGTTGTAAAAATTATTAATAAATATGATTCAGCATTAGCATTTGGAGCATAAACACAGCATGGGAGGGTTCTATCATAAACTGATGAAACTGATTCTGTTTGGTTTCCAGTACCTATCCCCAACAGAGAATGGTCCTGTCCAGTGACAAGAGAATTTAAATGGTTCATTTAAATGGGGTGAGGAAAAAGTAGCAAAGAAAATACAGGTATAAAACAGAATACCACAGATGTTGGTATTTGTGTGAAGGCCCATGCTGTGACCCAGGCTGGTAACATTTACTTCAGCCAGGGAGCAGCACCATAGAAAAGCTTTCCAGCTTTGGCTGAAGCAGGAGCTTTGCATGGTGTAGAGTGTAGTGCCTGAACATAAATAAAATAAGATTTAAAAGTAATAGGATGAATTAAAGAGCATTGGAAAAGTAAGCTGTCAGTTCTCTTAACATTCTTCTTTTAAAACCATCAGATACGGGACAACCTTGCTATCAGTGTGGACAATCAGTCGACTCCCTCTCCTCCCATCCTAATCCCTCCTCTCAGGATATTTGCATCGTGGCTGTTCAAGGTAAGCTAGCTCTAAAATTCTTACACGAGTGTTTTCTAGTATGTTTCGTTATATTGGTTTTAATGTTTACAATCAGTGCCTGGTAAGATGACAAATATCCTCCAGAGGCTCTTTGGACCCGAATATGTGTTTATAGACACACGGAGCAGAGCTTCTTTATGGCAGAGCTGCTGGAGGTGCAGCTGTGTTCGCTGGCCCCTCGGGGGAGCGGGTGCTGAGCCTTGTGTGTGTGTGTGTGTGTGTCTGCAGGCAGCCACGCTGCCCGGCGAGTACAAGGAGGGCAAGCTGCAGGCCTTCCGGCTGCTCTGTGCCATGATGACCCGGCGCCAGGACGTACTGCCCAACTCCGACTTCCTGGTCCACTTCTACTTCATGATGCACCTTGGCTTGACAAGTGAAGACCAGGTACAAGCTTTACTTGATAAAAAACTTCATGTCTTGTTGCACTCAGCTTGCCATTTTGAATGCCGTGTGCCGTTGCTTGCATGGACATCCTCAAAACAAAATCAGAATTAGAATTAACGATGTCCGTTCCAGACCTTCTGTCTTCAAGAAGGTTCCTTCAGGGAATATTTAAAAGGGTCATTCCAGCTCTCCTGAGCTGGTGCCAAGGGGTCTGAAGGGAGAACGGAGGCAGAAGGTTATTGTACCACTGTAACCAAGAAGTGATGCCAAAACATTCTACTTCTGTGCATAAATATTGTTTCAGGTTCCCATGCCCTGGGTTGGCATGATGAATAAAGTATTCACTGTGAGGTGAGGAAAAGACTTAATCTTGAGCTCTTAATGTTGAGCTGTCAGGTAATTATTGGGCCACAGAAACAGCTCAATGCTTGTAAGAACTATAAGAAATACTCTTTAAATAGAGAGTATCTACAAACATTTCCATGTTTTTATAGCTGTAGGAGTGAGAGTAGAGCTGAAGCTGTGCTGGGGATGGCAGCAGAGGGCATGGGGACCTCTTGGGAAACCCTGGGAATTATTGCTGATGCCTTTAGGAAACCAGACAGGTTTGGTAGTTTCTGAGAGGGAAGAGAGAAAGAATGAATTGTTACCAGACTCTTGCCCCTCAGTTGCCCTCCTGAAATGATAGAATGTTTGGAAAAATCTTCCTTTTAAATAGGGAAGAATAGAAAGGAGAGAGTTTTCATCTGGAAAATCCCAGAATGCCTGGCTGCTGCTGCAACTTAGGAAAAAAATCATCAGTATTGGCCATTTCTAAATGGAAGTGTGGTGGGAACTCCTCTTTTTGGCATGCTCTGTGTCACCTGAGAGGAACCAACAGCTCGTTCCACTTCCATCTCAGTCACTCCTGCCAGATCCAGCAGAGTCCCCTCAGTCCTTACAAGAGACTGGTAACACCTGCTGGGGTCAGACTGCTGAACTTCAGAACCCCACAGCAATAAATCCTCTCATGCAACCTGCACCAAACCGTACAGAGGTGCAACCCAAAGCCGGGGGAGAGGGTGCAGTGGAGGCAGCCTCGACCCTGCACGTTGCTCCACGGTTTCCCGGCTATTTGGCAGCTCCCACACTGCACGTCACTCCAGGGTTTCCCGGATATTTTTTGCTGATGCTCTTTGTTCTCGGTCCTCACTGGGGTTTGCTGTGTTGCCTCTTGGTGGCACACTTGACCACAGGTTTGCTCGTGTGTGGCTGACCTTCCCGTTTTGTTTTCCTGAGCTGTGGAGCTGGGTGAGGTGTGAACTCAGTGCCTTGGAGCAACCTGTTAATAGGAAGCAGGATTCTTACACCCACACCTGTATTTCCAGGATGATTGGCACCAAGGTGCTTGATGGGTGCTGAGACTGGTGGGACCCTTTTTTATCAGGGGGCGCAGAATATGGATCCTAGTGTGGTTTCCAGGATTTCAGTTAGTGCAAACCAGAATAAATTTAGATGCAGATATTTTAGCACAGATGGGTTTTGTTTACTAAGCACAGACATAAATTTCTCACTTTTAAGGAATATCCACAGAAAGAAGGGGAGGAGGCATCTCTCATGGAGGATTTTTTCCTTCTGTATGAATCACTAATGCAACTTCTAGCATTTATGTGAGAAACCACAGACAGCCCAGCTCTAGGAAATCATCTTGACTACTTCAAAAGAGTTCTTAGGTGGCTACGTAATTATAAATATTACAGTCAGAAACCTCTTTGACCTGAATATGATTTTCAATATTTTGTTTTGCATCAGAAATGGCATTTTAAATATATTTCTCTTTTCACTCCTCTCTTTAAAGGCTTGAGCATAGGAGATTTCTGCTGGACTGTGTAGTTTTTGGTGTCGATAGAAAAACAAAATAATTCATTTTTGAATATGTTATTAATGAATACAATGTTATTCCCAGCAAGTGCAGCCTAACTTTGCAGCCTGGTCTCATGGGGTACAGAAAAGAGCAGTGTGAGGGTGTATTTTATAGAAGGCTGCCATGGCACTCAGAGTTCAGGATGTAGCAATTAGCTCAGCAGAGGAGGCAGCAGGGTAATGAGCTGCAGCTAATTTGTCCATGTGGAAGTGTCTAACAACAAACATCTCTGGAGAAGTGAACAATTCTCTGCAAGAATTGCGTCACCTTTCCAGGTGGGAGAAGCCATTGCATCATTGTCAGCCGTGGTCTGGCGCTGGGATTGCCTCCAGCCTGGGAGGGGCCTGAGGTCAGGGGGCAAGGGACCATCTTTGGGTGGTGCTTCCCTCCTGCACTGCTCCACACAGTGGCATTGCTCTGCTGCTGGAGTGAGTCAGGAATTTTTCCTAGTTTTTAATGAATGAAGCTCACTTTGGTTCAGAGCCTTCCCTCCCTGACCTCCATCATGAAGGAGAGTGGATGTTCACTGCCACGTTTGGTGTTAGTGGAGGTTGTTTACCTACAGCTTTTTCAATTCCTCAGCTGGATTATTGAAAATCAGGAAACGTTCCTGGGGTGTAGTTTTTAGGGATGCCATGGGATAGCCTGTTGCACTTCGGGTAGGCATAGGTGCCTCCTTCTGGCAGGTGAGCCTGATGGTTGGAAAATTCCCATTCCAGTGGTTGGAACTATTGGTGTCTTTTGATTTGGACAACAAATACGTCTCTTTAAATTAACCCAAAGTCTAACACTGCAATGAACAAATTTTACAGATGCCTGAAATGGAAAAGGAAATGTATTTTGCTATTGCTACTAACTACTTACTGTAGCAGTAATTTTTTTTGCTTCATTCACCTGAAGAAGTCCCTAAGCATCTCCTTGCTCCCTAGCTTCCTCCTCTTTGCTGAAGAACAAAAGCACCAAAGCACAATCCCCAAAAGCTACAAACACTACTCAGTCCCCCTCTCAGAAAAGCAGCTGCTGAGATAATTGTGATTCCTCAGATCTGGTCCTTCTGGTACTTAAATAATCCTGTGAGATTGCTGGTGGCTTTCTCCTAAGAATTCTCTAGATTTCTGTGACACTGTCTTATTTCTGTCTAAATTTCCACTCTTAGTTTGAGAGGAGAATGTGGTGCAGGGGAGATGCTTGCCTTGTAGAGACTCTGTAAAAGAGGTGGCAGGTTTTCAATTCCTCTTCAAGTTTCACACCCTCAGCTATTGTGTACTTTTTTTTTTAGCCAGTCTCCCCCTGCTATTGGGGTGAGCATCACTACTGTGCCTGGTGTCACGTGTCACCAACACTGTGGTGTCACCCAGTACACACAGGTTACCTTCAAAGTGAGTAAACGGGTCAGTTGTAGCCCTGACTTTGGAAGTGAGTTCTAACAAATAAATCTAATAAATGTACTATCATACTTACTTGCCAGGATATCTTTGGAATAGAGTGCTTACATATTTAAGGAACATAATACTAGGTAGAAACTTCAGAGACTCTCTGTGAGGAGGAAAATGACAATGAACAGACAGGGACGGAGACTGTGTGGGGGCTTTTTCAGTTCAGTGATCTGAAGGGCAGAACAAACTTTAAATATGGAAGCAGAGAAACCCAGCCCAAATCCAACGGAGGTGGCAGATGTCCTGGGTGATTAAATGTCAGCACATGCAGCAGACCTACTCCCAGAGCCCTGCCTGGCTGCAGCCAGGGCACTTAGCAGCTTTGTTTGTAGCTTCATTCCCTTTAGTAGTGAAAGGGTGGTGTGGATGAAATACCTTGTAAGTAGAGATGGTGATGTACCAGTGGATGTTACATGCCTCTTTATTTGTTTAAAATGCACTCTTGGTAATTCTGGAAAGGAAGCTGCAGCAGCTCTCTATAAGCTTATGTAGACACTAACTGGAGCTCTTGGAGTGGGAAGTGGCTAATTTATAATAGCATATTCCGTAGAGCTGCTACTGGAGAAGCCATATTAATTAGTTTGTATTAACATTGGTCTGATGTTTAAAAAAGAAGTATTTGTGGGCTTTTCTATCTTTCTGTACAGTTGTTACTCAACAGTAGGGAGCAGTGTACAGCTTATAGGCTGTCAGCTTATAGGCTGTCACTGGGACCTGTAGTAACCTTATAAAGCTACAATAAATGAGTACCTTTGCTTTTGTCCCCTGTGGAATGGGTACTTTTTGCCTGGATTTTTGCCTTATGGTGTAGCACATGAGGACCCTTAGTTGTACGGAAACCAGAAAGCTCTTTACGTTCTTTCCGAGACTGCCATTTAAAAGGAAATAATCTTAATATAGTCTATTAAGGCTTAAATTCCCCTATTTTAGCTTCTTGAAATTTCCTTCCAGTGACTACCATGATTTTCTCCCTCTTTTAATCCCCCCCTTATCTCATTTTCTGTAGAAAATTTGCCTGTATGCCCCCATTATGTGCTTTGAGTGCTTTGAAAAAGTGTTAACAGACAGCATGTTTCCAGTAGGGACAAACAAAAGTCCAAATGCCAGGGTCTCACAGGAACTCTCACATCCCCCTCGGCTCACCCAGAGCAGGGGAACTGCTGGAGAAAATAGCTGGAAGATTGACTGGAAGCAAGGGGGAGCCAGGCCATGTGAATTGTAGGAGCTGTGCATTTCAGAACCATTTTGGTAGTTGTGCTCTTTTCTATTTATTTTGCTTTAATACATTTGCCCTTTCTAAAATGCTTCCATCCCACCCAAATTCCTGCTTTGTAGTCGGTGTTCGGTCAAGAGTTTGGAGCAGTCCTGCCACAGGCATTTGGGAGAGATGTATGTGGTGTCACAAAGTCTTCTCCACATTTCAGGCAGTGCCATGGCCTTGGCACCCACACCTCTGTCCCTGTATCCAGTGGGTGCTCAGGAATTGCTCTCTTAGTGTGCATAAACCAAAATATTTATTTCAGTCCTTAATTCCAATGGCCTCCTCCTTTTTGAAAGTATCAAACATACTTTAAAAGGGGAGCAACTTGAAAACTCCCCCTGTTGCGTTCTAGGCTTGAGGAACTTCAACAAATATAGCTCCTTTGGAGGTCAGGTGCTAACTGGCACCTTGGAGTGGGGTTTTCTGATAAACTAATCCTAGGTTTCCTGAGGTTGTGAAAATACTTAGTAAATTTTTATTGGAGCTTAATGTTTGACAAGTTAATTCTTGCCTAAAATGTAGTGGTAGGTAGGAAAACTTGGAGTGAGTAAATGGAAGCATTTGTTCCTTTAAAGTAAAAAAAGGAAAAGGAAGGATTTACCACTTAAGTCTTGTGTAAATTAATAATCTTTCCCGTGCTGTAAATCTCAGCTGCTAATGAGGTGTCTCTTGGTGAGGAACAGAGTGAACTTTCAGTGAAAAATCCATGTTGTTCCTGTTGAGGGACAATTGGAAACGTGAGGAAGGCAGCTGGCAGGCTATTTGGTTTCACCTGTAATCTGCAAAAGCTTGAACAAAAATTAGGTGAAGAATATTTTTGCAATTGACCTTTCAGTGAACTTGCATAAATTTATTTTGCTTACTCAGTGGATGTTTATGACCTTATAATTTGGATTACTAGATTAACCTATACTGAAATATGATGCCATTTATAGGGTTAATGCATTTGAGAAGGACATGCATGTGATTGCCCCTTCCTCTCCCCTCCTCCCCAGCTTTAACACTACAGAGCATCATTTTGAATTGAAATAGTCCATAATGGTCCTTTTTTCACTTTTCTTTAACAACATGAACACTAAATTATAGCTGTGCAATTATGTAAACAATGGAAATGCTTCCAGAATGAATACTTCCTTTTAAATTTTCATTTTGTGTAATTGCTGAAAGGTTTGGAGCCATAATAAACCAAAATGATTTTACACATTTATCGTTCTAAAGGTCAATTATGAAAGAAGTAAAGAAACAACACTGTGCAGAATGAGTAAACCAATTTCCATGGCCATCACCATATGTTTTTCTTATGGCTTGTGTTTTCCAGTTGCTGTGTACATAACATTCAATTAAAGTGATTCATTGACTAGGCTGGAGCTGCTGCCCAGAGTTTACATTTCCAGACCCGCGCTCGGGAGGGAGGGAAGGAAGCGACTCGGCTCTGTTTGAGTTACCTGATTTTGCAGTATCACTGATAGCACAGATGTTCTCATTCCCTCGCGCTCGCACAAGCCTTATTCTGCTGATAAGCTCCCAAAGCTACTGAATTACTGCCTGAAATCCTGTTTTATCGTGAGCTGGGCTGTGCAGGGAAGTGTGCAGATTGGGAAAGGGGAGAAAACCTGGCAGGATTACCTCTGAGCTCCATCCTGGGGTGGCTCTGTCCATCCTCTGTGCAGTCACGTCAAGCAAGAGGACAATTCCACAGCCAGAATATATTCTACCTTGTTGTAGTTTAACTGAAGTCACTCAGGCCATCCCAGGTGCACACTGAAATGCCTGAGATGTGCACCATGGCAGTGGGAACAGCCTCCCGCAGCGGGTCTGTCCAGACCCTGGGGTCAGTGGTTGCCTCTGAGCAGCTCTCTGTGTGTATCACAGCATAGAGCCCATGCTGGGAATTCAGAGGGAAATTGAAGATTGGTTCAGTAGCTTTTCAGAGGTTTTTTACTATGGAAAATTATTTTTTCCTCCTTTTTTTTAGTATCGGTAGTATATCTCATAACAGCAGATATTCCATTCCTCCAGCCTTTTGGAATGTGTGTGTTGTCTCAGCATTCATACATTAAAGGAATGGTTGTGTGATTCTGCCTTTCTCCTCATATTGGAAGTGTTGTGTGCAGGGCCCAAAGTCCAGAGGCTCTGATCGTTACTGTGTATAACAGATGGGGCGATGGGGTGAGGACAGGAGCTAATGCAGTTGTTGGGAGCAGGTCCCTGTGCTTCCGCCGCTGTTCTCTCCCCGGCCAGGGCTCCTTTATCGTGGCACATGTCACCAGACACGTGCTCCCATCTGCTGCCCCTGATTAGGGACAGTCCCGTGCCGTACCTGGCCCTGCCGGACAGGTGTGGCTGTGCCGACCAGCCCCTTAATTGTAAAAAGGTGGGTCCTTTGTTCTGCTCCGACTGTGAGTTTACCACTCGCTTTATGAGCTGCTGCATCCATCTGCTCTGCATTCTCAATGTTTGCATTGACCCATATTGACTGAAAAGGTATCAAAGGAAGTGATTAAAACTAGTTTAAACATTAACTTGAGTGGCATTTTAGCTTATTCAGGAAAGTGAAAGCATTATCTGCTACTACGTTTAAAACTAACACTATTTATTTAAAATATATTGCAGTTACTTCATCAGATGTTGGTGTTGAAAACACATAGTGGAAAACTAAATAGGGGATGTGCAGGTGTTTGGCAGGGCTTTGGTAAAAATAGTGGTGATGTTAAAGCATCTCTTCATTTAGAGAAAACTGGGTTTGTCAGCTTTAGCTTCTGCTGTAGAAATTGAGCATGTGAACTCATTCTGGGACTCTTAGGTTCAGGCCTTCTTTAACACATCGTAAAACCAGTAAGGATGGACATGGAAAAGCATTTTCCTTTGCAGCTTCCCTTCAAAATTTTATTGAGTGAAAAACAATTTTCTACTCAGTATAGAAATAGCTTGATCTAACTTTTCAGCAAATACAGTGTTGCAGGTAAGGATGATATAGATTTATGCCTAATTTTAAACCTGCTGAAAGCTTGCAGGAAGGAAATCTTAACTCAAATACAGGAACTTTGCTCTGACTTGGAGGGACTGTGAAGACTTGAAATGTGGAAGGATTAGGGTTGAAATGCTTATCTCAGCAGTGCTCTGTGTCATAGGGTGATGACGAGCAGAGCTGGGAGTGCTGGTCTGTTCCTTCAGGGCACAGGGAGCAGGTGTTGGGGTCAGCTCATGTTCTGGTGGCACAGTATTTTGAGTGAAGTGATTTAGGAACTCATTCTTTTGGAGTGCTGCAATGCCTCATCTTAAATCCATTAAAGTTTTGGATGTTTTGAATCCAAAATCTTATTTAAAAGAACGGTTGTGCTTAGGCACAGAGAGACATGGGTGTGTGGTTTGGGTTTTTAAGAGGAATTTAAGAGTACAAATCATAATCAAAATACCAAATGCATTTTTCCACTCCATGCATCTGGAGCAGAAGATGGTGGTTATGTGAGAGTTAGCACACAGAGCCATGGTACTCTGTGAATTTAGTGTGGGACTGGTGAACCTCAAAGTTAAATCTTCTGAAACTCTCCCTTTTGCATTTGGGCTCTTTTTGTGGTTGGTGGTTTGGGTGGGGTTTTTTTCTGTTGTTTTTGTTTTGTTGGGTTGTTTTTTTTTTTGCTTATTTCTTGTCACACAGCTAACTTCTCTTGCAGGATATTCTAAACACCGTCATAAAGCACTGCCCACCTTGGTTTTTCTTCCTCGGCTTACCTGGGTTCACGATGCTGATCGGAGACTTCATTGCGGCAGCAGCACGGGTGCTGCGCACGGACACACTGGAGGTGAGCCCTGGCTAACGAGCTCCAACAGGAGCTGCTGCCTCATTACTGCCACAGGAATGGGCTCTTGGGGCAGATACCATGGCAGCTCGTGTGGGAAACTGTGGGACAGGGCGACACACTGCTATTACAAAGGTGTTTCATCAAAAGGCCAAGGCGTGAGGAACCCTCTCCTGGCTGGTGTTGCCATGCACTAGGAAACAGCTCTGGGGCTTCGTAACCTCATCAGCTTTATTTCAGTGAGCAAACATTGAAAATAGGGAACTCTTTGGGTAATACAGGATTTCTGACTAAATGTCAACACTAATAGAAATGTGACTCTGAATGATTAAATTATTGAAGGACAAGTAAAATAGCAAATCAATCGTGGGTTGCAAAAATAAGAGTAAAGGTCTGGCAATCCCAGGAAAAACAGGACAGCTTTGTTGCATGTGAAACACCAGCTCAGGGGAGACCTTTCTGCCTGTTTTGGCCCAGAGCTTTTGCTGCTGCTCTTGACATTTGTGTGGCTGAGTGGGTGGCCCTGCACAGGGCCACAGCCCTCTCCTGTTGCAGCAGAGCTGGGATGGTGAGTCCAGCCACACTTTGTCCATTGTCTCTCAAAGAGTTTGATCAGCCTGATCATTGATCCAAAGCTTAAAGTGCTAATAATAAATGAATACTCAACTTGCCATAGAAAAACCAAAACATCACCTTTCATTTCTCCTACAAGCATAAGACTGGGTATGTTGTATTTTCCACATTGTGTCATTGTTACGTGTTTCTAGCTCGTACCACAGTGCTTTTGATGGTTTTATTGAAGTAGGGATCTCTCTACACATTGGTATCATCTCTGCAGTCAGTATGAGTGCATTGTGCACTCTCTGTGTCGCAGGATAGCAGTGCTGGATTACTGCTTCAGCCTCTCACCTTTGCTTTTCTTTAGGGGATTCTGTACTTTCAGCTGACACCAAATGGCTGATTGTTGTATTGGGTAATGACAGAGGAGGTATTAAAGATGTAGAATGTGCTCAGGAGTGGGGCCAGGTGCCTGCTGGAGGAGTGGCTCAGCCTTACAAAGAGAGCAGAGCAGCACAGCAGCAAAAAGCAGGGGCAGGAAGGTGTGTGTTAGTCACTGCTTTAAAACAGCTTTTGCTGGAGTTGTAAAGGAAAAGCTCCTGGGGACATGTACCCTGGGACTGCTTTGTGAATCCAGCACACTGGCCTCAGAGCTGATGGCATCTTTATGTGTGAAGGTTTGTCTAATGAACGTTTCTGTTTACTTGACCCTTATTAGGCTCCTCGTTCTGAAGCTCACACCATCCTTGGTGCTCTTGTGTGCTTTCCAAATACCTACCAAGAAATACCACGATTGGGGCCCATTTCAGAAGCCAGTGAGATCAGCACAGGAACTGCAGATGTGAAGGTAATGCCCCATTTCATTGTAAATCCTTAGATAACCTATCCTATTTTTATTATTCAGTTACTTAATTCTTAATGTGTGTTTTTGGTTAAAAAATGAACCCCTCCTCCTCAAACCCCACAACTGCATGTTACATGTGCTTGTTTGATGGTCAGTACTTTGCTTAACACGTGCCATGAAGTTAACAAAGCTTAGGTGCTGCAAATTCCAGTTTGATTTTTCAAGGAGAGTGAGCTGGCTGTGATCAAATGTCATATTTTCCAGCCAGATGCTTGTCAGGTCATTTCATTAAATGGTGTAGGTGATATCTAAAATGTCTGTTCATTAGCTCATCCTGTAAGAGATATGAGAGGTGTGTAAGGGGAGAGATTTTTTGCCTTATTGCTATTTCAGTATTATATTGAGGAAATTCCTCTATTGAAATCATAATCTTGTGTGAGTGTGTTTTCCCTGAGAATTAATTCCAGTGGGACACCTTGAGACATGAATTGCTTTGTGGCATGGAAAGCTTTGTAATTTAATGACCTCCACAACAACAATCTTGTACAGAAAAGAATCCCACTCTCCCTCCCCAAAGACACAGCAAATGTGACAAGGCACATCACTTGCAGGTGAGACCTGCCCAAATTGCTGCCTTCACACAAACCTCTGCTGCTTTTGATAAACCTCTGGCACCACGGTGATCCACTGCTCAAAATTAGGGATAGCTGAGGAGGAATGTCCGAATTCCTCACACAGCCTGAGCAGGTAGAACCAGAGGAATGCAGGAATCCCTTTGCACACTTGGCTTCCATTATTGCTTTTGTCATCATGCCTTGGAGAGTCACTGGAGATATGTTAAAACTGTCTCAATTTTAGAAGTATATTCGCTATACTAAAGCCACAAAAGTTTTCATAATGTGGTTTGCTTAGAACATAAATACTGCAGTGACTGCCACTCATTGTTTGTAAATACCCCTCAACTCTGAAAATATTTCTATCTTGCTGGGTGTACAGGAGTTGTAGGTTGATTCAATTTGTCCACAAGGGCCTGTGTATTTGAGTTGTAATCAGTATTTCTCCCTTGACAAAATACAATTGGCATGAGGTAAAGATGCTTTAAGAATAGACTGAGAATTAAAGTGACTTCACTTGTAGCTATGTCAAAATTAACTTTAAAATACATGTATGAGAAAGATGCTTATTCTAATTTATTTTGTTATTTTAGTATTGCCTCATAAATATTTTATTGAAGAATGCTACAGAGGAGCCAAGTGAAGCTGCAAGGTAAAATACTGAGTAAAAGAAATGGGAAAAACCATAGAATTGTTTAGGTTGGAAAAGACCTTTAAGATTATCAAGTCCTTGGGTTGGAAAGCCTTTCTTGCTACTTGTTTTTGGTGTTTGTCCAACTGAGTTGTTGCTACTGCCTTGTGGTTTGCTCCTATGAAGCTGAGCCCTACTCTGCACCATGAAAGTGCTGGTCTGTCGTGTGAGAGGGCAAAGAGAGATATTTGTGCCTTTTTTCTTGTTATTCTTTTTATTTTTTATTATTTCCCCTTAAATATTTTTCTAAAACTTGTGACAAACCACTCTTTCTTCTACCAAAGATGCATAGCCATCTGTGGCCTGGGAGTCTGGATATGTGAGGAGCTCACACAGTGCACAAACCATCCCCATGTGAAGAAGGCCATCAATGTCATAGGTGTGACACTGAAGGTATTGCTGTGGTGGGCCCTAATCAATAAGCATTGTGTAAGGAAAGGCATTTTCACTTTTTAAATAGCTGATGCTGGTCTGGAGCACAGAGTCTGCAGGTGTGGTGTGCTATACACACGTGCAGAATATTTGCAAAAATAGTGTGTGCTTGTGTACCTCATGACCTTTCCCCCAGCAAACTGAGTTAAGATCCCACAGACAGTATCTAAACCTGCTGCTTCCTAATGCTGACAGTCTGATTTTGCAGCATTAACATTTGTTTGTATACAAACATTGTTTGTATATGTGCAAAATAATTTAAAATGTAAAATAACTGAATGCATTATATTGTATCTGGATATTTTATTTGGCTTTTCATCACCTTTTTTTCTTTCAGTTTTCCAATAAGCTGGTAGCTCAGGTAGCCTGTGATGTCCTTCAGCTGCTGGTGTCATACTGGCAAAAGCTTCAGGACTACGGATTCTCCCTGTGCCGGAAAATCACTGAAGTACGTCAGACTCTTTAAAATGTTTGTATGAAAATCATACGCAAACTTGGTTTAGTTCTTTCCTTGAACTGGTGTGATTTGTTAACTCTTCCTTTCTCCTGCAGTTATTGTTAGGGATATTGCTGCAGTGCCAGAACCCGTGTATGTCCCATATTTGTAGTGATTTGCTTCCAAAATGCTCAGTAAAATCTTTGTGTTTCATGTGGACATTGGGCAGTTGGATGCTCGTAAGAGAACTGAGCCTTTTCCATACCCTGTGCTCTGTCTGTCTTTGTAGTGTAAGAAATTTAAATGCCTTTTTGACCTTTGTTTGGCTGTAGATCCTTGTGGCCACCATCGCATTTCTTTTGCCGAGTGCTGAATACTCCTCTGTGGAAGCAGATAAAAAGGTGGGTCACTGACATGAGCTGTCTGCTTTCTTTGTACTGTTAGAGGTGGTTTTTAAGTGAAGACACTTTGAATCAGAGTTGTGTTTTAAACTTTTCAACCCATACCTTTAAGTTTGGATGAATTGAATAGAATGGATCTAAACCCCATGTTTCATGTTCTTGGCCAGTTCATAGTTTCACTGCTGCTTTGCCTCCTGGATTGGTGCATGGCACTGCCCATGAAAATGCTGCTGGAGCCTGTATCTGCTAGTGCTGTGGAAGATCAACATGCATCTAGAGCTCCTTTACTGGACTACATTTACAGAGTGAGTATGGGAAGGAATGCGATTTACTGTGTCTGGATGTTTAAAGATGCCTTTCACATGCCCTGCTAGGCACAGAAGCAGTTCTGGCAAGCTTTAGAAAATCATGAGTTTTTGCAGTGTGGGCAGAAGCCATACAGGTGAGAAGTTACAAATGCAAAATGTTAAGAAGATAAGATTAGAGATGTAGAACAGACAGGGAATGGTGAAGAGCATTAAGAAGATGCTTAAAATAACAAGCCAGGGAAGATAATATTTGCAGAAATTTTTGAAGTGGGTTGTTAAAATACAAAACAGGTCCTGAAATGAGCTGTTAAAGTATAGAATCAGTGCAGATGGCTGGTGTTAATTTTAAAATGCTGTATTTGGCCATAGATGATTTTGGTAGCATGTCCTGGTTTTCACAAAGCCAGAATTAGGGAGGGGCACAGCTCACTGGGTATGTTGGGACTGTCCTGTGAGGTTTGTTTCTGCTGCAGTGTCCCACTGTCCCCTGGCAGGTCCTGCACTGCTGTGTGAACGGCTCCAGCACGTACATGCAGCAAAGCCACTACGTGCTGAGTCTGGCTGACCTCGCCTCCTATGACTACGACCCGTTTTTGCCACTGGGGAATGTCAGGAGCTCGGAGCCAGCCCAGTGCCCCTCCTCCACAGATTTGGGCAACCTGCTCACTGTCGCTGAGGGTAAGAGAGCTCACAGAGCATAGGCCAGAGCAGCACGTATGTGCAGCAGCTGGGAAATTGCTCCAGGTTACATCTCTGCCTTGAAAATGTGCTTCTTAGTAAATCTTCCTTGAAAATTGGGCAGAGCTCTTTCTGGATGAATTCCAGTTGCCTCTGTGATAGGATGTGTGAGTTTGTTGCTGATGTTGCTCCTTAAAAAATATTTACATTTAGAAGATGTAAATACCAGGGAAAGAGAAATATGTTAAACTAAAGAAAAATGGTTTTAAACTAAATATGAGTGAAAACTAGAAATTAGGAGGTTTCTGGCTATAAGAGGAGTAACATTCCCACAGGAGAAGTGGAGGCACAGTGTAGTTCTGAGCACAGTCAATTTATGAATTAACTGGTGTATTTGCCTATGCTGAGGGGAAGATCTGGGGATCCAGGAAGTCTCTCCTAGCCTCACATAACAGTCTTTTCCCACTGTGCTGCCAGGAACGGAGGAGCATTGATTTGCAGTGGCATCTCTGGTTTACATTAGCTTTTGTGCTCTGATGGCTGTGGGGATGTGGTAAAATAAAATAAAACTGTGGGACAGGTAGAATTCCTTGGAAAGCTGTTGTAGATAGTTCCTTGAACAGGAAGAGTTGGGAAGACAAGGAAAAGCAGCTGCAATGTGACAAAAATCCACAGTTGCCCCTTTTGAATTGCCTCATGCTGCCCTTACTGATCCATTATCTTTTCATTGATGGTTTTAGAGAAGAGGAGGAGGAATTTAGAATTGATACCTCTGACTGCACGGATGGTGATGACTCACCTGGTGAATCACCTGAGCCACTACCCACTCAGTGGAGGCCCTGCCATTCTCCACAGCCTCCTTAGTGAGAACCATGACAATTCCTATGTGGAGTCCTCTGAGCTGTCCTCAGAAGTCTTCCGGAGTCCCAACCTGCAGCTCTTTGTGTTTAATGACAGCACTCTCATATCTTACCTCCAAATCCCTGCAGAGAAGAGGGCAGGTGCTGAGCCAGCAGCAGCCCCCTCGGATGTCAGGGTGATTGTCAGGGATATCTCAGGGAAGTACTCTTGGGATGGCCGAATTCTGTATGGACCTTTGGAGGGCTGCCTTCCGCAGCGGAGCACGACCAACACCTTTGTGATTTCCAGCAACCCGGAGCACCACTTCACTTCCCAGAATGACACTTCTCAGGTGGAAGAAGGAGAAGATGCTCTTGACCAGTTGCTGGAGAAGATTGGTACCACCAGCCCTGAGTGCCTTCTGCACCCCCAGCGCAAGCTGAACGAGCCGTCGCCGCCGCCCTGTGGGATGAGCTCCGACCAGGAGCAGGCCATCATGGAAGCCCTGATGAGGCAGAGCGCCCAGGAAAGGGAGTTCATCCTGAAATGCAGCTCGGACTGCAGCATGAAGGTGGCCTGTCAAGAACCACCACGTCCTGCTGAGCCTCAAGCCTCCTTTTATTTCTGTCGGCTGTTGCTGAACGACTTGGGAATGAACTCCTGGGATAGAAGGTAGGGAGGCAGGATTCAGAGTGTTTACAGTACTTTTACTCTTCTAACTTCTAACTCCCAAATGTGTACACTTAAGAAAGCAAGACTTACACAGCGGAGGGATAGTCAGAGCATAGGTTTGAACTTCAGTGATTATTTTAAATAGATGTCCATAGATAAGATTTAAAAAAATTATTATTATATATAATCATGCTAATTTGATTCACTTAGGTATTTGGATGACAAAATACTGTCTCTTTATGGTGTTCCATTTTCCTTCAAAACTTTTTTTATTTTATTTTAGAAAAAGCTTTCATTTGCTGAAGAAAAATTCAAAATTGCTGCGAGAACTGAAAAATCTGGATTCCCGCCAGTGGTAGGTGATGTATATTGGACACACCATTGATAAGGTTCTTGTTTCCAAAGGAAGAACGAGTGAGTCTCCAAAAACAAAGCTTCATTCCCACTGCCTGTGCCAGCAATACAAATATTATTAGTATGTAAAATGGATTGTTTGTTTCTCCAGAGTTCTGGAGTTGTCTGCACTGGCACTATGTACAGCAAGTTCCAAATCAGTAGCAAATAATAAGACACAGCAACCTATTTCCAGTTTGCTTTAGCTGAGATCAGAGGGAAGTTCACAAATCATTTGTCACCTTGGTTCAGCTGAAAAAGGATCATTTCCTGCAGGATGATCCCTGTGTCAGGAGCAGTCCTTAAAGGGGTGATCCCCCCAGAACTACTCCCCAGTCAGGAAGTGGCAGAATGGAGTTTTGTATGTTATGTTTTATTTTGTATTACTGGACATGGAACTCTGCAATGCTGCTTCAGATAGCCCTAAGTTTCTTGTATCCCAACAGTTTTCATATCCAATCTGCTTTGCTTGTTTTCAAAGAAGCCAACTGCCTCTGTCAGCCTTGTAAAATTCAGCCCAGGATCTGAGAGTCAATAATGTTTCTTCCTCCTTGTATGTCATCACCCTGTAATTAAAATGCTGTAGGTCAAATTATGCTCCCATTAACACCTGTGCCACCTCGCTGTAGGTGGCAAAGCTGCACAGATCAGAGTCATTAACCCTATAATGGGAACTTGGTCACCAGTGCTGTGGCTGATGCACAGAAAGGCCAACCTTGACACTGCTCTTGGGACTGGGGTGTGTCTGCAGGGGGGCTTGGGGGAGAAAAAATGGGGGAAAAATCTGTTATTGCAGCTGAAAGTGAGCAATGTACTTGTGTGTGAAAAACAAAGGGACATACAGAGTTAAACATGGGCACCTGCTCGTACCTTTGGAGTGCAAGGGATCTAAAAAATAATTTTGAACTGAAACTTCTTTGACTTGGATTTCTTTTGTGTCCCATTGCAGCCGTGAAACTCACAAGATCGCCGTGTTCTACATTGCTGAGGGACAGGAGGACAAGTGCTCCATCCTGGCCAACACAAGGGGAAGCCAGGCATATGAAGATTTTGTTGCTGGACTGGGCTGGGAGGTAATAGCTGTAAAAGTAGGCAAACTAACATGTTGCTGATGTCACTGCATAGGTTTTAATTATTAAAAAAAAAGGTAAATTGCATTGCACACTGATATTTCTGTAGCTGCTTTTAGCTCTTGACGTGGTCAAGAGCACCACAGGAGCTTCTTCATGTAGCTTTTAGGTTTAATTTGCAATGTCAAAATGGTGTGCCATAATCTAAATGCCATGAAAATTTATGGGTGTGGGAAATGCAGAGTAGCTGCTGTCACATTTAAGGATCAAAGTGCCACAAGGCCCACATGGTGCCATTGGGAAAACAAACAGTCCTTTGGACTCAGGCTGGACTTCAGAGCATTTCTTCTGAATAAGCTTCTGGAATAATTTCTTCTTAAGGTTTTTCTTTCTGTACAAATCCTTAGTTTCTTCTGTAGTTTTTCTGATTCTTTCTATTTTTCTCTGCCCTTTGGGAGGCTCCTGAGACTGGGGCTCTGAGCCCCATGGAGCCCTTGGAGCAGCAGTGTGTGGCAGAATGCTGTTGCTTCCTCGCTGTTTGCTGGAGGAAGGTAGAATCACCAGGTAGACACTGGCTCAGGACCTGGTTCAGAGACATTTGCTTTTAGTGAATGCCCAATACAGGAGTGGGGAAGACCGATCTAACAGAAATATTGCAAAGCACTAGGGGAAGACTTCTCTAGGATAGCTGCAGAGTCCTAGAATGGTAAATTCACCAGGATTTGATATAGAAATAAATCCGGAATTTTCCTCAGTCTTCAAATTTGCTCTAATCCTGACTTTGAATCCCCAGGTGGATCTTTCCACGCACGGGGGGTTTATGGGGGGCCTGCAGCGCAATGGCAGCACGGGACAGACAGCTCCCTACTACGCTACCTCGACTGTGGAAATCATTTTCCATGTGTCCACAAGAATGCCATCGGATTCGGACGATTCACTGACCAAAAAGGTAAAGAATTTGCAGTGTATTTCATGCTCTTCAAGTGCTTAAGTGAAAGTTTGAACTGAGAGCAGCTTGTGCTAACTGGCCCTGGCAGCTCATCTTTGCTGTGCCACATGGTGCTCTGCAGCTGGATTATCTGAATTAAATGGCATCTAAATTCTGGGTTCTGAAACACAATTAACATTTCCATGGTAGCCTCAAATACCACCATGAGTAATAATATTAGCAATAATTTCATTTGTACGTTGTCTGCCTGCCAAAGCTGTTGCAGGTTGGTAGAACAAAACAACCAAATGCAGCTCAATAAAACATTCCAGACGAATCATCCCACAGGGAACAGTGAAGCAAAAGGGAGGTGACAAGCTCAGGACCCAAGGCAGCCACAGCTGATAGCTAAAGCCAGTGGATACTTAAGCACTGTTCTGACAAGTACCGTGCTTCAAAGTCAGCCAGAACCCAGCCCAAGATTCTGTTTGTATCAGTATTTAATCTTTGTCTTTCTTAACATGGAGTGATCTGAGATTATGGTGTTTGCCAGCTGCTGCTTGGAGTCGAAGATTTTAGGGGCGTGCCAAATCTCTGCCTTTTCAATTAGGATTGGCAACTTGTCCTGCAGAGGTTAACATGGTCAGTAATGCTGCTGAGGCCATCCAGCCCACTAAGGGATGCTGCTGTGCTCTGAACTGGGGCTGTAAATGTGTCACTCGGTGACTTTTTAGTGTCCAGTTGGTTGCAGAATCACATGCGCTTTCCTTGAAATATAAAGGTGGAATTTCTGCTTACTGGTCCTGAAAAATTGCCATGCATTTCACAATAAAACCAGATCCTTTCTTTTTTTATTGGGTTATCTGTCATTAAAAGGAAAAGTCATCAAAATTACATGTATGCAGCTCTTCGTATCAGTGGATTTACGTGGCTATGGAAAAAAATGTAATTTGAGTTCTTCAGGACGGAGAAGTAGGGCAGTGGTAGCTAGTAGGAAGCTGCAGAATCTTTGACTTTACCAGGGTAGGACTATCTCTGTTTTCATTGTTCCTGACTAGTATTTGTCCAGCTGCTAGTTCAAAACTCCAGTGATGAATGATTTACAGTTTCCCTAGGCAACATACTTCTGTGCTGCACTTCTTGTACCATGACAAAATCTCTTGCAGCACCTACTTTGCTTCAGTTTAAGCTCATTGATTCTACCCTGTTCCACATGGATATGGAGGGCAGATTATTTTGCAGCAGACTTACGCATGTCTGAGAATTGCTGCCATGTCTTTCCAAGACTTACTTTTCCTACAGAAATTGTCTTTTTAGTCTACTCTTCCCTTGTAAGTCCTAGCTCCTGGGTTTTGTGGAAGCCCAGAAAAGACACGGGGATATAGTCTGGCTACTGAGTAATACATCACCTGATAGAGGAGAGAGTGCTGTGATGGAGCTACCATACAGGGATAATTGGGGTTTAACTGCAAACAGTCTGTTTTACTAATTCTCCTGATTCCCACACATGTTAGGGGTTATCATAGACATTGAGAATCTCTACTTTTTCCATTTAATTGTTTTGCCTATGTTTGCTTTAAGAGAATTCGTTCTTTGTGAGAAACAAAAAGCAAAAGCATTTAGTAACTGCCAGTCTCCAAGTCTTGCGGTGCCAGGAAACCAGACCAGCTCCAGCATAAACTATCCACAGAAAATACCACAATGGAATTGCTCTAAGACTGTTTTAAAAATCCTGAAATCTGCTATAGCAGTGGAACCCTGCAGGTATCAAACTGTGTGTTCCTGCAGAGGACAAAGCTCTGAACAAGCTCATGGACCTCAGGAGCTGCGAGCAGCAGCTGGGACCAGATGACTTCCAGAGGGCTTTTTAACATAGATCCCTGTTTCTGCACACAAAGGTTTTGTTCAATTGGTAACATCTCTGTTGTGAGTAAACATGTAACTCTGTGCAAATTAGCACAGATTGTTAAACAGATTTTACAGAACTTCAGCTACAAGTGGAGTAAAGGTGCATTTCAGAAGCACTGCAAAGTTTCTGGAAGACTGACAGTGCTCTAATGCTTTGGAATGCTGATGGATGAACTAGCCTGCATTTGAGCATGCCTATCTAAATGGAACCCAAACCACTCCGTGATTCTGTGATTCTGCAAGAGCTCTTATCACCCAAAAAGTGTTAATGCCTTGGAATTCCCCCTGTGAGCTCTTGCTGTAGTGCCCAGTCCTGAAATACACAAAGGCAGGTGCAGTGATGCTTTGGCAACAAAACTCAGGCCACAGCAGTCCTGTGTTGATTTTGGTGGCTTTTTCTGCACATGCAAAGCACAGCTGGTGTGTGCTTAGGAAGACCCATGGGCCTGACTGTGCCATGCTCTGAAACAACAGGGACATGTATTTATTTCCCCCACCTGCACTGGGGAATTCCGCAATTCCTGATTAGCAGAGTTGGGATCAAACACAGCCTTGCTTTTGAGGTCATGGCAACTCTCCTGATCCTCACAAGTGTTTTAGGATTTCCACTTGCTCACTGAGCAGTTGGTGCAGGCTGGGCATAGGTCCTTACTCAGATTGTTGGGATGGAATGTCCAGGTTAAAAAGATTATTTTATATTTATTACTCCTTCTCTTTAATACTTTTTTTCATAGAGGTGTGGGAAAGGGAATGCAGATTCCCATGGCATTCAGTTCCTGCTTCTGCGACAGAACCGTGTCTGGTGATACAGGACAGTGTTACTGGGAGGGAGGAAATTTCATCAGGTTGCCAGTCAGGATGAAATGAGGGCTACAACTTCTTTTATCTTGCCCTCCCCTTCCATCAGATGCTGTCTGGGGTCTAAGGTCCCCCTTACCTCTGAAATCTTTGTGATTTGTGTGGTTTCTTTGCTTGTGTTACCTCAGACCAACAGAAAGTCTCCAGTCCTGTCAGCACGCTTGGCTCGTGTGCTCTGGGCTGAACAGAAGGACTGACCACCTGCTGGCCTGGGGAGCCCTGCAGCAGCCCATAAATTCTGGGGGCTTTGGGAATTAAGCAGATGCAGTAATTTTACTTAAATATGTTATTGTGGTTCTTTATTTTTACTGAAAATGAGGATAAATTAATTTCTAGTATAAATTCCCAAGAATACATGCACTTTCTCTGAGGATGAACTTGGCCCCATATTTTTGTGCAGTAGAGTTGTCGTTTGCAGTTTGTATTTCTTTATTTGAGATATATGTTGACAGATTATATTGCTAATTCAGGGAGAAAGAAAGAAAAAAAATGAAAGAAAAAGCCCTCTCCGAATAAGTCTTGGCCCTGACAGAAATCTTTTCTAGTGGAGTAAACAAAATTCAACTGATTTCTTTTGCTGCTGCAGGGTTCAGCATCATTGGTTCCAAACTTTATCTGGCTGTCGTGTGGCAAGAGTGAAAATCAATCCCAGGAATGGCATCCTCCTGTCCCTGTCTTTTTTCTGCCCAAATTGTGTTTAATGGTTTAAAGATGTGCTGCAGAATTTCTCAGTGATTTATTCCGTCTTCTCCATTGTCAGAGCAGAACTTTTTCAATTCAGAAATCTGGTTGCAACCCCATAGTGAACTCTGGCTCCTTCGCTGCAGAAATTTGTTAGTTGGAGCTAGATTAGATTTTTAGCAGCTAATCTGACTGCTGTAGGGGTTTGCAGAGTGGGGACAGAGCTGTGCTATTGGATTTGTCCAATTCATTTGACTCCAGGACTATAATTGCACTTATGTCTTACAAGGCTTTTATGGCCTCGGGCTGGCGAGCAGCAGAAAAACAAATTGGCAGTGATACAGTGAGAGTGAAAGGGAATGAAAGGCACACATTATCAGTCTCCAGGCAGCCCTGCTCTGGCAGGAAGTTTCTTGGTTAATTTACAAATAAAACTTAGATTTTTAGGATGGGCACACTGTCAGGCAGACAATGGGGATGTCAGGCCCCACTGTTACTTAGCAAAAGTAACAGCCATGCCTCCCCAAAAGCAGGAATTCTTCAGTCAAACAGACGACTCCTCTCCGGAGCCAGCTGGCTGTGTAATGCAATTAGCAGGGAAAGGAGGTCAGGCCGAGGTGTGCACCGTGACCAGTGTCAGCGCCGTGGGCACCACCAGGCGCGTGGGGAGCCTGGAGCCCTGCCGGCTGCCCGGGGAGCTCGTGGTGCCGGCATGGCAGAGCCCAGGGGCAGTGGGTGACTGACCCCTGGCCCCTGTGTGGCCATGCCCAAGCACCTGCAGCCCACAGTGTGTCCATCACACCCACATCAGCCAAACTGCCTCCCTGGGCAGGCAGATCTGCGCGCTGCCCGTGCATCCGGGAGGAGACACAGCTGCCACCTCCAGAGCTGCCCTCCTCAGCGACTGCTCCAGGCAGCACTAGGCTGGACAGCTCTGAGCTGGTCTGCTCCTGGGCTCTGCTTTTTAATATCTCTGATTTTCCTTGGATTTTTTAATGTATTCTTCTCCTTTAATCCCTACTCCTAAACCGTGTGGAGAGCACAGCCTGGAGCTCTGGCTCCACATGTGTCAGCTATGGGGCTTTGGACCTTTCAGCACAAGTCCCTCATGGCACTGACTCTGCCCCACAGCTGCTGTTTTGAATAAACAACACAGGAAAATAGCTGAGTTATTGTCACTGATAAGATTATTATAATGGCTTTTTATCAGTGCAGTTATCTTTCAATAACAAATGTTTTAGATTAGTACCAATTTTTTCTTTGTAACATTATACCTTGTAACTGTGACACTTAGGGTTGTGTGACTTCAAAACAAGGGCACTAACTCAAGCTCTACAGTGAGTCACTGGTGTGCAGGGGGGATCACAGCAGAGGTGGGATTATGAGCACAAGGTGTGTTAAGGGTTTGAGCTCACAGCCATCACTCCCTGTCTCACACAAGCACAGCGAGCGCCAGTCTAGGTGACTTCTCACTTTTCACTGAATTCTGTTCTTTAGGATGTGATATCAGTACAAAGGGGCTTGGGAGTCTGCAGTATGAAAAGTGTTACTTTTTTATCTGAATGGTTCCCTGAGATTTTAAAAAGGGTCCCTTAAGCAGTATTTGGACATACTTTGATGACTTTGTTTTTATAGCAATATATGCTATTTCTCACCCCAAAAGCCATGGGAGGCAAGGCAGTACAGAGCCTTTTCTTCAGAAGAGCTGAGCTGGGTTGCCTCTGCAACTGGGCTTGCTCTGGTATCAGGATGGGTTGGGCTCAGCCTGACAAACTGTGGGCACTGCTCACAAATCCCCGGTGGGGGCTGCCCTGAGCTCTGCTGGTGAGGGCTGGGCCCTTCCTGCTCCCAGGGACAGTCCTGGCTCAGCGCTGGCATGGAGTGGGACAGCCTGGCCAGGCACCTCATCCCCAGCACCTGGAACCTGCGCTGCACAAAGTCTGGCTGCCAGAAGGGTTTTGGGGGTCTTGAAGACTAAACTTGGCATCTTGCTTCCACTTTGGAGGTGACCTGGCTGCACCTCATCACAGAGAGTGAGGTCAGGACTTTGTCCAAGGTCCTTCTTCCTTGTCAGTCTGCACTGTGGTATTACCAATAATATTCTTTGCTTGTGTGTTGCTTTGTTTTTACTGGGCAATTAAGAAAATATAGGAGAATGCACAGAAATCATGGTGACCATGAGAACAGCACTTTCTACTGATTTTGTACATGTAAGAAGCTCTAGTAATAGTATTGTTACTGTTACCATGTTTTTACAAGACAAAAAGTGTTCACGTTTTCTTCAAACAGAACTAAAATCACCTTCATTCATAGGTATAAATAAAATAAAACTTTTTATCTTCCATTTATGTTAAAATAAACTGAGAATTTCAGTCCTTCTGTGAACTGAGCTTTGCCGGACTACAAACTGTAAGCCAAGTTCACAGTTGTAACTTTTTGATTCTCATAATGTGTTGGGTTTGCCACATTTCTCTCGTGATTGGGGTCCAGTTTGCCACAGATACATAGGGGTGAAATTTTTTCCTTCTAAAGGCACTGCCTGATCCTGAAGAGGGAAATTTCATTGGTACAACATGGGCTGATCCAAGGCATGTTGGGGTTACTGAGTTGTTATTTACCAGTGAAAATCACCACTTTCTTTTCCCTTTATTCTCTTCTCCCACACAGAGTGAAGTAGCAGAGCTTCGTTTTGGCTTCTTTGTTTGGTCTATTGTGCACATTGTTCCAGGGGTAGCACCAAATTGTGGGGGTGGGGGGTGTCTTTTAAGCTTTAAGTGGGACTTAAATTCTCTTTATGCTTTGGGCTGGCATTCTGCATGTGGATTACATTTTAACTTTAAAGCTTACAGTTGAAACCATTGTGTGAGGCTTGTACGTGATTGCCAAATAGTTTTTGCCATCTGTTAATCACCTCCAGCTCCTCCAATAGCAGAGCAAACACACAACAGGCTCTCAGATGCATTTTGTATATGTTATGTTTAAATTTTAGCCATGTTTTTTGCAACTCTGCTCCATATAAAAAGGTTAATTCCCACAGTATTTCCCATTCTTCTCTAACTCATGTTGCCCAGATATTTTGCTGACATTTCAAGCAGAAGCCCCCTCCAGACACAGTGAAGAGATGTTTGTGGATAATAAATTCAGTTATAGTGGTTCATGACAGACAGTTTCTTGACATTCTGAGTCAAGGCATTTCATATTTCTGTGATAGCTGCCTTATTTTAGCTGGAATATGATGTTCTGTTGGGTAATGTTTTGTTCTGGTAATTCAGTTTTCCATCTTAAATCATTGTAGGTAATGTACATTTACATATCCTGCTAATGGCTAGTTTGATAATGACTTAATTAAGCCATCAGACGACAATGTGTTGTGAATGAAGCAAATTATTGAGCTGATGCTTTCATGAGCAACTGGAGAAAAACAATATTTTAACTTTTTCTGTAATGAAATATTCCTACTATTGAGCATTGTAATTCAGTTTGTGAGCCATGACCTCTCCTAAACTGTGGTTATCACTCGAATTAATAAAGAGCCAATTTGCTGTTGCAGCTTCGTCACTTGGGAAATGATGAGGTTCATATTGTCTGGTCTGAGCACACCCGCAACTACCGCAGGGGCATCATACCCACAGACTTTGGGGATGTTCTCATCGTCATTTATCCCATGAAGAATCACATGTTTTTCATAGAGATCATGAAGAAACCAGAGGTATGTTTTGTCTGCTTTGCCGGGTTTGTCATGTGTTTTGCAAGTGACCAGCACTTCTGCTGCTTAAGTAAAGCTCAGTGGTTTTTATTTTGGGGGTTATTTTTTCCCAGCAAATATCAAATACAGTCTGTCCATCTCAGGTGAAAAGCTGAGCAATGAGCACATACTTTAAAACTAGAATTACTAATGGTGATGCCAGTGCCTGCTCATTCATTTTATAATCATACTTGGTGCTTACAGAAATATGTCAAACTTCTTGTCCCATAGAAGTTACTGCAGGAAGCACAATATTTAAAAATATTGTGTGTTTCCACCATGAAGCAATGAAAGCAAAACACTCGTGTGCTGTTGGATCACCCCAGTGTCAGGTCACTGTTGTACGTGTGGTGCTGTGCAGAACCATCCAACTCACCTGACTTGGTGGGATGATGTAGGCATTGGATATCCTGACATCAAACAAAGTGTTGGAGGTTCAGTATTTTCTGGTTTAAATCATTGTTTGCCACCACATTTGAGACCTTTTCTTAAAAAAAAAAAAGCTTTTTTTTTTTTCCCCAACATGTCATGGATGTGTGTATGTACATCTGTGCATATGTGTGAAAAAGCTGCTTCAGTAAATGCTTGTCTGGTACATTACGGACATAAAAATGTATATAAAATATTCTTTGTGAAAGTAGCCAGTGTGATAAGTACCGTTTCCCTTATAAGAGGGACAATATTTGTCCAAGAGAGTAACCAGCTGTGGCAAATGCCTTCATCAGATGACATATTTACCAGCTGTAGACAATATTTTCTGAGTTGTGAATGATGGAGCTGTTAGATATTAACAACCAGTGGTTTGTCAGTAGATTCTTCAAACTTGAAAATTTTCTAATAGTGGGGTTTTTTCTTACATTTGGTGTTGAGCTCTGCAATTTACTTTTTTGGGCACTTTAGCTTTTAATGTTCCATTGGGAAAGTGAGAATTTAGCGTGAGCAACACGCTTGAGACTTCTCTAGAGCAATGAAGAAAAGCTGTGTCATCTTACATATTAGTCAAAAGCACCCGACGGGCAGCCAGAATAAGAGCTAACTGGAAATTTAGTGTTATCCCTACATTTAAAGTACAAACCATTACAATGTAATAAAATTAATCCAGACATTTCCAGGGCAAGTGTGGCTGACCTTTTGTTCACCAGCTACTGACCCCAGGGTGAATGAAAGAGGCTTGCAGAGAGAAATGTCTGTTGTTTGGCTTCAGTCCCTGGTATTTAAATTGCATTCCCTAATCGAATGAAAAGGCTGTCCTCTCTATCAGGTTACAGAATCCATGGCAACATTTGGCCTTTTATATCCATAATGTTAGCCTTTTTGTTTGCAGCCAAGTAGAGACACCTGGAGCAATGTTAACATTAACCGCTTTAGCATTAATAGCTTCATTATAGAAGAATTTCTGATCAGATAGCTGTTACTTTTGTTATGTTGCTTCAGCTTGTATTGTTTTCATTTTTGATCTCCCTGCTTGGCAACCGGGCAATGATTTGCAAATTTTTTTTGTCTTGATTAATTAAGCAATATAATTATCAGGAACCGTGCTGCAGTCTTTGCCCAACAAAGCTTTGGAGGGAAGACAATAGTAAGTCTGTTAGTGTGAATGCATTCCACGCGTCACAGATGCACGAGGATATTGGGAACAATGAGAGGAAAAGCTGCCTGCGAGAGGGGACAAAGCATGCCAGGCAGGCTCTGCACTGCACATACCGCCAGGGACATGCTGCGGGTTCCCTGGGACACAGATGCCTCGTTAGATTGCAGCTCGTCATCAGAGATTAATTCTCAGCCATTTGGTACAATAATTTACCCATTCCCCACTCTTTTAACTAGTGCTGCTTGCTGTAGAGGGGGAAGTCTTTGTGCTCAGAAGGTTTATTTAACCTTGCCTACTTTTACTGCGGCAACAGAAATAATGATTTTTCTGTTGGAAATTGGAATGAAGCAGGTGTTTGCAGTGGGCTGAATATTAATTTTTGCTTCATGGATAACTTGCGGTGACATTTGGAATACTCGCAGAAGGGCATCTTTCCCTCTGCCCTCTTCTTTTTAATTGATTCCTGTCAAAGCAGGCTGGTTTTTGTAACCATCACAGCCCTGCTTTGCTGGGATGGGTGTTTAATGCCGGAGCACGGAGCCGTGCCGAGCGGGGAACGTGCCCTGTGTGTTCCGCTGGCCTCCCCCCAGACTCCTCACTAGGGCAGAGCCCCTGTACAGATGGAAGCTGACGAGATGCAGCTCCATTGACTTTAATGACCCTCTGCGAGGCCACTGGATCTGCTCGGGAATGAATAATTCCAAGTTTTGTGTCCGTGCAGGCGCGTGGTCCGGCTGTGCCGCGCTTGGAGTGCGCTGGGCTCTGCAGAACCCTCAGCTCCCCTCTCCATATGGGGAGCACGTGTAGGGATGTGTGTGCGCTTATACACACACAGATAAGGTGTGTAACATACACACACCTTGTCCACTGTTTGTATCTATAAATTCTGTAGTCCTCTGATAAGAAACTCAGCCCCACTCCCCAATTCCAAGCGGTCTGAAACAGTGGAACCAAGTCCTGTAAGCAAAACCCACCTGTCCAAAAAGCCTGACAGAATTTCCCTGCACTGGTAGCATCTGCTAATCTGACTTTACATATTTGGTATTTGATTGGTGGTATAATCTTAATATTAGTATGTACTTAACCTCCTTATTTGTACTTAAGATTATAGTTTTACATTCTTTTCTCCTGTTGCAAATACTTCTAAACAGAGCATGGAGTAAAAATTTCACTTAGAAATGTTATTGCTCGAAGAGGGAAACTTGGTGCTCTGAAACAGTATTATTTTGGTGGCATAGATTTTCTTCTGTCCCCTTTCCTTCCAACTGCCTGAACAGTAATGCCAACAGTAAATAAAAAAAAAAACAAAGACAAAACCAGTATGGAAACATTTTACACTAATCTGTTTTTTGGGAGTAGGTCATTTATTTTAAGTAAAGGAATGACAGAATAAGTGTGTGAAGAGACAGCTGTCATTTGCAGATGTTATATTAAACCCAAATTTCTTCTGTAATTCATTGCCACTTCTAATTAGAGGAATTCCCTAGATGCAGGGGATTTATATTATTCCCTTTGTCCATTTATTGAATGACTGTCACAGTCACCCACAAGCAGTTGCAGAAGAATAATAGAGGGTATTTATTTATGTGATAAGCCTTTGTACAGATGGAAAAAATCCATAGCTTAAATATTGATAATTTCTGCTGGCTTCTGTTTAGGGCTTTGGTTTGGGGGTTGTTTTTTTTTCATTTTGAGTTTGTGAAAGGGAAATGAGCTTGAATACTTGTAAATCCTAAAATTTATTATGTATTTTAACATCAATATTTCCTGGGTTTGTCAAGGCAGGTCTGTTAGGTGTCTGCAGTTCCAGGCATGGTTGACTTTCAGAAAGCATCTCTTGATACCTGGGCCTTTATCTGCAGGGTCCTAGGTCAGCAGGGGGGCATCATATGGGCATTCTCTGGAGGTGAACCTGACAGGGCAGTGTTTGAGCACCTTGACATGCTGGGCTGGGCCTGTTTGTGCCTGTCCCAGCTGTGTGTGCCGCCCCTGAGACAGTGCCCTGCACTGACATTTCTGCCTTCCGTGCACCTCATCTTGGTCCAGCTCAAGGTTTTTTCCCTTCCATGAAGTTCATAGAAGGAGTTTATAGCGGATTATCTGAAGCAAATACATCTTTGCAAAACCTCCTACCAATGTTAGATTCAGACAGTGAATCAGCGTGTTGTGTTGGGATCCCAGAGAGAAAACAGCTCTTTATATCTAGTCCCTGTGGCATATCGATTGCAAATTCATAGATGGATTTGGTTCCTATGTGTAACAAGCTCGTGTTTACCCAGCTGAATGTTCTGTGAGATGTGTATCCATGTACAGCTTGCTGAGGGCAGTTACAGAGGATTTAAACCCTTTCAAATGTGGGGGATGAATGTCACACTGGAGGTTTCAGTGTGTGGAATAATGTGGTCATACTGGTTTGTGGCAAAATGCTATACCAGTCTCCTGTAGTGGTTCTGAGGCATATCTTTCTATTTTGGGTTCCCCAGGTGCCGTTTTTTGGTCCTCTCTTCGATGGAGCAATTGTGACAGCAAAGCTGCTGCCAAGCCTGATCTGTGCCACGTGCATCAACGCCAGCAGAGCCGTCAAGTCCCTCATCCCACTCTACCAGAGCTTGTATCCTTTCTCCCATGGGGCAAGGCTCCCCTTGGTAGGGTTCTTACTTCAGAGCACCCTTCTGCGGAGAGGTAGGCTTGGATGAAAATTCTTCCCATTTGATTTTATTGGCAAAGGTCTTTCTTTGTGTCCAGCTTGATGTTTTCAGTGGTTCGTGCCAAGTTGCCCAGTGTTTTAAAAATAAGATGGTAACATCACACGAGTGGTCTCACCAACAGCTTCCATCTCGCTGCTGGTGGACCTGGACTTAGCACTGGTGCTTTGAACTGTGAGTAATGTTAATTCTGTTTTCCTTCACACTGATAGACATTATCAGCTGTGCATGTCAGGCCGATACTCAGATCAGTCATGTTTTTACCCTATTCAAAGTACTAGACCAGTTGACTTTACTTGGATTCATTACATTAATAAGACAGATGGGATTTGTCCTCAGATACAGATGGTTTAGGTTCCAAATTTCAGTTTCATTCCAGCCACACCTGTATTTGGACATTTTCAGAACCTGTTTTCCAACAGTGGCTGGACAGTAACCAGAGGACATGCATGTCTGGGACAGGAGTGAATGCACAGGCATTTATTCTTGGATGCTATACAGACCTACAGTGTTAGCACTGATTTTCACTCATTTTAGAATTTTCTCATAATGCCATCATGCATTTTATAGCTTGTTTTGTGAATCACATAGCTTATCTCAGGACCAACACTCACTGCACTTTGCTTTCTCTGGGAGCTTTTGATTTGAGTATTTTTCTAACCACGTGACTTTAAAAAAGTTTGTAAGTGAAATATTTTAATCTTTGAAAGAACATTAATGAATTAGTTTGAGATACACATTTTTAAAACACAGAGTATCCTCAAAGTACAAGGTTTTGGGTTTTTTTAAAGGCTAAATTTTATCCAATATACTTTGCAGAAGTCATCAGAAATTAAAAGTATCACTGTGGTTAAATAAGTTGTATTTTATTAGCTGAATTATGTACTCATTGTAAGGCATTGTAAAGCACTGTAAAGGCAGTTGGTGGTGGTTGTGCAAACCATGGCACTGCATGACAGGTAAGTCAAAACTTGCTGACTTTTCCACTTGGTTTCTTGAGAGAAACTTAACAAGCTCCTAAAACTGTTCTGTGCAGAATTTAGCTTAATCTGTGTGCTTCTCAGTCAGTGTGCAATACTGAAATAACAGGGTAGTAAAGCTAACATACGTAGCAGCAGTTACAGGAACGGAGCAATTCCAGCCCCTTGCTCCCAGATGGAATCCTCTGGTTCCAGACCCTGCTCAGCATTTTGTGAGCGAGCGGTGCTCGCCAGCTGGCCGTGCTCCTGCTGTCTAGGGGGTGTCCCTCGGGGTCCCTCTGTGTCCCCAGGGCGACACGAGCAGGACAGCCACAGTAGCACAGGGCACTTCTCCACACAGGTTGGAAGCAGCATCTGTCCCTGCATTCTTTTCCGCCTTTTTTTGTGGCTGATGGTGCACCAGCAATATCTATAGTGAATCAACTGCCACTTGTCTGTCTGATAAATGGAAGTGGATTGAGAAACTCCTGAAATGGGACAAAGTGAATGTGGTGGGCAGATCCCATCACGATGACACTAGAGCAGGAGAGAAAGCTATCCATAACTCATCCTGCAGATAATGATGCACTTTGAGATATACTAACATTCATCATGAGCCAGCAATTGGAATGTGAGTGTGTAGATGTGTAAAGGTGATGTCTGAGCCCAGTGGAGCCACATTGCTCCGCAGCTTCCAAAGGGAGAGTGACTCCACTCCACAATTTGCTTTGCCAGCTGCTCTGAGGAGAACAGGAGGGAAACAGACCCAGCAATACAAACAGTAAATGCAAGTGCTTTTATCAGACTGGGGATGAAAATAACTCAAAAAATGTCAATGGGAGGGAGAAATAAAAAGCAATGATGCTGGCAAAGTAAGGGATGTTTGGCACACACAAGTTGTAATCGTGCAGTTGGGGTGAGCACTGAAGGCTGGAGTGAGGCAGAGCTGAGGATGATCTGCCACTTCTTCTTGGCACCTGAGTCTTGTTTAAAGGCACCACCCACACTAAGGGTCAGTAGCTAAAGGTGTTTCAATTCAAGTGTGATTAGAAATGGATCGAACTCCTCCTCTGGTGTCAGTGCTTCAACAGTGATAAGGCTCTGAGTCTGTGGTGCTCCTGCTGGAGCAGTGGCAAGGTGTCAACTACCTGCCTGGACTCTGCTCCAGATGGAGCAGAGCCCTCATCCTCACTCCTGCCCCATGTGGTGCAGAGGGATGGGACCCGGTGGTGGTGGCCACAGGGGGGACAGGGACAGTGGTGGTGGCCACAGGGGGGACAGGGACAGTGATGGTGGCCACAGTGGGCACAGGGACAGTGGTGGTGGCCACGGGATGCGCTGCGGGTGCAGGGTTGCATGCTGGGGATCTGGGGCAGTGTCTTGCCAGCAGTGACAGCTGAAGTCACTTGTTGGAAAGTCTGTAAACTCCAGCTACAGCTGCACTTGTCAGGGGCTGTAAGGGAAGTGTAATCAGCCACAGAGATTAATTTGCATCTCAATTAGTAAAGAGTCAGGAGGAAGCCTAGGGTCTGTTGCTGGAAGGTTGTGGAAGAAATCTCATCAGGCACAAAAGGCTCCTGACTCGGTGCTCCAGCGAGTGGAGGACAATATCCGAGTCCGGTTTCCATGGGGACCAGGACCGCAGAGCCGCAGGAGCATCTCGCTGCGCCACAATCGCTTGGTCATGATGACACAAATTCCACTGTCGTACCCAAATAGAGTTTTCTCTTGAAAATCTCTTTGAAAATGAAGATGGTAACTATGGCAGACCACATCAGACTTTTTCTAATCTATTTTTTATGTTCATGTAACTGTTTCTGTTTTAAGGAATTCATATTAACTGCAAAATAATTAACTATATTTAAACTTCACTTTGAAGCCGTTCTGGCTACAAGTTCTTTGTGTCCATCAAATGGCAGGTGATGGCACTGCACAGGAGCCAGGGTGGTGCACAGGGTGGTGCATGCACAGCTCAGCTGTCTTTGGAGCAGTGAAAGCCCCCTGTCTCTATAGCTTCTGCAGAGCTGCTGTGGATGATTGTGCATCAGTGTATGTTCAGAATTCCCTTTTTATTCCTTCTTGGTGCCGTGGAGCACTGAGGCTGAGTGGCTGCAGCCCCTACTAATTGAGGCTCTTGCCATCCTTGAGTAACTGCTGAGCATGAGGCAGTGTGCTCCAGCAGCCTCTCCAGGATGCTTTTCCGGGCAGTAACTGGGAGTTTAAATATCTCTGTGGTTTACAGAAATCATAAGCAATAAGGTGACATAAATTTGATAAGAACATGGAATAGTAATATTCAAGCTTACTATAATTGCTGTATAAAAAGGTAGATATTTATGCATGTTTTTCAAGAGCATTTGAGCCTTCTTTTTATGTGCTGCAAAAAGGAGGGAATGACCACTCTCACAAACAAATAATTTTATATGAAAATGAAGCAAGAGTCTGTTCAGGATCCAGCAGTGCTGAATATTTCAAGATTGGTAGGAGTGGTGCTGTAAAGCTGCATCTCCCAGCTCTCTTCCCACTTGTACGGAATGAACTGTGTGCTGGACAGGATTTTTGAACACCTGTGTGATCTGGAGTGCCATCGCCCTAAGCTGCAGCAGAGCACGTCTCTGGGAGCTGGGCTTGTCTGTAAAGATAAATACTGGGGGGAACCAGCGTTTGGATTGAAGTACTGTGGGTTGAAGGACAGCTGCTGTCTAAGCTGACCGTTTGTTAAACTCAGGAGCTGGTAAACCTTCACATATGAAAATATAACCAGTTTGGCAGATGTCAGGTGCTTTGGTTGGCCCATAACTTAATGCTAGTCTCCAAAAAAACTTTGGAATTTGGGGATAGTGATGTCTGAGAAAAAATCTCCCCTTAGAATGCCCAGGGAAACTCAATTCTGACTGCCCAGGTTGTCTTTCTTTATGGAGTAAATTCCTTGTTCCTTGATTTAAACTGGTTTAATTGAAAAATTATTTTGGTGTTATTTCTATTTTCTTACCACTTTGGGGGGTTTTGCCTCCGCCATTGCAAATAACTCTTTTACTCCCAGTTCTGCCTGGTCTCACTAACTGAATTTGAAGAAAAGTAGGAAAAATCCCAGCCTGCCTGAAGTGTTACCTCAGGCTTGATCAGTGCTTTGAAAGCTGCCTTGGAGAGGGTGGAACATGTCCCTTGTGCCAGCACCAGTGGGCTTCTTCCCTACATGCTTTGGCGGTTCCTGGTAGTATTTGAATTATTTCCTTAGCAATTCAACCTACGTGTGTCTTCCTGTGAATGAGTAAATACAGCAGGAGTTCCTGTTGGGATTTATTAACATGTTGATTATAAAACTACCTCTGTCAACAATCTTGCTTTTGGGATAAGTTGGTTTGGTCTTATGGATAGGAAAGGGGGTTGATCTTATTCTGCCTGTTGATTCCTGCATGTTTTTCATACTCTTCTCCAACACCTTGACTAGAGCACAGTCCAGGAGAGGAAGAAGTACCTGATGGGCTAGGCATGGAGACCCGTGGCTGTCAGCTGCAATTCCTGCTGTTCAAACTGGCCATTTCAAGTGCTGTGCAGGTGCTCATGGCAATAAAATCCTCACAGATCTCGACATCACCTGTACCACTTCCACCTTTTCAATTAATATACATAGAATTATAGGGGGGCTGACTGAAATACTCTTAGTCTTGTGAGAAGAGAGAAATTAACACTGTGGCAGTTTGTGTCCTGGTTTCCAAAGTTGTTCATGTTACATGTTGTTCGTTCAGAGAGAAATCCTGAAGGTAGAAGAGATTTAATTTTTTGTTCAGTTTTTCCTGAGCACTTTGCAACATAACACATCCATGTGTCCAGTGCTGGAGGTGTCTGTGTATGGAACAAGCATGGTGGGGACAAAAAGACTTTACAGAATATCTGAGCACTGGATGTCACCATTTCTCTGCTCACAATTTGCAATCCTATTCGTGGGCCAGAGGGAAACACAGCCCTTACATTGGAGAAGTAATTTGATACATGAGTAACTCTTGCTGTTTTCTCCGCTATAATGACCGTGGTGTGCCTGCTGACCTGTAGCAGCCAGCAGCTCAGTGGGGTAAAGCCAAAACTCCGTCTAAACACATGACACAAAAAAGATATCCGTAGCTTTAATTCATTTCATTGCATTCAGATACTGACATACTAATATACAGTAGATGTGTTAATACCTGGAATTGAGAAGATTAAGCAAAGAATGTCAGCTTCGAATTCTGAATTAAATCCTTTTCTTGGTTTAAGCCAATTTCTGATTAACCTAATATAGAGTGCCTGATCTGCTTACTTACTTTATCTGGAAAAGAAAGGAATTTCCTATGATGGACTTAATTATGTGAATGGCTGTCAAATGTGCTGGAAGTGCATGTGGTGTTGGATATGTTTTGTGTTCCTTTCCAAGTGTGTTTTGTGTTGCTGGCGTTCAGAACTCTGCTATGGGTACAGGGGAGTGTTTGATTGTACCAGAAAAATGAGATTGAAAGCCCACCACTCTTAGAGCGGGCTCACAATTTGTTCCCTTTATTTCACCCCAAGAAGTTATGCCCTCCAGCTATATCGATGCTGTTAGAAATTGCTATGAAATTCTAAAGCACGTGTCACAGGAGCTGTGATAATTTATGTGACATGGCATCTGACGGTTTCTGCCGAGTGCTTGGCTCTGGCTCCCAGGAGTGTCTGTCTGTGGTCAGTCCTGTGCCACCGTGGCTGCAAAGAGCAGCAGGTCCCTCGGTGCTCCTGGGGAGGGGTCCCACTCCAGCCAGACCCAAGGGATGCCGAGGAGTCCGTGGGGGCTGTGTGGGCAGCACTGCCCTCCCTGCGCGTGGCTCCGATCGATGGCCGGGCTGGCTGTCTGCGCCGCTGCCTTCCCTCCTCGCGGCGAGAACCTTCTCCAGGCACCGATCGATGCCTCTAATCTGCTCCAGCCTGTAATAAGTCATGCGAGGCAAAGCTTTTAGGTGGCATTACATGGGATTGTGGAGGCGGCTCCTCAGCTCTCATTCATAGAGCTCTTCATGGACTCGCAGAGAATCTACTGCATCCCGCCGGTGCATGTCTAAAGACTATAAAATGCTTCTGCAGGTCTAAACTCCACATGCTGCTGTGGTGTGTGGACACAGTGGGATCAAATTTCTGTCTTCTGTTTTGTGTCCGTCCCTGTCCCTGCTCACGGTCTCTTGTTAGACACAGGCCTTGTTCCCGCATTGCTGGGATGGCAGGGAGGCAGCAGGGGAGGTTGCACGTTAACAGTGCAGTTTGTTTTTCTGCTCTAACATGAGGCATCACTATTCTTCCCCGTGGCTGGAAGCTGTGAAAATCACCGAAGGTGGTTTTGAAAGTCCCAGGCTGATTTTGTCGCAGTGTTTTAGGCAGCAGTGATTGCTGCCCCTCCTAACAGTGCAGCTTGGTTGGTGTAATCCTGCCCTGCCAAAGTGCTTCCAGGGGTCTGGGCTGGAAGGCTTCCTCCCAGTTGCCTTGCAGGGCACACAGCGAGTCAGCGTGGGACAAGGCTTTGTTTGGCATTAGTAAACATTCCTGTCACAGGGAGGTGTGAACTCGAGCTTCCCTCTCTTCAAACCAGGTACACAGAGGTGCAAACACCTGTCCCTCGGTGCTTAATGTTTTATCTCAGGTCAGACAAAAAACCTCCAACTTCTGTTTCAGGAGAGGCTCTTGTTCTTTGACAGAAGCAAAGCTTCACATTCAGGTTACTACCAAGTACTTCATTCCATCTTGTGGCTGATTTTGGTGGTTTGCTGATTTTATTTTTATTTTTATTTTTTCACTTATGCACCAGTCAAGTCAAAGAGGTTCCCATTCCGTGTATTTTCAAAGCAAGTTTCGATGATTTTGCTGTTACACCTCTGTTAACTTTGGCGGGATCTGCGCGGCTCAAACCCCCCTTGTATCTTTTGGAAACTCGAGCGTGCGTTCCCGGGTGCCCTGGGGGTCTACCTGGGGGCTGTTTTCGCGTGTCTGCTTTAGGACACAAAGCGGGGCGGGTTTTGCCCGAAGGGGCCGCGCTGGGCACGGCCGGCGGTGACTCCCGCGCTGGCCCCGGGGTCGCTCCCCTCGGCGCGGGGCTTTGTGCGGCCCGGCCGCCTCATTAGCATGCTGTCCGGGCGAGCCGAGCTCCGCTGGCTTACCAGCTGTTCCTGCTGCTCCCGACAATGTCCGGCGGGCCGGGATGGCCGCGCAGACAGCGCTGCCACTGGGGATGCCCACGTGGCCGCGAGCGGGGCCGGCCCTCGCATGGCATATGGTGTCTGGATTCATACAAGATGCAAAACTATTCTGCCGCTAATGCACAATGACTCATAGCATTGCTAATTTTTCCAACAAAAGCCCACTTCCACACCCACACTTTTAACCCCTCAGGCTAAAAAGCCTCTTCTTTAGTTTCAAAGCCTTGGAAATGTAAGGAGGTGGCTTCTGGATCAATATCTGAAACCCTATATTTATTTAAAGCATATGCACGTTCTAACGCTTATTTTAAATTTCTGTTAAAGGCTGTTTGCAAATCGCTGCTCTAACATGCAGTAATTCTTTTTGTTCCAAAGTGGATTTATTGTCAAATACTGGCAATTTAATTTTTTTTTTTGTAGTTAAAATATTAAAAAAAAAGAGGTCACTATAGATAATAAAAAGTTGCTTTTTCATCTAAGGGAGAATCCAAATATTGTAGCTGGTGAGTCTACGAGGATTATATATTCCAGTGCAAGTTCCCAAGCCGCTTGGTGTAAGCAGCTTGTAATATTTGGGGATCTTTGCTATTTACTGGCTCTTTGGGGAGAATAATAAGGCACTTTCCAACTAGAGGGAGCTGCCGGTATCCCTGATGCTGATTCTTAACCTCCCAGTCTAATTCCTTTGTGCAGAATGTGCGGCGATCGTTTTGACGTTTTAATAAAATTAAGTTAAATTACCCCGAGTAATTTAGATTAAAAGGATGCGTCTTAATTCTTGCAGTGTAATCATCAAATTAAACTGCAAAATTCAGGGAAAACTAAAGCACACCGTGGTTGCGTGGCACACGGGTGCTCGGCATGAATGTGGAATTATATAGGTCATGAAAAGGCTCGTTAGGAGGGAGTGAAAAGCCGAGGCTCTCGCACCGCTGTGGAGACAAAAAGCAGAAGGGAGATGTGAGCGCAGGGCAGGAGCGGGCGCGCTGCGGCATCTCCCGCTCCCTCCGGCGCAACAAAGGAACAAAGGGACCTGCGGGCAGGCATGGAGGTGGCTCCCCGGCAGCCACTTGTTACGGGGTCCCCTGCGGGCAGTGCTGCAGCAGGTGAAGGCTCCTGTAGGGAGGGATTTAAGAAGTCCTGCCTTCGGAAAGGCTTTCCTACGGGATGGTTTGACGGCTCTTGTGGGGCTGGTGATTCCACGCTGGCCTGCAGTGGAGCTCCCAATGGGTCTGGTGTGGGACGCATCATGTCCTCAACAGGGTGCTGACCTTGGAAACAGCAGTTTCCATCCAGCAAGGCTGTTCTCATGTGCACAGAGTACATTTGGGCATTTCCATGTGCACATCCCCAACACTCTGGATGCCGGCAGTGGTGCAAACATGAAATTGCCAATACAGATTCCCATCACTGCCAACTTCTCTTTTTCTCTTTTGAAAAACCCCTGACTGCAGTGTGTGGTGTCCCTGAGCCATATATGCTGCAATTGCTTAATCAAAAGTTAAGGAGTAGTTTTCTAAAAAGGAAAAATGTTTTTAGATTTAGCTGTGAATTTGCTTAATGACTTTGTTTCTCTCTTATTGAAAATGAGTGGCTGAATTCAGTGTTGGCCATGTTTGAGGAGGTGACACAGATAACCTTCTAATTCCCCTCTAGCCTGACAAATTCTGTACAGCTGATACTAAGAGAAGGAGGCTCAGATTTTTTTGGTGCCTGTCACATAAAACCTAGTTTGATGAGCAGCAGCATAGTCTTACATCATTCTTTAGAGAGGAAAGGCTTCCCATCTACCTGCACTTGAAAAACTTTGAAAGCCATCCTGTTATTGGGGACATAAACGTGGTGACAGCATGAGTGAGGAATAGGAGAAAGCTACTTTTTGTACTAGGTTTACTGGCTGGCATGTTGAATTTGTGTTTCCTCAGCATCATACTTCTGTGTGTATTTCCCAGTACGATTAACTACAGGGTTCTGGTGTATAAACAGGAGCAGATGGCTTTTAATGATTTCTTAAATCTAATGCTTAGTAACAATCTAGTGCATGTACAGTATTTTCTGTTAAACAAAATCTCAGGTAATTTGCTGGCTTTTAATACCTCTCTGAATTGGTCTGGCCCAGGTTTTTTTGAAAAAACTGTAATTTCTGCTGAATGTCTGAATTTATGGCACCTCTTTGGGCTTATCTGCCTTGCTTATTTTTACCTGTGTGACAGTGTGAATGATCTAACACCTTGCTGGCCTACAGTTTTTTGGCTTCCTTAAGTAAAGCAGGCTTTCCCCTGCCCACCTTACAGCTGGGCAGGGCAGTGTTGTTCAGACAGCAGGTATTTCACTTAAAATTGTAGTGATACCTGTGTAATAAACTTGGGGTTTAGCTCAGTTTCTCAGTGCTGTAAAGTCTCAACACCAAAAACGCATCATGAAATGATTCATTCCAAGCTCCCAGGCCCTTTGCTATTCACGTGTTCCTGAAAGCTTTTAGCTAAACTTGTGCCATCCCTGTGACCCTGATTGGCTTCCTGGTATTGAAAGGGGACTTTAAGGGCTGTGCCTGTCAGACTGTCACTGTTCGGGCCACACAAGTCTGGCTGTGCAGGGAGGATGACAGAAGCATTGAGCTGTTACTGGGGGAACGAGCCCTGAAGCTGATGCTCAGAAACTCCAGATATCATAAGTGAACAGGTCCCTGTACTATGAATTTTTGTCTCCACCTCAGCACCTTCCTCTCCCTGCTGCCAGCCTCTATTGCAGCTGGGAAATTCAAGGCTCTGAAAACACCATTTCTCACAGGCAGCTCCAGTGGCAGAAAATGGAAGTGGCTGGGATTGCTTTTCTGTCCTTATTTTTTAAATAAAACTACATATTATTAGAAGTTTGGGAGCTGTACGAATAGCAGTTACACCAGCGCATACCAGTCTGAGTAACCCCTGTGCTCTGCACCCTCCGAGGGCTGATCCAGCCTGCCGCCTGTCAGGGGAACAGTGCAGCCCTCCTCGTTAACTCCCTGGGGTTGGCAGGAGAGACGGATTGTTCCAATCCAGAAGAACTGTTTTAACTCGAAACCTTTTCTTTCTGGGCTTTGGTAGAGCCTGTTGGGGTTTGTGCTCCTGTGTTTTATGACTTGTTGCCATGATAATTCAGCTCATCTTACAGGTTTCTCTAATTGTGATTGATGTGTAATCATTCATTTTATTGAACCTCATTAAGGTCTGCGAACCTCTGTCCCAACTTACAGTAATTAGAGCCCAGATAGCCATTCCATCTGTTCCCAAGCACTGGTTAATTAATGAACTTTTAACGTGTTCTTTGCCTTGTAAAAGCCCTCAGTATTCTCAAGTTGCTGAATAGGATTTGCATGCCAGCATTTCCGTTTGTTTTAAATGCCACAGCAACGTGCAGTTTGGAATCCCAAAAGTCAACACACAAAGTCCTGGGATCTCGGAAAGCAAAGTGGAGAGATTTTACTTTCTGCTCCCACTTTGTGCATCAATTACAGTATCTATAAAACTGGGGTTTGCAAACAAATGGCTCACACGGACTTCAGTGTTCTTTAATGGCCCAAACAACGGGTTTGAATCTTCCCTTGTATCACTAAAGAAAACACACAGAGACCAGTAAACCAAATGTTCCATTTTTCATGTTAGCACTCATTGAAAAAAACATTAGAAACATGATACCTGCAGATACGCGTTTTCCTCCCCTCGTATTTCATCCTTCTGTTACATTTTGAGCATTGAGCCTGAGACAGCTTTGTGAGTTTTTTTGTAATGTTCATTGCAAGGAGATTTTAGGATGGAGCCCAATTCCAGTGCTGCTGGAGCTGTCAGGGGGACTGTTGTAGTAATGGTCCAGAATTGGGAGAAAACAGCAGAACCCAGAAAACAGCAGGTACTCAGAATGTTTCTCTGCTTCATCTCTGTGTTCTGACTGTGCAGTAACATGCTGAGTCAGTGATTTAGATGCAGTGAATAAATTGTTGCATTTTAAAATATTACGGTCAATTATCTGACAGGATAGACAATATTTCCAGTGTTGGGAGTTTTGAGAAAAAGTTTTTGTTTGATTGGTTTGGTTTTGGTTTGGGTGATTTGGGGTTTGTTTTTTTGTTTTTTTGCATTGCTGCATTTGTGATCTGTTGCTGGTTTTTCATACAGCACAGTTGTGTAGGGCTGTGGCTGTGCTTTGCCTCATTTGGATTGATCTGTGTTTACCTTCAATATTCAGGACAAGAATTAAGTCATACTACTCAACTCCCTCAAAATCCCTTTCAGCATCCAAAGGCCGACCATCTGTCCAGTCCAGCCATTCTTTCCTCCCCCAGTAAGCATTTTAGCCAGTGCTTTAAGCAAGGCTGTATCCTGGAGAAGCAAAATATGAAGTGAAATAAAAGTCCTGGGCCTGGGGCCATGTTTAGCCACGCAAACCCTCTAAATTACAAGTGGTATTTGTGAAATGAGTGTAGGGAGCCCCTGGTTTTGTGGTACCTTCAGCGTGCTCGGCTGTAGCATGGTGGGTGTCCAAGGCACATGCAAACTTCCCTATGGCAAGATTTTTAATTTCTTTTCCAGTATTTCTGTATGCCAACTCTCTTGCCACTGACCCCACACTTAAAACAGTCCATTTGGCAAATCCACATGTGCTCTGCTCCTCCTTTCTGGAATTGAAGTGCTTTAACTTTCAGGTCACTGACATATCTGTAAGAAAAACAGGATTTTTCTCAAGCTTTTTGGGAATGAACATGTTCTGCTGGGACCATGCTGGTTTGTGCACAGTGTCAGGTGTGTGAGGCTCAGCTGTGGGGCCTCTGCTTCTCCATTGCTAATGCTCTGCAAGCCCAAGGCTGGGAGCTCTTGAAGTTTTTCTAAGATGTCTTTCCACTGGTTGGGACTGAGTTATAACCAAAGGAATTGGGCTTTTTTTTTAGGAACAGATCCATTCAGCATGTACATTTACTGAGGCTTGTTTATAAAATCATGGCATTCTGTTAAAGTTGATAGGGGGATGCAGTTCTGTTTACATGAAGAAGACTGGGATGTCATTCTTGAGCAGCCCATCTCCTGCTCTCCACAAGCATTTGGACTCAACAGTTCAACACTTTGTCAGCAGAAAAAACCTGCAGCCAGTTCTGGTGAGATTTGAGCAGCAAACAGGGCATTCCAATGAATGAATGAATGAGAGGAGGGATTTCTTGCCCCTCTCCTTTGGTGGGATTGTGCTGTTGGCCTTGCTCTGGTTTTCGGGAGGTGCTTTTCCCTGCTGCAGTAGCAGAGAGCTGTTCTGGTATTTGCTTCTCCAGGCTGATGGATAGGAGTCCTCCCTAGTGCAAGGAGATCTACAGGAAGAAATCCCTGCCTTCCTGCAGCAGAATGAGCATTTGGGGGTAATAGAAGCTGTATACATATTTTAGGAATATTTTCTTTTAAACCTGTAATTATGGGTCCCATTCTACTCTGAGTTAGCTAAATGGAAGTGTTAACTAAGTGAATTACACTTAAGGCTGTTTTCTGATAGGTAATTGATTTTAAATAACGGACATTTACATTAAGATTTTAATATTGCCTGTATTGTGTTTAATACTAACTTATTTTTAGATTAAAATACTTTAGTGGTTTTTCTGTATGTTGCCTGTAAAATGTGTTTGATGTTATTTGGGTTTATTAGGAGAGATAAGAAGGATGTTGTTCTATGAACTGTTAAATAGTACTGTGTGTTAATCCATATTTTAAAAGTTCAAAGTCTGTGCTAGCTCGTGCTCCTCTGTTCTTGTTGCTGTTGGTACAGACATCCTTGTATGGAGCATTCCCATTTGTGTGAAAAACAGAATTCAGCTCAGGCCATGCATAGATTGTCAGAAAGATTAAAGTGTGCATCGTGCTATTTTTCTTCTTTCAGAAAGGGGCCTTTGATGTGCTAATGTTCACTTTCTCTCTTTTCATTCCGAAGTGCCGGGCATTGTTTTGAGCTGCAGAACAGTATCTGCTTCAGAGAGGCAGATTCAAACACCCCTATCCCAACCTTGCGCAAGGTAGCAGCATAAGCAGTGATATGAATGGCATTGTACGGGGGATCAGATAGCAGTGTGTCTGCACAGAGAGCCACCACGGCAAAACCAGGGCAGTTTTTGAAAAGAGATGTTGCAGAAAAGCCAAATATTTAATTCCAAATACCCCACTTCCATGTGCTGGTGTTCTTGCTGTTACACCAAGTCACACATGGGTCCAAACCAGAACACTTGGCAGTGCAAAAAGGTGCTGTAGGCTCTGAAATCACTCCCAAAACCAAGGCTGTCATGTATTTCCAAAGTTAATTAGCAAGTGAAATTATTTGGATGGGCTTATCTTGTGTTGCAGTGGGCGTTTTCCATCTAATGGATAAAATTTTGCAGGCTGCTCACAGGACTGACTCACGCTCAAGTAGCAGAGGCCTGATGTGGGTCATGACACAGTCTATAGCTGCTCGTACTTATGCCAAAGGCACCCGTTCTCCTTTTGTTGTTGACTGGGAAGAAATAGTTTCCTGAGTTCCTTGGGAAGATAAATATGGGAAACATCAGTGTGTAACCGGGCAGGAGTGAGTGCAGTGTTGGTTGTGTTCTGCAGAAGACAGAATAGTTGACAATTGAGTGATAAAAACCTTATTTTTAACGTTGGGTGAAATTTGGCAGATGATTTTTGAGAAAGTTAGTCTTAACCTGGAAGAAAACTTGAATACAGGAAAAGCTGACAGCAGTGTGACAGCATGCAGCCTCCCTGCTGTGTAGCTTCTTCCTGAGGTTGTTGTCCCTGCATGTTCTCCTCCTCTTCTTCCACCAACTCTGATGCTTCATTAAAAATTCATCTTCTGCTCCCTACCTTTCTCTTTGGGATCCCCATCATCACCTTTTATATCTGAAATGACTCATCAGTTAAGGATGTCAAAGAACTTCAGAAGTTTAGCTTGAAGCAGCAATGTGAACATTAAGGAAATGATGCGTCTCAGCAGAAGCCAAGAAAAAGGCAGAAACTTCCCGGGTCTGTGAGGAGGCTGTGCCACCTGGGCACTGGCCATGTGCCCTGAGCAGCCAGACCCCCAGGCACCAGGGCCTGCGGTCCTCGGCGCACACGCTTCGTTAGGATCCTTTCTGTGATCTATAGAGCCGGAGACGGTGCTTCGAGGCACGTGCCGGGGAAGGGTCGGCCCGTGTGGTGATTTGTGGTCACCGTCACAAAGGAGCGTCTCTGTGCTGGCTGGAGAATGAGATGTGTCAGAAGGGCCTGGCAGGAAGCAGATGGAAAGGGCTGTGCAGAGCAGAGCGGCGCTGGGCTGTCGCTGGGGGCTCCGAGGCAGGTTTTTGATAGCCTTGGAGAAAGGGACCGCAGCGGCACAGTTGTCACCAGTTGCCATGCACCTCTCCTGCCCGCGCTGGCTCACAGGGACTGGTGACTCTCCTGCGTGATTTTCACCCCCCCTCACAGCTGTCTCTGTGGCAGCACTGGCTCACTCATTTGCCTGCTCAAATCAGATTAATTGTCCGTTTGAACAAAGTGCTGCCGCTCTGTGAGTGGGCCGTAATCGCATTGCAGTGGAAGCTTGTGCTCCATAACCTGGACACCTGGGCAGTGGGCAGCAGTGCAAAGCCTTTGCTGTGCCCATGGATTGCACAGCAGAATTGCTGACTGACACTCTTCCCCAGTGTATTTCTGTGACCCCAATCTTCTGAGCACCTGGGGGGGTCTCACCATGGGCATGGGTCATTGCACCTGCTACCCTGTGACATGCAGCTTCCATGGCCCAGCCCCAGCCTGTCTCTCTCCCTGCAGTGCACTTCACCTTTTAGTCTGCAAACACAGACCAAATGCCCTGAACTGGAAAGGACTCCAGTGGCACCTCACCTGTTTTTTGGAACAACCTTACTGGTTTGTTAAAGCCCTTCACATTGTTTCTGTCATATTTCTTTCTGTAGGCAGGAGTTTTGAACTGCCTTGGGGCAGTTTTCAGCACTTCTGGTCCCATTCCCTTGTGCATTCTGACCTGTATGTAATATCCTGGTTTCTGACTGCATCTCATTCTCACTCCTTTTTATGCCAGTTTGAATCTGGCTGGTCCTGGGTGGGTGTTAGAGCTGGCTGTCAGCTCAGGGGTGCAGCCGAGCAGCCCTCCACCATCCTCCCTAGTGCTTTGTCTCCATCTCCACCATCATTTTTCCTGTGCTTGGATTTAGAACTTGGTTCTTTAATAGTGTGTAGCTCAGTCAGCAAGAGCTCAATCAGCTCTTACCCTATAATTAAATGTGATGATAAGACTCCATAGCCCCCTTGAGTTACTTGAAGCCTGAGGGAAATATTTTCAGAAACAGTAGAACAATTAGAAAAAGTTAACATCAGTGAAACCATTGCATTAAGTTGCCTTTTTGTGAAGGACTCACGTTTTTAGTTTTGCTCCCTCTCCACTCACACACACTCCTGGCTTGATAAGTTAAAAAAACAGATTTCATAAACATGCACCAGAATTTTAATTTACTCCTTTGTGGAAGGGGGGAACCATCACAGCATGGACATGGGCTGAGCTGTGCCAGGAAAGTGGAGCCCAGTTCCTCTACTGGCAGGTCACTTCCAGGGAAAAACGAGTTATTTTAAGTATTGCCTTGATCATCTGCTGTTGGGCTCAGATCGTCCTGACACGGCCGGCGGTGAGAGCGCTGCTGTACCTGTCCCAGGCTGGACGCTGGAAAGGGTATTTTCATTCAATGGATTTTAAGCAACATTATTCAAAGATCAACAAAAGGCGTTCTGTGTTATATGAATAAAAGATTTCCCCTGGATCCTTGTTAACCCTACAATGCCGAGCCAGTGTAATTGAAGTGCAGCCACCTGGCAGGGAGCTCTCGCATCAGCTGCCGGGAGGGCCGGGCCGGGACAGCGCCAGGTGTTGTTGTGCTGTGCCAGCTGATGGGCACCGAGACAGGGACGGCACTGCTGTGCCAGTGGCCAGAGCAGGGACCCACTTGCGGGGAATCTGACAGGGCACAGGTAGGGTATGGAAAGGGGTGGTGGAAATGGAGCCACGGCCAAGCTCTCACCACCTCTAGGGCTCAGTCAGACATGGGGAGCACTTTGTTCATGTGTGGTCTCTGTCACCCAGAGCCCCATGTCCAAGGAATCCCATGCTTTTGGAGTATCCACACAAGTTACAAATATGCTTGATGGTAATTTTAAACCTCTCTCCTCTTTATTTTGATTTTAATTTAAAGCTGGGACGTTCCTGCTGATTTCTTGCTGTTTTTTTTCTGATTTGTTCTTTCCAGCCTGTCTCACTGCAGCAACAAGTATGTTTAGTGTTAAGCATCTTGCAAATGGTGTCACTCATAATGGATATGATAATAAGCCCCAGTTACCTGTCCCTGATTGTAATAAATGTAAATTACCAAGTATAATAGACTTGAAACTGAGCCATTTAGTGTTAGATGCAGAAATAATGAAAAGATCTGTAAGAAACTAGAAGGGGCAAAATTATTTTGTGTAATTGTATTTTGTTCTGCTTGTAGCTGCCAGATCATTGTACTCCTATCAAACTGACAGGAAGGGTTTGATAACATTTAGTAGATGAAAAGTTATGATTTTCCCCTTAACCAGAGAGAGAGAGTTTGACAAGTTCATTGGTTATATCCAAAGCACAAAGGTGCCCCTTTCCAAGATTTCACTGGCTGTGATTGAGTTACAACTAAAGGAATTGAGCTTTTTATTGGTTTAGGAACAAATCCATTTAGCATGAGCATTTATATTCCATATAATTCCAGGAATTCCTGTGTCTGAGTGCAGCTCCATGCAGCTAGTCAGTATTTGTAAACACTTAGAACTGCTTCAGAGATTATAAACTTTGTAGAAATTGTATTTTCAGAGCAGTTAAGTTTTTCAGGATTTACGTTTGGAAAACATTTAATTTTGAAGACCTGGAAGCATCACTATTGAATATCAAGAAACGCAAATCTCTGTGTGAGTGATACCTGGCATTCTGTAAGCAGTGGAGGAGGGCATTTGTTACCTCCCACAGGCTTACAGTGCTTGTACTCCTTCCTCTAACAAGATGCATGTAAGTCAGTTCAGCAGACACCTTGCTGCTCATTGTGGGCAGAAAGATTGATTCAAAACTAACCAAATTACAATTTCTGTTTCGTTTTATTTAAAATCAAGAAAAGCAGTTTCTTTTGTCTGTGTTCATGTAGATGACAACGGTCTGCTGACTTCTCCTTGGCATCTGTGCCCCATTTAAATAGCACTTGTAGCATCGTGCTCAGAAACTTAAAACACAGGCTGTTCCCAGCCAGTCTGTAGTGACTGTAATCTGAGCTGGTTTGTGAGTCTGCAGGTGCCAGCGCATCCTCCCTGCCCTGAAAGTTCTGGGCGCAAATGTGCACCTAGGGGTGACTCTTCCCTGTTCAGCAGAGGTTTCAGAGGCAATGTTATCATGACCCGTTATGCCTGTTGTGTCATTCTCCATTGAATTCTGAATTACAAATATGTCATTATCTCCCCCTTCCCCTGCCTCTGGGTGTATAATTTTAAAAGCTGAGAATTACAGTTTCTGAATGGTTTTGAGCATGCCATTATCTCGGGAGATTCCCAAATGTACATTCACCTGGACACTGCTGTGATAGAGCTTGCCCTGTTCCTTGTCTCAAGGTGCACTGTGTAACAGTGGGCTGAGGAGCAGAATTTGTGTGGCAGGTGAATTTTTTTTTCAACATTTCTGGCTTTAGGAGAATGTACTTGTGTTGGGGGAATGAGTTGCCAAGAAGTGTAGGAATGTTGACTGTACTGAGAAGGGTACACATGGCTGTTTAACTGGAAACACTCCTGCCTACAAGTCTGTGTGTTTGTGTATGTGCAATGCCCAAAGCATAACAAGTTTCAAAAACCTTAATAAGTCTTTCTCCTATGGTTTACCTTCTTTTTATTATAAAATTTTAAGATACAACACTTTGTCATCAACTGATATTATTAATAAAACAAATTCCCAGACCTTGTAGGCAAGTCTGTGCCTTTCCTAGAAGTCTGAGTTCAGGACAGCAAGGTGCAGTTGGACCAATGTCCCCTGCTTGCAGCTCCTCTGCATTTATGTGGGGGAATCTCACTGCCTGACTGCCCTGGCTCCACCACCTTGGGATCTGGAGGTTGCCCAAATCCCTCTGAGCTCCACCTGGAATGTCACAGCAGGGGCAGTGTAGATCCCACATGAGTGGCTCGCTGTGCTCCCAGGATGTGTTGTAGCTCAATAAGCAGTCAGCTGCATTCTGGAGCAGCTTTGGTTTTGGGTGTCCTGAGGATAATTGAACACATACAGGACATGATAGTGATCCAACCAGGAGACTCAGGGGTGTAAGTCACTGAAAGAACTCCATAGGCAAGAGATCCTGTCCTTCCCTCTACATGGGCTGGGAAGTGATGGCTGGGCTGTGTGAGCCTCAGGATAGCCAGTGTGTCAGGAGAAGGCGAGGCCTCGCTGACCTGTGTTTGCTGGTTACAGCTCCAGGTAAACATTCCTCTCTCCCCTGGGCATGTTTTGGGACCAAAGGGTGTCACTGGATGTGCCCAGAGGAAGCTCGGCCATGCAACAGAGCCATGTGCCAACAGCTCTGCTCATCCTGCCTCACTTATCTCCATCAGGACCATTCCAATTCCCAGTGTGGAAGCAGTTTCAACAGCTGTCAAGTGCAAACAATAAGCTACCAGAAAAAACTGTTCCTGCTTCTCCCTGAACTTGAGTCACCAGATAATACATGTGTCTGGGCCAGAGCTAAAGGGGCTAAAGTCCAAGAGTAACCAAAGGTTTGGATATTTCAGTCAGCTACTGTTACCAAAAGTGGATGTTTTTATCTCACAAGAGAGGGAATTCCTAGCTTTGCAAAAAACAAAATGATTTCTGCTCAAGATTTGAAAACTATGGGATTCCTATTTATTAAAAAAAAATCCCATTTAAAGTTACTTTTATGTTTCTAAAACATATCAGCATAAGTTTTAAAAACAGAAAATTTAGATTTCTTACATTATTAAAATGGGAGAGACAGGACATCAGTTAAGGAAAAAAATTGAGGTGAGTTATTCTTTACTTCCTTAAGCACAAAGTTATCCTGTGTAACTTCTAAATACATTTGTTAGCTTCTCTGTACCTATGCCCTCTGTAGAATGAAGGCAGTAATGCTCCCCATCCACAGAGTTTTTTTCTCTTCTTTAGTGTAGAATGTTTGGACATAGCTATCCTGCTTTGGAAAATAAAAAAAATCAGTAGCATGGATGCAAGGTTTTCCAGGCAGAACAGGAACAGGTGATGGGCCAGAGCATTCTTCAGCATTTTTAATTTATTTTTGTGGATATAGCACATTCTTTTCTCAGTTGCATGTTCGGGTCCTGTAGTTTCCATTAGGTCATCTGACATGCTGGTGAGGGTCTCACTTGGAACATGCTGGGTAAAAACCCATGTGGTGTGGGCAGCATTGCAGATAACCTCTGTCATGTGATAGCACACACCAGGACTCACTTTAGTTCAATATTTGGTCCACACACGGTGCAAAAATCCATGAGTTAACAAGGGTTCAGTCAGTCACTCTTTCCTCTGAAGAATGAGACTTCCAAACACTGACCACCTGGTGCAAGCAGGCCTGGCTTTTCTCCACAGAGTTTTGGGGAGGCTGTCAGTGCAGTTCAGCATCTCTCTTCATGAGCACACCTTGTGCAGTGCCTCGGGAGTGACTGTGCTGGGGAAGGGCATTGATTTTCAGTCCTTCATGGGGCTCTGCATTCACTGGTCTCCACTGCTGCTAGTGCAGAATCCAGGTTTTCAAAACTTATCCAGGTGTGCCTGGTAAAGGCTGTCAGTAATTTCACTCTCCCTCTTAAGGGGTGCTGAGGGTGACATTTAATGATGCTGAAAATCTCATTGCTGCTGCTCACAACCAAAAACTTACTAGAATACTGTTTTGGTGGGAAAATGCTCAAGCTTTCAAAAGAAACCCCTTTCCTGTAACACACAGGCTGGAACAAAGGCAAATAAAAGTATAAGAGTATTGATGGTATATCATAACAGCAGTAGCCCAAGGATGGTACATTATCCCTGGGTGTACAAGCAGACCATTTCACGGAACTGGAAGGCATAAGGAAATGACAAATAATTCAACCTTTGTACCTTTGCCCTTTTTCTAAGATGTTCAGAAGTAACAGCTCATTAGTGGAATTACTGGAATAGGTGCATTTTGTTACTGTTTGAATAAAATTAAGACTGGGACAAAGCAGGGGAAGCATTGCTCAGTAACACATGACCTTTCCTTCAGTTATTTATCCCCTGATGCTCACCCCGTTTGTGAACAAGGCAGATAATTGCAGAGCACAAGCGTCGGCAGCTGTACAGACGCTGATAACATGGGGCAGCACGGTGTTGGAATGATCCCCGCAAATGGGACCCAGGGACTTGTCTCTCCTGTGAGCCCTGCACAGCCAGGGCCTGCAGGACAGGAGCTCCCTTTCACAGGCAAAGGCAAGATGTTCCCAGGCTCTGCTCCTGATGAGGGTCTTGGGAAGGGCCATCCCTGCCTGCAGCACATCCTCTCAATGCTTCACTCTTTGCGCCTCTCACACCCATCTTCAGTTTTTCTACTTCTACATTATTTCCCTGGGTGAAAAAGTACTTTGCTAGAGGAAACAGATGGAAGATAACTCACCTCAGTGTCCTTGGGAGAGAGGACCTCAGCATCTCTGCTCTGGGGCAATGGGAAGGTGACTTTCAATTAGACCTGGGCAACTCCTGTCCTTTTATCTCAAGACTGAGTAGGGAACTACTCAGTATAAAGGAAACATGTATGGAGGGAATCATGTCCCCTAATTTGCTGGCCAAAAGCTTGTGCCACTGATGTCGTGAGAGCTCTTGCAGTACAGAACTATTTCAGAAACAGCTTCTTGGTGGTTAGGTCTTTGTGTGCCCTGTGGAGTTACCAGTCAGGGCTCCTGCTGCTCTAACTGGTAACAGGCCATGATGTCATCATTGTAATCAATAGAAATATTTTCATCAAAGCCTTATCAGTACAGTGATAAGCACAGAGTGCAGCGGCTGACTGGACCTTGGATGGGCAGAGCTGTACCATGCAAAACATACAGCGCCGTGTTTTAGACACTGCTGTGTGTGGTTGGTTGTCACCACTGAGGAACACACGCAGCGAGAACAGAGTTCAGGAAGGGGATGAGCGGCAGTTCCAGCTTTTTTATTCTCTGTACAATCAGGACTGCCTGGGAGGAAAGCATCACAGGTATTCAGTGGGAGAACAAAAAAGCTCTGGGTAGGGAAGAGCATGAGTGCCATGAGAGCACATAATTGTATTAGAGCAGAGAAGTGTCCCAGTGTCCCCTCGCTCCTGCTGTGGCACGGCCGCTCTGTGACAGTAGTGTGTCTGCTCCTGGGGGCTTCCCACCAGGGGAGCGCGAGGAAATTAAGATGAAAGCTTGTTTTCTGCCTTATTCATAATAGATGCAAAATTCTCCCTGAAGCACTTGGCATGACTAATGTGCCACATATTCTTGATATCCCGGAGCGGCAGGCGAGTGCTTCTGCCAGACGGGTGCTCGCAGCACACCTTGGGCCACGTGCTGCCAAACAGCGTCGGGAGCCAAGCGCCGGCACCGGCGTGGGGCTCCACACATACGAGCATGAGCTGGAGCCTTTTGCCTCAGGGCACCTTCAGTATGGCTTTGCTCTTACACTGCTTGATTTCCACGGAGATGCTGTGAAACCGTGTGAAACGTGTTTCTGTTGTTGTTGTGTTGCACTTTCCACTTTAAAGCAATTAATGGCAACCGTCTGCAAGGGGAGCGATGTGCTGCGCCGTGTGTGTTGGGAAACGCGGTGGCGGTGTGCCGTGTGACTCTGAGTAGACACAGGCTTTGTGGGATCTGAAGCCCATCTCCATCAGTCAGCACTGAGGTTCTTTTGTAATCCTGTGCAGAGACCCAGGCCCCACTGTGGGGAGGGAGGTGGCAGAGCTCCAGGCACGGTGCCGAGGCACTAGGCAAACGCTTCACAAACGAGGGACCCATTTGCAAACCTCTCTGTACCCATCATTTTCAGGGAGAGTTGTGTCTCTTGCACACCAGAGTGTTCTGGGCTCCAGCCATCCCCCTCCAGGCCCCCCAGCACAGCCTGTCTCTGCGATTGTGCATGGAGGGGTGGCAGAGCAGCAGAAAATTATGCTATGGAGAGGATGAGCGCTTGGTTTTGGCAGCAGAGGATCATCTGCCCGTTTTGGATAAGGAGGAGGAACAGCAGCCCTGGCACAGGCTGGCCCTGCTCCGCCGAGGGAGTGTGAGGAGCCCTGGCTCCCCCGTCCACAGCACGGACAGATGGCTGTGGCGGGGGCTGGAGAGGGGGCCCAGCTCCCACAGACCCATCAGTGGCACAGCCTTGGCTCACACGTGTCTCAAGTGTTACGTGGACCAATTTAAGACATGCATCACTGGAAAGTTTGCATCTCAGATGCTTGGTTTATAAAAAGCACGTAAGTCTGCAGTTGCTGACAGGTAAAATTTAATTGCACCTGTTCAATGAAGGATATATGTTACTAAAATTCCCCCAAAAGTTCCCAGTGAGATTCATGCGGCAGTGACGGTCACTAGACCATAAACGATGGTGAGCCCAATCAAGCAGATTGAGTTTCACACCGAAATTGTCTAACAGCATATTTTAAAAGCACAGTAACTCCATCCTGTGCAGAGCTGGGGAGGACAATTAGGTGCAGAAAGGTCATCTGCCAACACATCTCTGTTAACCTCAGTTTTATGGTCCTGGCTTTATTCTGCTTTGGTAAGTCCCAAACATTTATGTTCCTGTTTGTTTTCTAAACCACTGTCATGGTGTCAGGAGCAAACCCCTTTTTGTGGAACCATCTTTGGTCCCTATGATACAAGTCAGGAGGAAACTGAAATAGGTTTTTCTTGCATTGAACAGTAAATTCAAAGATTTTCTGCAAGTCTCCCTAGTTGGGTGGAAGAAGGAATTGGCACGTGGACATGTAGACAGCCTTGATGTCTGATGGGCTGGAAAGAGCTGTCTACCTCTATACTTTCAGCTTGTCCACTGGCCAGATGCCCTGAAAGCCCTTCTCTGGGTGGGATGCACATCACAGATGGGAGTTGCAGTCGGTTCATGCCAACAGTCCGCATTAACGGCCTCAGCAGTCCCTCTGGAGCTGGAGGAACAGGCACTGGAGCGTGTGCTCTCCATGGACCCCTACGGTTGGGTGCCAGTCCCGGGACTGGTGCCCCATGGTATTGGCATAGTCTGCAGTCTGTGGAGAGCAGCCAGTCAATTCTCCCCTTGCCTGTCCACAAACCCACAAACACTTCTGTCCTTTATTTGCCCGGTGCATCAGCAGAATGCACCGTTGTTTCCATGTGTTGGTGAAAGTATATAAATGCTTCCAAAATGTTTTTGTTTTCGAATAAAATGAAAATGAGGAAGGACTTGCTGACCATTGCCATCAGCAGGGATGGGGCCCTGAGGGTTTTACTTGAGGTCAGCACAGGGTTAAGGTTAGTAAGTAAAAGTTCTACTTTTTCAGGATCTGCTATTGACAAATAATTGCCTTCTGTATTCCCATTTTTGTAAACTTGCAGTTTGTTATGGTTTAACGTTGTTGTGTGTGCAGAGAAGGAAACGTTGAGCAGATCCTGACCCCAGGATGGCTCAGGTCACCTGCAGAACCAGATGACAGGGTTTTCAGTCTTTACGTTTTAAATCGTGTGTCTGAAACTGGCTCTGTGTTAAATGTAGAAGTGATGCCGGTAGGTGAGAGCCAAGTGCTGTCTGGTTCATGCCTCTCCAGTGAATTTTCAAAAGCTTCTGCCTTTTGTCTCCTTTTGTATTCTCCCATCTGGAAGGTCCTGTGTATTTCACCAGAGAACTTTGCAGGTTATCCTGCCGCTACAATAAGATGATGTGTTTTATTGCAAATAGGTAATTTCACATTTTAATATGTTGGAGGTTTTTTCTAAACAGCCTTCATTGTGCTGTTGAAATGTTAAAAGAGTTGATGTACTGATAAAACACTTTTAAAAGCTCATAATATTCAAATACTGATATTTCATTGCTGTATTCAAATAGGAGGTAAATTTCTGCTCTCCACAGTTTTTCGTATATTCACACCTTGTCATGGCTCTCAATGTCATTATTTCATACAAAATGAAAAAAAACCCTGTTTAAAACATTTTGCCCTGGAGTTTTGCCTTGGCAGAAGCAAAATGTAAAATAATGCAGCCATGGAGGGGTGGGTCAAATTGCCGTACATATTAAAAGAGGAGCTTTTGATCAGCTCCTTCAAGGGTCTGGTGTGACTCCATTTATCTGAAGATCTCAGGGGACGCTCCAAACCTCCAGATAACTGGGGGCTTAGTTAATCAGGGCCGCCAGCTGTCCAGCTTTTCGCCGGAGTAGGGTTCAAGATCACAGCCCATCCTCTGCAGCCAGGCTGCTGCAGCAGTGGATTTGCATCCCTGCAGCCTCGGAGCTCTAAGGCTTCTCTAGCAAAGCCAGCCAAGCACTTGGGGCTCCCTCCTGGTCCTGCTCAGCCCAGAGCACTGTCCTGAGCCTGGATGGGGGTTTGCTGATCCATAGGTTGCATTTGTAAACCAGCAGTTCATGTGGCACTCCATTTAAATGCTGCTTAGTGTTTAGGGCATCTGAGTGTCAGGTGGGCTCTGCCCAAAGCTTGCAGGAGCTGGGACACAAAGTTCAGGTTAAAATGATTCAGTGTAACCTTGTCATGTGTGTAAGTCAGTGACATTTCATGGCCAGCTCTTAGGCTGAAGGCACAGGACGTTTCTGTGGTGCAGCTCTGATAGAACTATTGGTACAGGGATTACTGGGACAGGTGTGTTCCTGCAGGGGAAACTTCTTGAGGCCTTTTTTAGCAGGATGGAGGTGTTCTTCAGAGGGTTCTTTACAGCTTGTTCATGATGCCACCACATTAAAATTCCCAAACTTCATAAAATTTTAGTTGACTTTTAGTGAATCCCAACTATTCTCCCCAGTCTGTGAATGTACTGAAACAGAGATGGCAGCGAGTTTAATTTTCTGCAGTCACTTAATTCTCTTTTGATTAAGCTGTAAGTAAAAGTGAGCATGGGGATCCCTCTCGCTGCCCACAGGGCAGGGGCTGCCGTGCTGCCTCCTGCTCGAGCAGAACACAGGCAGGGAGCAGAGAGCCGAGGGGAGGCTGAACAGTGGAGCTGGTGTGTGCAGCACTCAGCCTCACCAGGATGGGGGTATCTGCACCCCTGCTTTTGGCTCTTTAATTGGCAAGAGGGGTGCTTCCCTGGGATCTTCCTCTTGCATCTCCGAAGCCACTCTGGATCTGCGGGGCTCTCTGAACCCTGGCATCAGCGTGGCACAGTGTGTTGTTCCTCAGCTGCCTCTCCAGGGGCTGCCCAGCTGTTTGGCCAAGGGGTTTTTCCCAGTGTTTTGTGTGGCGATAGGATTTTCCAGGGTGCAAATCAAATCTGGCCAGCGTGTCCTCATCGTTTGTCCATGTGGCATTTACTTGAAGCGGCACCGCCTGCGGTGTGCTCGCAGTGGCGGGGGGTGCTGATGTGCGGGATGTGCGGGGTGTGCGGGGTGTTCCTTACCCAGCGGGGCACGATCAGGGGGTGCTGGTGTGCGGGATGTGCAGGGTGTTCCTTAGCCAGCGGGGCACGATCAGGGGGTGCTGATGTGAGGGATGTGCGGG
>JAWWEE010000105.1:5338971-5355009 GCA_035221455.1 Xenops minutus
CAGGGGGTGCTGATGTGCGGGGTGTTCCTTACCCAGCGGGGCACGATCAGGGGGTGCTGATGTGCGGGGTGTTCCTTCCCCAGCGGGGCACGATCAGGGGGTGCTGATGTGCGGGATGTGCGGGATGTGCGGGGTGTTCCTTACCCAGCGGGGCACGATCAGGGGTGCTGATGTGCGGGCTGTGCGGGGTGTTCCTTACCCATCAGGGCACGATCAGGGGTGCTGATGTGCGGGATGTGCGGGGTGTCCCTTCCCCATCGGGGCACGATCGGGCAGAGCACGGAAGCCCTTCCCGGCCCGCAGGCTCAGGTGGCCGCCGGCCCCGGTGTCGCCGAGCCCTTTGAGCGATTTGTCACGGCCGGGCCGCCCCCGCTGCGCCAGCACGTGCCAGCTCCGTGTCGCGGGGCCCGATGGCCAGACGGGCTCGCAGCCCCCGGCCCCGCTCGGCCCTGGCAACAGCCGAGCGCCGAGGAATCAGCATCTCCATAATGAGCGCTGAATGGCATCCGTCAGTCCCTTTAGAATAGGGCCCAGGCGTGTGCCTCCTCTCCGAGGAAGTTTGGCAGCCTATTCATTAACAAGAGTCATCAGGAGTTCAGCCCATAATGGGGAGGCAGCCCCGCACGCTGCGGGCTGGCGCTGTCAGGAATGTGTTCTCCCGGGCTTCGGGGAAGGGAGGAAAACTGAGCAAATAACGCTGTCAGCAGGTGCAAACGCTGAAATGCTGGCTATTGATTTTCTTTCTCCAGGCTTCCACGGGAAGTTTATAAGAAGATTTATCACATATCAGTCGTTCTCTGCAAGCATTAAAAGCAAAATTCTTCGTTTCTTTCTCTTTCCTTTGTTGCCACCATGCCTGCAGGAACTCGTGTGCAGTGAAGACGTGCTTTGCTTATTCCCCTCAAGGTCGATACTGGCCCATCGTCTCCTGGTTTTAAGCACTGCTTTATTCTGTTTTGTTGTGTTGTTTTTTTTTTTTAATACTGTTTCAGAGTGGTTTTGTTAATGCACTGCAAGTCACAAATGGCACTTCAATATTAATTAGTAATGCTTTTCAATTCTAAATACCCTCACCTGCATTCTGTTGTCACTGGTGTTATTCTCCTCCTCCTAATTTCTAAATTCAGCTTGGCCTTTGCTCCCACTGAACAGCCTTGCAGAGCTCGAGTGCATTTCCCCGTAACAGAAATACAATGAGGCACTGAAAACTTTTGTTTTCACTGAGGAAACAGAGAATGAGATGTCATCCTGGCTCCTGCGAGCCGTAATTCATAAAGTCATACGTGAGGCTCTCCAGCCCATTGTAGATTTGTCCCAAGTGTTATCCTGTTATTGGAAGTGTATGATTCACCTTCTGAGCAGACAGAAGCTGCACACAAAAGGGGAAGATTTGCTTTCTCTGCTGTGAAAGGCTGCTGCAAGCAGGGGTCCTATTAAGACAGCTGGAAAGTTGCTTCAGCTTGTTACGCTTGTAAGTTTTATTGGTGACTGGTTTTTGATTACACATTTGAATGCTGTGTGTTCCAGGTTGCCGAGTTTTAATTAAAAGGCAATAGTCTCCATGTTAGCTCGCTTTGTTGTCTGCATTATGCAGGCCATAATGCATGCAAGTTGTGGGCTGGGTTTGTCCAATGTGTGTTGTGTATTTCGGATACATAAGGTTGCACCTTCCAGCACCTGCCCTAAATACAACTGCCACGCTTTCAGAATTGTGTTTATTGCTGTTAATTTCTTTTTAGAAGTCCATGATCAAATGAATGTGATGGGGAGTTGATCCCGTAGCTTGTTTCTCCAATTTAGTCACTTTTCTAGTCACTGGAACACGAATATTGTGTGCCAGGAGCCCTTCCCATAGTGCCACAGCCCCTCTGTGGTGATGGGTTTTGGTTTTGGAAAGCTGCAGTCTGGGGGTTTGCTCCTGCCCTCAGCAGCTCCCAAGTTGCTGCTTTTCAGTGATGAAGCTCAGAGGTGTTACCCTCAATTTCCAGCCCTGAAGTGTGTCCCCTCCTCACTGCTCCTGTTCAGAACTGCTGGGCAGTTCTGGTCACCCCCTGTTGCCTACCCATTCCATCCTGGTCAGTGTGGATGTGGGGCTGAGGGGCTGGTGCCTGGGGGCACCGTGGGACAGCCTTGAGTTCTGCACAAACATTTCCTTAACGGGGCCATCACAGCTACGAGGAGAGAGCTCTGTACCTTGAAGCGATCATCCAGAACCACAAAGAGGTGATGACGTTTGAGGATTTTGCCGCTCAGGTCTTTTCTCCCTCTCCCAGCTACTCCCTCGGTGGAACTGGTGAGTCTCTGCATGTTATCCTTCTCTGTAGCCCCAAGAAGCACTTGAGCAGCAGATGTACACCTGTTTTTTGTAGATAAATGCTTGCAAATTTAAGAAGACCATTCTTCCCCTGAATCAACTAATGAATATCAAAAGGAATGATGACATTCATTTTAATTTGTTTTGCATCAGAGCTATTCACTCTGCTCCTTTCTTCAGCTATCCTGTTAACCCCCGACTCCGGCGAGGTTAATGAACTTTCTCGCAGTGATGGGCTCCAGCTCATTCAGGACTCCAGGTTCTTGCTGAGCTGGGAATATGTTGTTCAAAAGCGAGGCCTGAATCGGGGCTCACTTATCAAAATAGTTCCTCACAGGGGAAGCTGCTGCTAATGCTAAATGGGGATTATGCTGCTGAGCTACCAGGGTCAGGGATTAATGCACAAGAAACGCAGGAACGGGGTGCTGTTCGGGAATCACATCGGCAGGCGGGATGTGGGCGCTTCCCTCCAGTGCAGACGAGCACGTTGCAGGCTGCCCTCCAGCACCTGGCCTGGAGCCTCTCTGGGGGCTTTGATGGACATGTGGCTATATGTGGTACATGTGTGTATGCGCACACATCAACGCTCATCATTCATCAGCCCTGCTGAGAGGTGCCAACGTAGTGCCAAACTCTGGGAATTTATTCCTTGTGTGCCCTGTGGAGATTTGGGTTAGTGTGTGGTCAGTGAGGAACGAATTGCTGCCTGGCTGGTTTGATTGCATTTAAGTGAACCTCTTCTGAAAGGGACCTTTGGCTCTGAAATGCAGATTTCTAGTGCCCTCAAGTTGTGTTTTTTCCAGCCTCCAGAAAGTATCCGGTCAACATGTGCTGGACTCTCTAACAAAGATTCCTTAATCCATTGTTGACACTCATAGGGTGACACTGGCACTTTCTAATCATTCCCTGCTTCTCTTTTGGATTGCTGAATAGATTATTTTCAACCTGTATAAACGTTGCAGGACATCTGCTCTATTTCTCTTTAGCCTGACTTGTTAGCAGGTATCTTCCATCTAAACTGAAACATTGAAGGAAGAAATTAAATTTGCTAAAATAAATCACTTAGGAATAAAACCAGCCGTGCAGCATTGTCTAGCGTTCCTGGCTCCGATCCTGGCGTGCTCGGAGCTTTGTGAGGAGATAAGAGGCCTGTGCGGGCCGGGCAGTGGTGGCCAGGAGCAGCAGGCAGAAGGCTTTGGAGATAAGCGCTGGCAGGAGGGGAGGGAGCCGGGCCATTTACATAATCGCGCCTCTGCGTCCTGGAGAGGCGTCAGGGAACACGGGACGGATCTATTGATCTCTGCTGAACTGGAATACTAAACAACGCTAGGAAAGCTTATAACTTAAAGCTTTGATTAATGTTTCCTACATTAAAAAGTAGAACAGCTGTGCATTAAATTCTTTTATACACTCTGCCAAAAGTCTGAGACAAAAAAATGGCGTGTTTCAATAGGAGCGCAGCGCGTGCCCAGGGTTGGTTGTTAGCACTTGAATTGTTTATCTGTTGACATATCAGCAAATAGAAATGTAGATATATTGAACTATTTTAAATGTTTTGCTCTGTGCATAATGGTGTTCCATTTTCATGTTTTTTAGAGCACATAGTGCTCTGGTTCTGTACAAATGTGGTTTGACAGGGCAGATCCCTCGGCAGCCCCACAGTGCTGCTCTCTGAAGGCTGGGATATGCTGTGTGTGCCGAACATGGTTAAAGTGTTTCCCAATAGGTGAGGTTTTCACAACACTTAAATCATGAGTACCCTGGATGTGGTTTTATAATTTCATTATTTTAATTGCTTTTAACTGTAGAACCTGCCCCAGTCAGGTCCCAGTTTTTGGACTTCTGAGCCTCAGAATTAATTTCCCACTCACGAACTGCAGGCCAGCCATGACTTCTGGTGTCAGAATCTCTGATTCTGAGAGTCTCCTCACATTACCTCCTGTTTCACCTGCATATTTAGTCAGTGATGAGCAAGGGCAGTGTCAGTCGTGGCCATCGGGATGTATCTTCCATCATGCTCCCCAGCAGGTGGAAGGGAGGCTGGATACTGCCCTGGCAGCTCAGGAGCTGTTCCCCAGCATGCAGCCTGTCCCCCTATGCCACAGGCAGCCAGACCTGTTCCAGGCCTAGATCCGCCTGTCCTACACCTGCAGGAATCACCCGTCTGCTGCTCAGGAATATGGATGGTATTTTTCTCCATGTAAAAAGGGACTTTCTATTCTGAAACAGAAAAAAAAAATCAGGGAGCAATAAATGAAAAAAAAAATCTTGAAAGAGTAGCCAGACACTGACACAGGCTGCCCAGGAAGGTGCTGGAGTCACTGTCTATGAGAGTGTTCAGGAGGTATCTGGATGTGGCACTTGGGGATGTGGTTCAGGGGTGATGAAGGTGGTGCTGATGTGGTGGCTGGATTTGATGAAGATCTCTCCCAGCCTTGATGATTCCATGGGATGCATGGAGCTGGCACAGGTGAGAAGCCAGCTGGTACTGCTAACCCTGCCCAGTGTAAACTCCTCAGGTAAATTTAAGATTAATTCTCATCTGATCTGGTTCTTAATGCCACTCCAGTGTGATCCTGTCAGCGCTGTGAATGCATGTGTGCAGCAGAAAGGTCAAGGAGTAAGTGTCCTTTTTATTAAAATTAAGCTTGTTCTCAGTAGTTGTAAGAAGAAATCAGGACCATTAAATTAATCGAACATGCAGCTCTCAATGATACACATCACTGGGGTGTTGCTAACCATGATGTAATGATTTGAACTGGATGTTTTTGCATTTTCTGATGCTGCCCCAGGGGATGCATCCCTCAGACTCAGGTGGGATGTGAGCTTCCTGCCCTGGCTTAGTCTCCCTGTCACCAGGAGTCTTGCAGGTGCTGCATCTGCTGCAGGAAAATTCGTCCAGTTGATCTCCTTTGCTGTTTTCAGGCACAGAGCCTTAAACTCCCTGCATGGATCACAGATAGCCCTGGATATCTTCTACATTGAAAGCGCAGCCGGGTAGGCAGAATGGCCATCCCCGAACTCATTTAGGGGATGTGCAGATTAGGAACAAAAGCTGGGAATACGGCCCTTTGTTGTTAAACTGATGCATTACATGCTGTATTTTAATTAGGCTGGGTCTGAGAGGCAGCCCAGGAAATCCTCAGTAATCCAACACTATTGAATTATTCTCATCCTTTCCCTCTGCAGATTTCTCTCCTTTTAGAGGATGGGCTTTAAGCTGCTGTTCTTGCTCCCTCAGCCAAAAACAGAAACAGTTATTCAACAAAATACTTGTGTGTTCTTTAAAAAAAATGGTGAAGCTGAAGCAGGCACACACAGACAGAGCAGCACCCCGACTTTGCGGCTCAGAGGGGTTCCTTGGGGTTTGGGGCTTTCTTCATGTAAGATCAGCAGCCAGAAGCATGGTGTTAACTCCTGGGAAGTGGAAGTGGCCGGGTATTCCAGGGCAACTCTCTAGTCCTAGATTGCTCACTACAGAAGGATTCTGTCTAAGGGGTTTGCACTCGTAGGGCAGGTTTCTGATTCAAGGGAACCCCGGAGCTGCAGCGCTGCCGTCGGCGCTCCAAGGGTTAATGGGAACGGGCACACTTGACTGCTGAGAGGACTGATCTAATCACTGCCATATCCAAGTGCATCTGTTCACCATGAGGTCATTCTTGTGCATGCTAATGACTTGGAAAATAAAGCACAATGCTCAACGTTATCAGGGAGGATATAGTGTAAATCTTGGCTTTTTTAGTTGCTAATAGATATTGTGGAATGGGCAGAGAAAGCATCTTGGATTCTTGTGTTCCAGCTTAATGTTTTTAAACCATCGTTTTCAGTGGAGTGTCAGGAAACCTGTGCTGGAAAACTCAGACATGTGGTATCTGTTGATAAATGGATTCTTTAATGAATATTATGGCATTGCCCAGGAGCAACACTTGAGTTGAGGAACTATAGAGGTTTTCAGCATTCCCCGGTTTTAAAGCCTAGGGAGCCGTGCCTGCTGATTTACATAAAACCGAGATTTTGCTTTCTTTTTGTTGCAAAGGTGACACATGCTTTTCTTTTGTCTCCGGACTTTTACATGCATCAAGTTCCTGTAGAAAATACTTGAATATACAATGAACAAGATCTGATTTATTTTAAACCACTTTTTGCTCGGTGCTGAGCTTTATCTTTCCCACTTCAAAGCAAAAGAAATATTTCAATTGGACACGTAGATTTAAAATGTATTTTTGACAGAAACAAAACCAAACTCAAGAGTAACTGTTGCCTTAACCAGACCGATGTTCTCTGTAACACTGAGCCAGGATTCCTTTTGCTTTGGTGTGGTTTGTCTGTTTTTTTGGGGTTTTTTTTTACTTCTTTGGGTTTTTTGTTCTTTTGTCTTTTTCCTTGAAGGTTTGTAGTGTGTTTTGTCAGATCTGTGTAAAGGTGGAACAAAAGTCTCTCCAGATTCTGAATATATAATATTTTTGCCTATTTTAGGGGAATAGTAAAAAAATACAAATCTGAAACTGAGTAGCTGTGCCACGATATCACAGCACATGTGGCGTGTGCCGAGGGTAGGGTTTGACTCATGTGTCATTGTTGCCTGAAACTGAACGATTAATTTCTAGTAACTGGAACTTATGCAATTCCTGACTGTCCTGGCTACTCGGGGCCGGGAGAGGAGGCAGTGCTGGAACTGTCTGGCAGTGCTGGCCGTGGGCTCCAACCTCTGTGCCCAACCCAGCCTGGGCCAGGACAGGTCCCTGCGATGTGGGAAGGAGGACAGGGAATGAATGGAGTGGTTACCTTGGAGCCCGTGCGCGGTGTGGGCCATCCCCCGGTGCTGCCGTGGTGGAGGATGTCCAAGCAGTGAACAAAGAGGAAAAGCGGAGGGAGGTGGAGCACAGGAGCCAGGAGAGTTACCACAGGAGGCAGGGTTCGGCTTTCTCTTCTCCCCCCTTCCCTGTGAGGAGCATTCAGAAGGGCACAGGGACCTGTCTGGCGTCCCCGCTCTGTTTAATCCAGGTAGTTCCACATCCTCGGCAGGCTGGAGCCCCTGTCCCAGCCGCTGCCAGGCTGCCTTCGGGCGCTCCCAGGACAGCACCAGCAGATTCGGGAGCTGCTCCTTGCCCCTGTGGTCTTTGTTATCAGTGTTCCCTCCATGGCTTTCTTGCCCCTCATCCAGAGCTGCTGCCTTAGTGTCCCTATGAGGGGCAGGAATGGTCTGGCATTGAACAGGGCAGTGTCACAGTTGCCACGAGTTGTTGGGGCAGCAGCTCTGTCTTCACGTAGCTCCTGTGGCTGAACAGGCTGGTGCTCAGGAGCCCAGCCCTGGCTCAGGAGGGTCTGGATCCCTGCAGAGCCCTAAGGAAGCTGCATTCTTCCTTTTCAGCTCCCTAAAAAGCAGCAGCCACCTGCTCTGGGCACTGGGGCCGTTTCCCCTGTGCCCACCACCAATGGGGGCGGACAGCCTGGACCTGTCCCTGAGGCCGGGCAGGTGCTGGGCTGCTTCTCCCTCAAGCCCGGTGTTCCCTCGGGATCTCCAGCAGGGAAGGGGCACATCAGGGCTCTCAGCCCGAGCCCCTGCCTTTTCCATGGAATTGATTGGCTCAGAGGGAGCTCCCCCAGCTACGATCTCCGGGAGAGGAGGCAGTGAGGGAGGGCTTTTCCAAGCAATCAGTGCTGGGATGGGAGAAAATACGAGCTTGACAGGCCCGTCTCTTCTGCCGGGTGACAGCTCCAGCTGCTCGAGCTGTCAGCTCCGAGAAGGCTCCGGGCAATGTGGCCCCTTTGCATTCTCCCCCTGCACTGAGGCTCCGGCTCTGTGGTCACAGAGAGCTGGGGCAGAGCCGGGGCAGAGCTGTGCTGTGGCTGCGGGCTGGGGGCTTGGGCTGCCCCACTTGTGACACCCACAGAACCCCTGACACTTCCCGGGGTCCCCCGGCTGAGCCTGAGGCCGGCCCGTGCAGAACTAATTAGCGGCTGCTCCAAGTCATGACTAATTAAACTTCCATGTATACATTTAGGGTTTATTTCCAAATCACTGAAACCATCAGGCACCCCCTCCTGGAAACCGTGAGTGCTGTTTTAGGGTTGGTTCTGCCCCTGATTAACCTGTAGTTTGAGATTCTCTTACTGCTTCACTTACAGCCTTGCAGGGCGCTGCAGAATGTGTGTGGCTTTGATTATCAAAGCCACTACTTGTTATCAATGATTTCCTCCACACAGACTCAGGATGCTGCTTACAGTGTACTTTAAGCCTGTTCTTGGAAGTGGGAAGCAGGAAAGCTGAGCAGATTTACTAGTGATTCTCTCTGGAATTTTATTACTTTCACAGTTACTGGGAAGGAAGAAAAAAGATTTCCACAGGCCTGTCCTGGCTGACAGGTTAATGGGGGCTGGACCAGGTCACAGCCCATGTGCAAACTATGGGTCCTCTCAAGTAAAAAGCTTCAGGATCCTTACTGGTGAAGGAGACCTAGCCTTGCTTTCAGGGGTGTTCAGCTGCTTCAAAAGGAGAGAAATGGCTAAAAGGTCATTCCAAGAGTACCTGTCCTGATGGGGCTGTGAAAAACTAGGTTTGTTCTGTCTGGTGGATTTAAGATCCAATAAGCTATCTCTCTAGCTTCCCACAAGATAATTTCATTTAAAGTGGGTTTTTATCTGTATTCCTAAGTCCATTTTTAATGCCTTCCTGCCAGGAACATATTTTAAAGGCTTAGGCCTCCCTCCCCAGACCTTACGTATAAGAAGCCCCTGACCAGTTGCTCCCCTGTGTCTCCTCCATGTGCAGGTGTGTGACTGCCCACAGCAGGGTTTTGCACACTTAAGGACTTCCCACCCCTGGGAAGTTCGTGTGGCCCCAGGATCCCCACACTGCTCATTTCCTGGGGTTTTAACCTGCCCGCAGTGTCACAGTGGTTTAGGTCTCTGTGAAGCCTCAGCTATGACACAGTTTGAAATGGTGTGACCAGCAACAGTGCTGGAGGTGGAGCTGAGGCAGCTGCAGCCCACCGTCCCACGGCAGCACGTTTGGCAAAAGCTGAAGTGCAATGATCATTCAGCCTGATTTTTGCCAGCATTCCCTCATTTCAGTCCACAGACCTGAGGAGGAAGCGTGTGGGTCTGTGTTTCTCCAGGTCCCTGAGGGCTAAGGGGAACTCCCCATCCCGAGCTGGTGCCCAGCGTGTGCCAGGGTCTGTTGTGCCAGCCTGCCCCTGGCATGGGCGCAGCGGGTCACGGGTGTGCTGGTCGTGCACTGACACCGTTTTGTGTTCTCTCCCTTTAGATTAGAGTGTGTAACGCTCTCCTTATGGTAATGGCCACAGGTAAGAGTGACGCTTCCTGCAGGCCCCTCTGCCGCTGTGCTTCGTCTCTAACTATTCTTCCTTCTCCTCCTCTCTCTCCCCTGCTCAGTGTGTGGCTGTGGTGGCTCTGGGGCCCTCTGGGTCTGTCTCTGCCTGTCCCTGTCCCCTCTGGTTCTGTGTGCCCCGAGCCCCGCGTGGTGCCCACTGCCCTGGCAGCTGCTGCTGGGCACAGGGACACTGGCACTGAGGGAAGGGCTCCGCTCATGGCTGGGCCTGTTTGTGTGTGTGTGCCCAGAGATGGACAGCCACCAGGAATGTGCCAGGAGCCACCCTGACCACTGTCCCCAACGCCCGTGGAGCTGTGTGGCGCTGCCCCTGCGGCCGCGCTCACCTGCACGGTGTGCGGGGAGCAGCTGCCAGGCAGCTTTTGGTGGGGTTGTTTGGCTGAGTTGTGATTTTTAAGGGCTCTGCTGGTCCATGAGAGTCAGAAACTGGTGTTTGTGGTTTACTGTCATTTACTGTTTTTTATTTACAAGCTGCTGTTTGGTTTTTACTGCTGGTAATTTCACATTGTTCAGGCACCCTCCCAACCAAACACAATGAGGGAGCAAACACCCTCCCTCCACAGCACTGCAGAAATAACGCGAGCTGAGCCTCAGGAGCATCCCAACCCCACCCCACCGCCGGCACATCCCGCATCCCGGGCCGCCGAGCGTGCGGAGCCTCCTCTGTGACTCTGCAGGCTCCCCTTGCAAGACGGCCAAGTCATTAGAGCCTGTGCCAGACAGCTTGCGAGGGGAATTACAATCTTTGTATGGAAGCCTTTCTCCGGGGCAGTTCTTGCTCGCTCACTCCGCAGCTGCCATCTCCCCATCCCTCGTGGTGGTTTCGGGGAGCTCCGAGGTGGGTTGCAGAGCTTGGAACGTGCCAGAAGGAAGCTGGGACTGCCGGCATGCCTCGGCTCTGAGGCGGATGTGCTGTGGGTGCTCCTGGCTTAGGTATGCCTGGCCACAGCCCCACCTGCCCCCTTGTCACATGCCCCAGCCATGCATTGTTCAGCCCTCACATGAACATTGCTTCAGCATAACCATTTGGGGAAAACTGTATTATTTTGACCATCTGCCATTCTGCCTCACTGCAGGAATGTCAAGTACAACACCTCCCTCGCAGCCCTTCCCTCCACCACACATCCCTCCCCCCTCCAACAGCACCACAGGTTTTGTTTTTAATCCAAAACTGACAGCTCCAAATTTTTCACAGAAAATGCCCTTATAGGCTAAGTCACATTTTCCACCTTTTTTTAAAATGTGCTATTTCCCCTCAGTCAGTTGTCTTGAAGTACCAATCTGGTAAGTAATGGCTGTCTTTGCGATGCAGACAGGGGGCTGCAGGCTGGCTGAGGGGGCTCACACTTGGGGTTTGGCTGCTGCTGTTCTGCTTTGAGTCACTCAAATAGCCAGAGCTGCTGAAGCAGGAGAACAGGTCACCCCTCACACTGAAAGCGCAGCAGAGCCCATGTAGGTCTTTGTCCTCATCCTGCCACCATGCTGACCCAGGGCCACATCCCCACCTGTCCAGCAAGAGCAAGGCTTGACCTGCTCTCTTGTGCCCGTGGGGCAGCTCAGCCATGGCAGCTGCAGCCAAATCCCTGCCTGGCCTTTGGGGCATTCTGTGCACGTTTGGGAATCGCCAGGGCTAGGAAAGGTAAAGGGAGGATTAAAGAGCCCTGGACTGCCAGGCACAGGAACTAAGAGCAAATAAAGGCACAGGCTGAGAACGGAGTTGAATTGGAAATAGGTCTTTGCTGCAAAACACAACCATCCCATGGGGTTCAGAGGGAGTGGCACCGGCACTGGCCTTTGGTGTGGGCTTAGAGCCTCTCTCCACTCTCCCCACCTGGTTGCAAGGCTGTTCTTCCTCCCACCTGTAATAAAAAACTTGTGTTTACACTTAGGGAAGAGAACTGCAACATGGTTTAAAAATGCTGTTCCCCACGGGACCTGATGAAACGCTGTTCCCCTGAGCAACGCCTTGGGACAGGTCAGACCCCCAGCAGCAGGAGCAGGGCAGGGTGTGTCGCTGGGAGCAGCTGCACGGGGCTTTGGTCATTGGTGACTCAGTTAAAGGCCCTGTGCTCACCTGTTCCCCCTCACCCATCCTGGGCAGGCAAAGCCTCTGGCTGTGGGGAACAACTGAGGCGGAACTCCATGTTGCTGAACAACAAAGTGTAACCCCACGTGTAACCCCACACACCCAACAGCCCCCAGATCCCCGAGACCCTTCTTCAGTGGTGGAAGCGGGCCACCAGTAATGAGGATACTTGGTGTCCTGTCACATAGTGGAATTGGAAAAAATTGTGATTCTTTAGGGATTTTTATCAGATACACCATCTTCCAGGGAGTTTCATGCCAGCCCTCATGCTAGGGAAGCTTGTTTCCAGCTCTGTAACAGACTGAAAACACAAAAACTGCCTAGCTCTTTTTCTGTTTTACACAGCAAAAAAACCCACTTATATAACACACAGAGAACTATTTTAGGTGGGTTCGTTGGAGCTTTGAGTGAGCAGAATGGGAATATCCTTCTCCCATCCCATGGGGATGCTGTGGGACTGGAAGCCATCAGGGGTTGTGCAGACCAAAAGGGGCTGATGCCAGGGGGCCCAGCACTCACCTGGGTACTGTGGCCTCTCATGGCCTGGCTGCCCCTCACTTCTGGGAGCTGGCAAAGAGATCCCCCATTTCTCCAGGAAGTGCAGTATGTCACAGCTCCTCAGGTACCTGGCCAAATTCCTCCTCACTCAAGTTCACCTGAGTGATCCCCAGGAGTAAGTAGGAAGAGGGGAAGGGAGGGGCTGTGCTGTGCCATGCGGTTATTCCGAGGCACACAGGCTGTTTTGTCCTGACCTGTTTCTTCTCCGCCCGCTGTTTTCCAGGCTGCCTCACCACAAGTGCAAGCACTGACCTCACTGTCACCATCGGCATCGAGCTTGTGGAGCCGCCCTCGCCCACGCTGCCACGTGCCTCCAAGAGCAGAGTCTCTGGGAAGCTCCGCCGTTCTGCCAGTGCTCTCAGCAAGGCTTCCAGCTGAGCTCTGGGACACAGAGCTCTGGCCAGGGGAGCACAGCAGACCTGGACACAGATCAATTATTTACTGCCACGACAGAATGGGCAGTTTGGGGTGAGCACATCTGGAAGGGGATGGGCGAGGGCTTCGCTCTGTAACATTGCCATTCCCTGACTGGGACAGACGTGGCTGGTGGTCAGGTGTCACCTGTGTTACCATCAGCATGGCACTGTCACCAGCTGAGTGAGGGCCCCAAGCCCCTGGGCACAGGCGCTGGCACTGCAGCATCAGGTCATGAACCAGCACTGAAACCAGTTAATGTACCCTTAGAGCATCGCTTTAGTCATTCCAGGCAGCACTTACCTGTGCATTAGGGAATTCTGTCTAAACAGAGGTAGCACAGGTGGGTGAGGGGGCAGCTCTCTAGTCTGTGTTGTCCCTGCTCTCCCTGTGCTGTGCTGCTGCAGGAGCGCTATGGCTCCTCCATGGTGTGTGTGATGTCCCCTGGCTTTGGGAGTATTGTGGCTCCTGCTGTGGTGTATGCAATGGCTGTGCACTGGATTACTCCCTAGAGAAAGAAAAATAACCAAATCCCTTTCTGAAGAGCAAAAACCACACTCCTGCTATGACCCCTTCCCAGACAGTGTGAAGAACTGGGTAACCCCTCACCTTGTCCCAGCAGGGCAGCAGGCTGTGACCCATCTCTGGCCAGAGGACAACACATCTATAGGCTTTTGAGAATGTGCAGTGTCCTCCTGGTCCTGATGTAGTGAGCAGAGCTCATACTGTCAGTAGGTGACGTGTTTTGCTCTACACATGTCATAGGTTTCTAGGGGTGACAATTTTTATAGCTAAATCCCCAGTGTTACAGAAACAAGAGAAATCCAAGATCACACAGCCACAGAGCCATGTCCTGCTGGTATTTGATTGCTTCTGGGCACTCCCATGCACACCTCTCAGTGGAACAGGAGTTGCTTTAAGTGAAGGGATTTCATTCTTTGGGAAACGCCCCATTGGGCCCCCATTTGTTTTTGCACTTGTACTCGGTATTATGTCTGTCTGTCCGTCTGCCAGCCCAGGACTGCCCTGTGCACACAGGATGCTGCTCCAGCCACGGTCAGTGGTGCTGAGGTGTCCCCATGTTGTGCTGTGGGCTCTGTGCCCAGGGGCAGCAGCTCAGGCCCCAGTGCCCCCGAGCAGGAGCTGGAGCCAGGGGAGCTGACAGGAACCCACCCGGCACAGCTGCAGGAGGAGCATCCGTCACTCAGGGCTCAGATGGTTGGTTTGATTTTCTGCCTCACATTTGGGTTTTGCTTTCTACTGATTTTGTGTCCGTGAAGGAACTTAAAAAATAAAACTTGTATTTTAATTTATTTTACTTTCAGGGCTGGACAGGCAAGGCTGCCTGGCCCTTAGTTATCCAATAGCTGGTCTGACACAATTTCAAAGGCATCCTTCTGAGTAAGGAGCCATTTCTCACTAGAGCAATATGCATCTCTAATTCAGGGAAGAATTAAAACACTGATGAAATAGTGTTTTCTTGATGTCAAAAGCCTATTAATTTGTATAAACTCAGCTGTGGTTTGCACTCTGAACTGGATGACAAAGCCGCTCTGTTACCCCTCCCAAACTTAATAAATCTTTGTTCACAATAAAATTTCCTCAAAGAGCAATAGAAGGAGTGTACCTGCATGGTGTGTGCAGTGGCCAGGCGGCAGTGCCAGCTCTGGGCTCTGCCTCTGGTGACAGCACTGGTGGCTCCCAGTCGTGCCAGTGCCGCATGGAGCTGCCTGGGCCTGGGCTGCTGCAGTGCCATGGGTGTGCAGGGCTGGCTCCCACGCAGCAGAACAGTCCCTGCTGAACACGGCGTGGTGATGGCAGCACCGGCGCGGATTCTGCCGTCCCACAGTGCCGAGGCTGCAGCTGCAGGAACAGCTGCCGGGGACGGAACCAGCAACGGCGTTCCCAGACTCGAGTGCTCCCGAGGTGTTTGCACTGCACTGTCACCGACATGGGCACCAGACCCTGTGCTCACACCCTGTGCTCGCCCCACGGGGCCCCACATGGCAGCAGTGCCGTCTGCCACCTCTGCAGGGTGGGCACCTCCTGCCAGCCTGGCCCTTCCCACAGTGCTGAGGGGGCTCAGCGATTGCTGAGTGCAATGACAGACCCTCAGAGACAACCAGAAGCCACTGTCCATAACCTGCTTCTCTGCAATGCCTTACGGCCCAGCCACTTACATCAGCATTAAACACAAGATACTTCTAATGGTGATTTTGTACTCTGTACAGAGATACTCCTTAAGAAAGTGCAGGGGGCTGCACATACAGCTGTAATGATGTCTGGAAAAGATGCTTGGAACTCTGTTCCTTTGCTGAAGAGAGCTGACAAAGTTTTCTCCTCAGTTCCTTTCAGGTGCTCTAGTCAGAAATGGAGTGTTAATGCAGAGGGTTCCAGATAAAGCTCCCTTTACAGAAATAACTGTACAGTAATGAGCCACTGGGAACTCGGCTTCCCCCCACCTTTCCTGAGGAGGATCCCCATCCCAAGCTCACCACCCACCACTCGCCTGTGGAACTGGAGAGGAGGCAGGAGCCAGCTGCCCTCCTAGACAAGGGGTCACAGTGCTCAGTCATTGCACTGGTGTCACTCTGAGCAGGATGGTGCCTGTGCACCTCGGGATGGGGGCTGGCGCAGCCGTGTGGACCCACTCCCCTGTCCACCCCCAGGCGTGGGGCAGGCACTGTGCTGGGGCTCCTGCCCAGCTCCCACATGGTACACGGGGCTGAGTGCCCAGCACAGCCCAGCACCAGCACCCACGGGGAGCAGGAGGGGCCAACCCCACCTGTCAGCTCCTGCCCCACAGCACTGAGTGGGACACAGCCCCCGGCTCAGGGGTGGCCGCGGGCACAGGCAGGACAGGAGCGCGCAGCAGAGCCAGCCCGGCACAGCGCAGGGCAGGAACACGGGGCCAAGGCATCCCTAACCCCACTAGCTGTGACAGCAGGAACAGAAATTACATTAAGAATAATTAATAAAATAAATTAAAAAGTACGTAGACTGGCTTATACTTACCATGGAATCACAGAATGATTTGGGTGGGAAGGAAGCTTTAAAGCCTATCCTGTTCCACCCCTGGCCATGGGCAGGGACACTTTCCACTATCCCAGGTTGCTCCAAGCCCATCCAACCTGGCCTTGGACATTTCCAGGGATGGGACCTCCACATCCTATGCCAGTGCCTCACCACCTGCACAGGCAAGAATTTCTTCCTAATATCTAAACTAAACCTGGACTCTTTTGGTTTAAAGCCATTACCTCTTGCCCTATAATTCACAAGGTCATGTGCAGTTAAGGATAAATCCCTGGATAAAGA
>JAWWEE010000105.1:5363271-5455637 GCA_035221455.1 Xenops minutus
CGCACCTGAGCCCGGCCCGGCACGCGCCCGGCCCCGCCCCGCGCCCCCCGCCCCGCGCCCGGCACGCGCGGCCTTTGTGTGCCCCCCCCGCGCCGGGAGCGGGAGCGGGACTGGGATTGGGAGCGGGACTGGGAGCGGCACGGCGCGCTGGACCGCCCGGCCCCGGGTACCGGGAAAGCCGGCACAGAGCCCCGGCCGCCCCGGGGTGCGCGGGGCTCGGCGCGGGAGGAGGCGAAAGCGGCGCTGGCGGCACCGGGGGCAGCGGGGCTGCCCGTCGGCCGCGCCCACCGACGGGTCCATCCGAGCGCGAGGAGCCGCGGACGGGCCGTCGGCAGCCCCGACACGGCGCAGGCACAGCCCCGGCCCCGGCCCCCGAACCTGTTACGCGGGGGTTCGGAGCCCCCGCGCTCCCGCACGCAGCCGCCGGTGCCGAGGCAAAGGCGCGGAGCCGCCGGCCGTGGCGCGGCAGGTGCAGCCGCCGCGGGGCGACCCCCGGCCCCGCTCCGGCCCCGCTCGGGCCCTTGGTCCGTGCCGCCCGCAGGTGGCGGGGCCGGCGCGGGGCCCCCCCCGGCGGGCCCTTTGTGGGGGGCGCGGGGCACGCGGGCGGCACGCGAGCGAGCGGGACCCCCCCGCGCCTTTGTGCGCAGCATTAGCATAAAGCTGCGCGACCCGCGGCACAAAGGGCGGGGCGGGACAGGACGGGACGGGGGGGGCGCCGCTGCCCCGGACACCCCCCGGCGGCCCGGGACGGGCGAGGGGGGGTCGGGGAAGGGGGGGGGTCGTGGGGCCGCCCCGCCCGCCTGGTGGGACAGGCGTGCGGCGGGGCGGGGCGGGCGGGCTGCCCGCGGCACATTAGCATACAGCTGCGGGCCCCGGGCACGCGCCGCCGCCCCCCCGGCCGGGCTGCACACCCAGCGCCCCTTCCCTTCCCAAACCTTCCCAAACCTTCCCTTCCCAACCCTCTCTCCCCTCCCCCTATTGCACACCTCGGGGCTGCACACCGAGCGCCCCCGTTCTCCCGCCGCCTCTCACCTGCCGCCGGCCGCGGTCCGTAGGGCTCGGTCGGGGCGTACATGGGGAGGTGTGCGTGGTGGCGGCGCAGGAAGCGCAGGATGGGCTCCCGCAGCGCCGGCGGGCCGGGGCTCTGCTCGACGGCTGGGCGCTGCCCGGGCACCTGCAACACAGAACCACAGTGTCAGGCGGCCGAGCCGGGCTCGGGACACGCACCGGGGCGCGGAGCGTGGCGGCGGGGACCGAAAAGGGCCCGGGACGCGGTGGGCAGTGAGCACGAAGCGAGGCTCGCACTGGCGGCACCGAGCGCACCTGGGGCCGGCGGAGCTCGACTGTTTGTTCATCCCTCTGTCCCTCTCGAAACACAGGCTACAGGTGCAAGGGTTGTGTGGAACTGAACCTGCACGGAACCTCCGACTGTCCCGGACATGGACTGTCCGAGGGGTTTAGCCAGAGGAATTCCCCGCCCCATGCCTCAATTTACTGTGGCTTTTACCCGAGTCTGCAGCCCCAGCTGCAGCCCCAGGACATTATTCCTGACGGGGGACAAGTGCCTGTTCCGGAAGGTCTGGCGCGGCACGTGTGCCCTCGGCGTGCGGCAGCATCCAACAGCTGATGGAGGTGCAGACCCCGGCCCTGCCATCTGCATGTTTGCATCGCCGGAGCCGCGCACGTCGGCACAAACACATGGCTGTGATCCCCGAGGGGTAAACACACCCCGCGCCAGCGGCCCCTCGAGAGCCCCGCGCAGCGAGGGCAGCCTTGGTGACAGTTCCAATACACAGGCTGAACGCACAGTCCCTGTCCCCGCTGTAACTGGCTTTTCTATGCAGTTATTGCTTCTACTAGCAAACATTTCTGTAAATATTACCCCTATTGCATGACACTGATTTCCAGTTTCTCTGGAAACAATAACCAGAAATGTCTGACTCCTGTGCACTTATGCTTACAGTTCTTAAATGTCTCTTTCAAAGGGGTGTTTTTCCATCATTTTTACATTTCATTAATAATTTTTCTGCATGCTGAAGTGAGCTGGAATATGAGCATCAGGAAGCAAAGACAGTAGGTGTCTTACTCCATATAGAAATACAGCCAGTCCTGAGGCATTTAAGAGAGATTCCATAAGCACAGGGTACCTAATCTGTATCTGGCAACATGCCCAGAAGGAACACCCAATGAAAACACATAAATGTGATATTTAGTAAATATAGTTAGAATCTCTTTTAGTAAATATAGTTAAAATCACCATGAAAAAAAACCCAAATGAAAATCCAAACCCCCTAATTTGCATTCAGATGCAGATACCATCACCTACATCCATGTGAGCAATCCTGACTCACAGAGCTGCTTCCCGTCTGTGCAGAGGGACTGTGTGTCGGGACTGCTGCCACAAGGACACAGTAGGGCGAGTCCTTAATTTGTAGGACACCAATTCCCCTCTTTCTGAAGTTGTTCATACTTAGAGCATGCAAAGTGTGATTGAATGATGGCAAGAAAAACACTTCACATCAGGTCCCCTATTCTGCACAGAACCTCATTTTCTTTTATAGATGTCTTTCAAGAGAATCTAAATTAAACCACATCAAGGCACTTTCTGGGTCACGACAACAGGAGGCAAATGGCCTGGAGCCCCTCTGGGAGGAGGCAGGGCCGAGCATGTGCGTGGCCGCAGCTGGGACACAGCACCAGCAGCAGTTTGGGCCCTGGAGATGGGTGAGCCACAGGCTCTGCAATCTCTCTTCCTCCTGCCACCCTGCCTCCATTTACACTCAGTTCTGTTCATTTTCTGCACAGTTAAAAACTGTGAGCACATACTTAAAACTCATGGCTGTCACTTGGAACTATATGGAGTTAAACAAAGGCAAAAACAGCATGAGCAGTGGGAGGATAAGCTGGTCTCAGGTAGTGAGTTGGAAGCATGGAGATCAGAACCCAAATTCTGTCTGGGATCAGCCAAAAGTTCCTCACGGGGTGGGGGAGGCAGCTCTGGGGGCTGTTGGACACCTGCCATTAACAATCCTTCCCGTGGAGTGCAGCGGCTTTGCATTTTGGGCAGGAAAAGCTACAGGCTGCTGAGGCATTGTGCCTCTGTCTATGGTGCTAAGGCAAAAGCTGTGAACAGCATTAGCAAACATTTCAATTTTAGCCTTATTCAGGAAATCCACATATCACTGAAAAAGCCAGTTGCTTTCACTCTTTGGGCTACAAAAGCCATTCCCTGTGAGTAGGTGTAACCTATCCACGGGCTCAGCTGAAACAGGTGTAGTATGGCCTGTAGTGTATTCCTATTAGGGAACACTACTAAACCCAAGGGGATAGCTGGACAAGCCAGCCACCAGATTCTGCTGGGTACTTGTACTAAATTACAAGTATAATGCAAGAATGCTATGAAAGAAAACAAAGCAATTTCAAGTTCTGTGGCAGGTTTGAGAATATGCCCAAACAACAAAACTGAATGATGTGCTGTACTCAGTGACCCTCCCCATGAGGTACACTGTCTGCTCAGGCTTCTCAGAGAAGAGAGTGGAACAGAAAGCTTCAGGAGAAAGATGAGAGAAGAAACAGAAATGAACAACACTAACAAATTACCTAAATAATAAAATGCACTCGCCAGTCGTTTTTCTTACCTGTTCCGACATCAGGATTTGGCGCAGTTCCTTCTGGAGATCAATAAACCGATCGTGATAGATGGCCATGGACCAAGGTTCCCTGAAGTAGCTGGGTAAAAAAGACGAAATTTAGTTATCTTGTGAACCTCTCATTAACCACTAATAAAGTATTTACCTGCTTTTTTGCCTTTATAAATTACAGTTCTGGACCCATCCTGATCGTTTGTTCATAAAATGCCTCCTGTAACAGCATGGTCAATCAATTCTTTTAATGGATGTTCCTGATGTACAGCCAGCTTCAGTAATTACATTTAAAGTGGCTTAATTCAGAGCTGTAGCAAGACCCAGTGAAGAATCCTGATTTTATCAGAATTTAAAAGCCTGAAGACCTGTAAAGAACGGTGTCTCCATTATCTGTCCTCATTTGAGAAAAGCAGATTGCAGGATTAACTGAACTGCTGCATAAACAAATTAAATTTGTGTAGACAATGACACAAATGTTGTTCATCATTAAGGTTTCTGGATTAATAAAAGCCAGAAAAACAGGCCACCACAGCGCTGCAATATGTTCTTTGCGCTAGTGCAAAGAAGCTAAATTGAACCGATTCTAGGAGGAAGCTCCTGTAACTTTTTCTTTCAGTGACAGCATTTACGAGACCATTCTTCCATGGAAAAGTAGGAAAAGGATGGAGAGGACATGGCTCCATGGCTGTAAATATACCTGAAGGCAGCCCGATTGCAAAGCTGTGATTTATCTCTCTTTGTAAAGAAAGATTATTTTTACAGCTTGGGCAAGATGCTTGGTGTGCAATTCTTGTTAATGCTTGCTGCAGTCGGGAGGTGCCTCACACTCATCCCCATAATGACGGAGCAGATGTCAGCAGGGTCACCCAGGAAGTTGGGAGAGGGACATTTGCATGGCTCTGTCCATTGCTTGCACCTTTGGAATGGTAGCGGGACCCTGGCACTGCCCCAGGAGCACATAAATGCTCTTGCCTGGTCCAGCTGTGTAGTCTCTAAATGAACATCTGAATAAGGCAACTTAAGTGGCCCTACACGAGTTTAATAATTCTGTCTACAGAGAACTAATATGCACGTCCCTCTCTGCAGATTTTACTTCCTCCACATCCAGGGGCAGGATTTCCCCCTCCTGCTCTGAACGACACCTTACCTCTCCCTCATGCCTTGTGCCATTAAAATCACTCTGTGCACGTGGCACAGCTTGGCTGGATTTTCATGCGCTCAGCCCCTCTCTGCCTCTGCAACCCATTCCTCTCCATGTGCCAGGCTGGCTGGGGCTGCCTCTCAGAATCTGCACAGCCTCCAGCACAGGAGGCGCTCTCCGGTAGATGTTTTTACAATGTAAGTATCTACGGACACTATCCTAAACATCATGTCCTTGCTACAGCAAGTGCTGCCCAGCCCAGGAGCTGCCACCACAGAACTGCAGGCTCATTTGGATATGCAGGTTAGAAAGGATGAGCTCAGCTTTAAGAATCTTTCTTTAAGTAACTGCACACCTGTAAGGTGTGCAGAGAGGTGCAGAACAACACAATATTCCTCAAATATTTAAAACCCCTTCAATTTCAGAAGAAAACCCCCACTCAACACAAACCTTAACTCACTGTTGATAAAAGATAGCAAAGAGAAAAGGGGAGTGTTATGCAAGGATACATTACGGCAATTAAAGACTCTATTTTTACTGCTGCTAAAAGCCATGTTCCACTGGCCAGGTGTTTTGTCTTCAAGCTGGCATCAATTATAATTGTAACCTTGAGGAGGTGATTTCCTCTCTCAACTGAGGCATACCTTCCAACTGCCTTACCCCGGGTAAGGTGCTCACCTATTTTACTGATGTGTTACGCTAAATGCTGTCTATTAAAGTTTCAGGGGTCCTGTGTATTCCTGCTACCATTACCAGTTCCACCAGTAACCACGATTTTAACTGTTCCTGTCAATATTCACAGATTTGGAGCTCAAAACCTGTAATGTATTGCCCAGTTTGGAATATTTAGTGCAAATAAAACATCTTTTTTGGGGGAACAGAGAATGCCTTGTCCATATTTTCTAGACAGGCTGCCAGAACGAGCTACCTGTACCCAACATTTACTGCCAGACTCCCTTCAATTCCCCTAACCTGAAGAACTGTACCCACTGAGAGTGATTTGAAGATTCACCTCACAGAAACAATTCACTTTCTTTGCCGGCTCTGCGCTTTCATCTATGAATCTTTTCAGTTCGAATCACCTTTCTCAGGGGGCATATGGTGTTTTTGAGACAGCAGCTATACATATGGCTGCTAAAGGGAAGTTTAATAATGAAAAAACCCATTTGAATCCAAACCAACAAGTTGACTTTCTGAGTCTCATTCTGAATTTTATTACCACTTCAGCAGCAGTCCCTCAGGGCAAACCGTGGAAGGCTTTAAAGTATAATGCTCTTCAGTGTACAAGATGGAGCTGGCAGGCTCCCAACAGGGCTCAGAGACTCCTCTGCTATCATGAGAACAGCATCTGCCACATGTGTTTGCACCATTTAGTCTTTCATAACCTGCCAGAGTGATCAGGCTAAATATGTACAAGATGACAATGTTTGCCAGGAGCATAACGGGTGTGCAAATTTGGTCACTCCCTAGCAGGGATCCCTGCTGGAAGCCTTTACAGCCACGGCAGCGATCGCAGGAAGGTGTTCATGATGGGGTGGGATGGGACAGGCTCCTCCAGAAGACAATGAGCGACATCCTTCTCGTTGCTAGGGAGCTGGTCTTGCCTCTCACTGACAAACAATATTTAAAGTCTGTTCTGCCTCATTGGTGAGGTGCAGCCTACACTAGATGAGAGACAAGTAGGAAGGAAATATTACATGGTGTCTTGTACAAAAGGTACAGAATCCTTCCCCTTGCAAAAAAAATAAAATGGACAGAGTTGGGCACCGCTAGCAAGCAAAAATGGTGTGTGTGCATGTGACTGTCCATCTATGAGCTGCTGGTAGTTACCCTCCCTTTCATTTGCAGGAATGCACTATATTTGGAGAAGAAGCCCCTGTTCCTGTGGAAACTGGTTCTGCGTCCTGACAGAGAGGACACGACCATGACCTGCCAGTGGTCAGGTCTGGTGGCACAGAATGTCACACCAGCACCAAGGTAAAGCCAGAAAGTCTTAAAAACTGAAGGAAAAACCTTCAGAATAACACACTTGGTTTGTACAGCAACAAAACAAACCCCAAGGTATAAAGTTAAAAAAAGATCAGCAATTGCAGAGTTTTTTAAGTCATTTATAATCCTGTGACAGGGAAAGCCTGGCAGAGGGAGAGGATGAGCTCTGTGAGCTGATCGGCTCTGGGAAGCCTGAACTGTTGTCATTCATAAGACTGGCCTAACTGTAACCCACAGACCAGTTTTATCACACCCCTGCAAGTTTTCCAAACCTCTCCAAGTGGGGCTTCCTTCGTGGAAACAGAGCCAAGCAAGGCCCAAATAATTTCCACTCATGCTATTAAAGATGGGCTTCTGAGAACCAGTGTTGGCTTTGTCTGTGTTCCACACTGTGTGTTTTTACTGGAAAACCTCATCTGAAATTCTCTCTCAAAAAAAAAAAAAAAAAAATCACTGGTGGAAAGAGAAAGCAGTGATGTAAATGTACCAAATGTGGCAGAAAAACACACCAGTTTTTATAAAAGGTTTGATTTCCTCATTCCTCTTCATACAAAAGTAAATCTCATTATTACAGCCTGAAAAATAGTAGTTTTCTTTTTACTATGAGGATTGCAATATGTTTTTAATTACCTGCATTCCTACAGTTGCTGCTTCTGTGAGACTGATGGCAGCAGAGGTGGCCTGTGGGCACACCTCACACCCTAGGAATGCAGTCCTGATGGCTCATCGAGTTCTGTGGAACAATCCCTGCCTGCAGGTGAGTTTATCCACACCAAGCCCTGTGTACTCCAGCCCCAGGGACTGACACTGACCCCTGAGCAGGGCCACAAGCTGCTGCTTCTCCCTGTGGTGAGACCAGGAGGAGGTGGCATTTTCCAAGACTCAAAGGGCATGTGGCACCTCATGATGGTACCTTTGAACAATCCCTCTGCAGACTGGCATGTCAGTGGTTAGGTTTGGAGGGTGCTGTGTTCTCTGGCTGTTCTTCTGCTACTCAGAGCTTTTATTGGAAACAACAAACCCAAGCTGAACTCACATCCCTGCTATCCCCACTCTTCCACCAAGACACATATACTCAAGGGAAGTTTAGAGACTCAGACAGATCATGAAGTGGGTTGAAGCTGTTTGCAACCCTCATTAAATGTGTGTAAATATACCTTAATAGAGATCTCTTTAAATCCCATTTTTCTTCCTAAAGCTGTCCATGAGTCACCAGTGCCCTCCCCTCTGTCCAGTTAAGCCCAGTGTCCCTCTGGTCACTGCTGTGCCCTCAGCACATGGCTTTTGAGTAGCCAATATAAGCAGAGCCATCGATCAACTTAATCTCTTGTTAATCTATAAAGAGTGGAGAGTCTCCTTTCCTCTCTGGAGCTTCCCATACTTTGTACAACATGGGGAATTTTCAAGCTGAACGTCTGTTTTCCTGTGTTTAAATTTCTTATTTAAAGAGGAAATATAATGCTTGAAATGCAAAATTCTCCAGGCTGTACCAGCTACATCAGGAAGATACTGTCCATTCTCAAATCTTCAGACCTCAGGACATGCAAAGTCATTCCCTAGCATGTTTGGATTCCTTAATCTTGAATGGCTTTGGTGGATTATGGAAGCTGAGTCTCTCAGTGGTACCTTTGGCACACAATGGCAAAAGCTCCCCAGTGCAGGGCCCAGTCAGGCAGAGACAAGCTGCTGCTACACAAACGCCAGGAACCAGCCCAGGAGGACAAGCACAGAGGAAATTGAAGCTGTTCAGCTGACACAGGCTCAAGTGGAACACAATTATGCCAAGAGTGCCTATGCAGAGCAGGGAATTCCACTTCCCAGGAGCACAGAGAGTAAAGTACAGTAGAGGGATGGGATGCAGCATAGTTTTAATTTCCAGGTCACACTGACAATATTTCCCAACCATGGCTTGCAGATCAGCAAAAGTCTTTTCTCCAACACAAGAACCCAAGATGTGTTGTTTTGGGAGCAATATAGGGATGTTTTTAAGACTCAATTACAAAGATACGGTGATTCCAGTAAAAAGTACACAATAATTCCAGATGTACCTTGGATAGCCAGACCAGGTAACAAAGTGTTAATTTAAAGAAAATATAAATAAAACCACTGAGCATTTCCTGCCAAGTATCATCTGACTAATAATTTTGAAAGACAGCTTGTTTACGTAGGTAAAAAGCAGGAGCAATTTGTGTACAATCCCCTAGAGCAGCACCTGAGAGCATTGTTCTTCAGCACAAAGGGCATAACACAGCCCCTGGCCTGCAGTTTCTTAATGTTCACCTACAGCTGCTGAACAGTCAAGCAAATGTTGAACCAACAGCCTTGGTTGTAGCAAGAAGGATCTTTGGCTTCTTGCTCTGCAGTTCTGCTCCCTGAACACCTGTGTGTCCAGGCGTTCTACTCACTCCTGTTAAGCAGTCTTACGGACAACAAATCTGTGAGTGACTCGACTGGGCAGATTCACGAAGTGAATCTGCACATGAATTCAGATGCTGACATTTCTTTTGTCATTTGTTGAGAAGGAAATCCTGAAAATGAAGCCTGTGCTTCTTTACCACTTTTCACAGAGCACAGAGCATCTTCTCTTTGGAAGATGACTGGTTTAGAAGCTGTGCTTTACAAGCCCCCCTTTTCTGTAGCTGCAATGGCAAACAAGAATGCAGGGACACTGGTCTTGCAATTCGGGCTCCAGAAAAACAGCCACAGAATCCAGACCTCATTGAAGACGATACTGCTCCCCCTGGCCCAGACCCAAACCTGCCTGGGGCTGCTTCAGGGACCTGCTGACATTGGTGGGGGTGACACTGTGCACATCGCTTGCCAGCATCTTCCCTTTGCCAGCACTGGTGATCCATCATGACTGATCAACCAGTGCTGTTTACTCCATTTTTAATATCCTGGAAATGTGGATACAGTGCTATACCCAGAGGCACCCTCGGAAAGCAAATCCTGGTGTTGAGATACTGTAGCCCTTTACTGTTCTAAGTGTCCTCAGAAGAGACTCTCCATTATTTCAGCACGGGCGTTAAGCAAAGTTAAGATTCTTCACCAGATTGTAGCAGTTACAGTCTAGCTGATTCTCACTGAACTGCTCTTTAAACTTTCTAAACTCTGTGCTCTTTAAAGCCAGCATAGAAGCATTGCTGTCTGCACTCTCTCTGAGCACTTTGTGGCTGTCCCTGACACCAGGCTCACAGCATTTTTTCACATAGCACTGTTTCACACGTAACGCATTATGGAAAACAATTAAAAGGAAATTAAACCTGACGCAGGGGTATGATTGCTTTTCTGCAACTGTTTATGGATTCAGAGTTCAATCATTCATAATAGTTTGCATAATTGCTAAGATGAATCAGCAAGGTTTGGCCGCAAATTAATGTGGTATGGTTCAGCTGACAAGCTTTTACTTACTAATTTGGACGTGGGGTTTCTTAGTAACATGGCTCTTCACTGGCAAGTTCGCTGCTCCTTTAGAACTACATGAATATCTAGAAGTCTCCAGCCATTGGTATTGATTTGGTCTGTAAGTACAGCTGTACCAGTGCACTGCGGGGTTAGTGGTTAATTCAGGAATGAAAAAACTGTTGTGCTTTGATATCGCTTCACATGCTTTTCTTTACTATCCTGTCTCTCTTCATAAAAAGCACACATATTTCCCTCTAATAAGGCTGCAGAATGTAGAAGCAGCACTAGTTCCTCTTACCAAAGCTCACTACCTGCCACAGTTCCTTTCCAGTCTTTTTCATCCCTGCAGAATAAACATCTCCCTGTCTGCACAATGAACAGAAGCCTAAAGTGGAATCCCTTAAATGTAATCCCAGTGTGCTAATGGTGTGAGATCCATCAGACTCCAGACAGCAGCAGGGCATTCTAGTGGTTCTATTAACGAACAAGCACTCTGCATTTTGGAAAGTCTGGGTTAAAATCAGCTTTTCTATGTAGCATACATTTCATCTTTAAATAATCACTGATTATCCAGCCTATAAGTAAGAGAATTATTTCTTTACCTAGTTCTTTTAATAATAATGCCAAAAACATCATATGTTCTTTTTCTTAATTTATTTGTTATATGGTGAGGTTTATTATCATTGGGTCAATAAACAGTGAGTCCAGTGTGGAGTTTCTGCTTACAGTCTCACTGAATGACACTGCTTAATAAATCTACCTTCAGCCTAATGTAAACAGCACCAAGATGTAAGAATTGAATTTTAGTGGAAAAATCTAAATGGTTACTTTCAAAATAAGTGAATGCTCTCCACGAAGCTCAAAATATTTTTGAGCATTTAGCTTGTACAGCCAATATGCAAAACACAATGCGAGAGTAAGAATCAGGGTTTGAAGAGAGCAGCCAAGAAAACACCCAGTGCTGTTTCCACATTTCTAGTTTCTGGGTGGATTTTCCAAAGCCTCTCAGGGAAAGGGAGACTAACCCCTCACATATTCCTGCTGCATGTCTGGTAGGCTCATGTCCTGTGGCCTATCAGTACCTGTTGCTGTTGAAGCTGTGCCACTTTGTGTAGGGAATTCCTGATTTTTTCAAGGTTTCTTAGCCTCTTGGACAGCAAAACCCTCCACAGCCAGAGAGCACACAGGTCTGGATCACCACAGATCCATGCATGGACCACTCATTCCCATCCTAAGTGAAAACTGAATCCTACCTGCATTCCAGCACTGGGAAAAGCATTCCTTTGTTACTACAACTCTGCAAAATCCCCTGTGCTTTTTGTCTCCTACACAGGTACTGCCTGAGCCATAACCCACCCTCCCAATCCCTTTTTACCAAAGAGCCACTGGTCATGTCTGCGGGGGGCTTCTCTCTAGACCTAGCCCCCAAATCACCCATCCCAAACCGACTTGTGCAGCTTGGCAGACACACAAACCACAGCTCTGGAGAGCTCAAAGCTTATCACAGAGATCAGGCATGGAGTGCATCTGCACCTGGCTGCAGACAGCTTTGCTATGGTGCCATGAACATGTGCTCCTCGTGGTGCCCGAGACCACTGTGTGGAGCAGGCAAGTTGTCCAGTTCACTAAGTCCTTAAAATGCTGGAAACCGAGTTACTGAAACAAAAACTAAAGTGTTTTTGAGCTCAGCCTGGACTAGTGTAACTGTAAGGTTTCTATGCTCATCCTCCCTTAAAACATGCAGTCTTTGTGCACTCCTTCGCAGCCTGACCCTGTGCCCTTCTTCATCTCTGCACTGGAAAGCTACACACATGTACAGCCTACACACGCGTATGGACAGCCTACATCTGTGTATGGACAGCCTACACACATGTATGGACAGCCCACATATTTGTACAGCCTACGTATATGGACATATATGGACATATATGTCCAGCCTAACCATGTGTGCAGCCTACACGCATGTATGTCCAACCTACATGTAAGGTATACACACATGTATGTCCAACCTCCATGTATGTCCACCAACATCTGCAGGTCTGTATGTGCACCAAGATGGCCCCAGGATGCAAAGTGAGGTAAGTGCAGATGAATAAAAGCACATTTCTCTCAAGAAGTAAATCCACACACAAGACAAGCAGAGCCCTCAGAACTCTATGTTAGGTGTTGCTCCCAACACTTGGATGGCTCCTCACACGCTCGTCCAGCACCCTGCTTCACCCAGGGTTAAATACCAGCAGTGCCTGAAACACAGCATCCCACTGACCTACCAACAGCATTACATGGAGAGCAAACTCGGTGCAGAGGTACAAGAGGAAACAGGAGAAGGAGATGGCTGAGCAACACAGCCTTTCAGAAGGTGCCTTTTAGAAAGTGATCAGTACCATGATGGCACCTCTGACAGGACCCTTCCTCACACTTTTCCTCCTGTGCCACTCTCATGGTCCTGTGCTGGGTGCTCCCTCACCTTACCATCACTGCCACTGCCACATAGCTGAGATGCAACCATCATCTTCTCTAGGTCATGGCTGACAAGTTCATTAATACAGTATTACTCCCAAGCAAAAGCCACTCATACCTCATTTGTGAAATAAGCTCCTTAAGTATTTTAGAAACCAAGGGGTCAGATTTTTATGCATCAAGTTAGATTTGCTCTTCATTAATGCCAAATGAAGCCTACACTAACCACTTCTATCTCACATTAAAGGCATGATGCCAGTGAGCATCCATTTGGTTGCCAAGTATCAGGAGACCCTTCTAATTATCTGTTTTGTACTTAAGACACAGCAGAGAGAGATTCCACTGCTCTGTGGACACGTTCCATAACTTGGCAACTGCTTTGCAGCTGCCTTCATCTTGGGAGAACACAAAAGGAGGTCACTGGCTGGTTACGCTCCTCCTCGTGAAGCAGTGTGGAGGACTGATGACCAGTAACAAATCTATAAGCTTAAAAAGAAAAGAAAAAATGTTTCAGACCTCACTCCCCACCCCTCTCTTTTATCTGCTGCTAGGGCAATGGAAAGGCTTTCCAGTCAGTGAGGGAGGGAAAGAGCATGGCATACAGTGTGTTATACTTCACATTAAACTACTGGACTTTGCTTTCTTTTTCCTTCAGGAGAAGTCTTCCCTGTGAGAAATAGCCTTGCTTGGGGGCTCAAATTCCTGTTCAGCCTTTTTGAGATACAATGTGATAGGAAATATATAAAAATTACAGAAACTACTTCCTGAAGTGGATTCCAAACCTAGGCAGTAATGCATTTTGACTCACAGGTGATAAAAGCTTTGTATGCAAAAATCCTCAGGTTCTGGATACTGTGCCTTTGGTTCCTATGATTTTTCCTGCCCTGGCATGGCATAACTGCACTGTAAGGTCTCTCTGCTCAGGACCATACAGGCTGCAGGCCCAGGTGGAGGGAGAAGACATACTGTCTAGCACAAGGCATGTGAAAGGGAGACCATTGCTATGGCAATGGGGCCTTTCCCTTGTAGCCCAAGGACACAGGTGAGGATGAGACTTTTTTGTCAGTAAATACTGCCAGTCCAAGGCCCTGCAACCTGTCCAGTAGACCTTGGCATCCTGTAAAACATTCAGAGGGATGCGGTGCTTCCTGCTGCGGGGCAGTCAGCAGAGACAGCTGTCTGACCAGACAGGATCATCATCTGGCTCCACTGCCCATTTCCTCAGCTCTTGCTTGCACAGGTAGAAACAAAAGCATGGGCTCTTAAATCCAGGTCTAGCCAAGTGCTGAACTGAGCCCACCCTGATGTGACTCTGAACAATACTAGAACATCTGACACCGGTGAGAATCAGGCCCAAATACAGCAGCAGAAGTCCACCTACAGGCAATTATTTTTGAAAGAGACCAGTATCTGTTATCACATTAATGTCTGTACCACTGGGATCACAGCTAAGGCATTATAAGGAGCAGTTACATTAACTGCGTGGTTGGACAGCTGCACCAAGACCTGCTTTAGCAGACAGGCACTGTGCTTATTTGTAAATGAGAAGAAGGGAAAAGAAACTTCAAAACTATTTAGATCCATCAGATATAGTGTTGGCTGGTTTACTGCGAGAGCTGGAAGCATTGTTTCCATGAAAAAAAAAATCAATTCCAAAGCATTTGAGGCTTTTGATGAGCTGTGAACACACTGTAACACAGAGCAAGACTGTCTGACCCACGGAAAGCTTACACTGGTCCATGTGTTGGTGCACTGTGCAGCCCAGTGACAGGTGATTCCATGATGGCTTTTTCTGACCCTGCTTGTGAGGCTGAGACATGTATAAACCTAAAGTCCGAAAGGGTAGCAGTTGGAATACACACATCAGTCATGGTGTGACTGGGGGCACATCTAGCCTATCTGGGGGCTGAGGGTTTCCTCTCCCAGTATGAAACTGGGCTAGGGCAGCAGGGGCGGTGAAGCCCTGGGAGCTGCTCCAGGGCAGGTGATGTGTGTCCACTGCCCTGCTTCACGTCCTCCAGAGCCCAGGTACTGAGGGGAGTGGGCAGAGCAGCAACCAATCTTTCCTTTGGTGGTGGGTCAAATCCTGCAGCTTTTAATCACGTTGAACTCACACCAAAATCAATGGAACTTTTCTCCAGACAAAAGGAAATACTATTTCTCTCATTATTCCCATTAGCTGCGGTTCCAGGCACACAACCTGAAGGGGTGACTTTGTCAGGTTTGCTGGATCTTAGGGGCTTGTTAATGTGAATGGCACTGGCACATTCTGGTCAGGAAATCCGGTACCATGGGGTTAACTTTCAGCTCTTATACCAAACACAAATCAGTGAGGAAATTCACTGCTAGGTGCAGTCTCTAATTATTTAAAAGTTAATTTGCATGCTACACAGAAATAAATTAGCTCCCAGGTGACAGCTGTTCCACTGTGTCCATTCCTGGAATGAGATGCCAGGCTGGGAAATCTAAATGCAGACCAAAAGATTAAAACACTGCACTTTCTTGCCTCATAGGAAGCTCCTCCCCAAAACAGAGGCATAAAGAAGGGAGGAGGGGAATGGATGCTTCAAACCATCAAGTTTACAAGCTTAACTGACAAACCACAACATTTTTACAGTCTACATTTTCTTTTCACTAAGGGCACTTCACATCTTGCTAGATGATCTAATGTACTAGTTTTAAAGGATTTTTTTCAAAGCCAAAGAGAAATTCAGTCCTAACCTGAGGTTTGCACTCATGCAAGATCTTCACAGACCATGTCAACAGTGCCCAAAACAGTTGCTCTTTTTATCATACACAGAAATCAGTGAAGGCATTTTCCTGCTCCTCACCAAAAGCCAACCAGGCACCCCTTTTTTATCTACATAAAAGTCTCAAGACAACCTTCATCTCACAAGACATGCTAAAATGTTTTTCAGTGTAATGGTTTTCTAATAAAGTCTTGTCATTGCTCAGTTCTAATACTGTCTGTTGTTGAACATTGCACACCCAAGTACATTGTATGTAACACTGCAATGTGAGCATGTATTGTAGATGTGATTGATATATTATGACAGTACATTATATTGTCAGCCTCTTCCATTGCTCTACCCCCTCCTGAGAGCAGCACAGGAATTTGCTGCTTTCAGGAGCAGTTTGCTTCCTCTTCCCATTGTCTCCTCTTCCTTTTCTCAGCTGTCCTTGCACTCTGCCTTGGCTGCCTGCAAAGGGCTTCCCTTTGCTCTTCTGTCTCCCACCTGCTACACCTGCTGAAGAATGTACCCTCCTCATGAGATGGATATGTGTAACAGGAACAACAAGCCTGGGGTGAACAGGAACATGCATGTGTGAAAGAACCACAAGAACCACACTAGCAAGGATTAAAGAGCAGCATATGTTCATTCCTAAGGAGCAACATATGGGATTTCATACACATGACCAAAGAGCAAGAAGAGAAGAAACAAACCTATATAAAGACAACAAGATATAAAGAAGACTGAAAACTACAGGAGGCAATAAGATAACCAGATAAGAAAAACCCAGCAACTGTAATTCCGGAATTTTGACACAGGCTAATAAGAAGCAAAATAAAATCATGAGGCAGAAGGTCCCAAACAATATCCCTGTCTAAAGACTGTAGAAGACAAGCCCAAAATTTGTTCATCATCACTAATTAAGGAGAGCTCAAGAGATGTGATGAGGTCCTGATACGTGGTGTCCCTTTGTGCCGCACACCAGTGATCCTGGCCAGACTGCTGGCTTGCAGGTTCCAGCGCCTGTGGCATGGGGATGTGAGAGGACCCCAACCATGCTCAGCTCAGGGTCCTGGTGAGCACAGAGCAGGTAAGATACCCTCGAGTCTTGCAGGAGCAAGTGACTCCTCAATGAGTGTATATGCTGCCATCAGGTAAAGCTGCTCCGCTCACTCTACAGTGCTGCCTGGCCTGACATCCTATTAACAGATCATCAGTGGGATCTTCACCCCTCCTGAGATTTTTACAGTCTCTGTGGATGTTTAGAACTTGACCTTACTTTGTAATCCCCTGATCAGCTTGTGTCCTGTGTGGGGATCCTACCCGGATCACAAGCACAAAGAAGGCTAACACATTCTAATTTCTCTGATGAAGAAATAAGCTGTGTGTTCAGAAAGTTCACATCTCATCCCTTCCAAACCTGTGAGTGCAGCTGTCAGGGGAACAGGTGAGTGAGCTGCACTGAGATCCTTAGGCTGGGCTATGTGCCCAGCGCGTAGCAAGGAAGAAAAAGGGAACATATGCTGGTTTGGTCGAGGTCAGGAAAACACTGCTACCTGTGTTGCAGGCAGAAATCCCAAAGCAAAATGGTGTATTCTTCCAGGTGTTGCTACTGGTGTGAAACTTGCTGGTACATCTAACAACAAACACTGTAACCACATCTGGGCAAACAACCATGGCCTCAGTGTCTGGCTCATACAAGATGAGCTCACAGTTGCACATCGCAATGCCATAAAAAGGATTAATGGTACCTTGCCACAACCTGAATATTGAGTTCCTTCAAGTTCTCCATATGTATGAGCTGATCAGCATCAGCCACGACAGGGAAAAAAATAATCTTTTGTCTCAGTCCATATCTCACACACTTGTGTCACCTTCCTTCAGTTTCCCCTTAACACCTGCTGACAATGCACTGTTCAGGTGAACTTCACATTTACTGTATCCCATTCCTCTCTTCCAAAACAAACTCAATATTTTTTAATAAATCAAAATCTAGCCATGCAGCAGCAATAATTCGCAAGTTTCTTCTCGACTACACAACACTCACAGCAAACTTTTACAAACTGTTACCTAATGTTTAATCTGAAAATTTTGCTACCATTTGTGCCTTTCTTCCAATCAGTTTTAAATATAACAAAATCAGACCCGGAGACTTTTCAGGCACCACTATCAGCTTTGTCCATGATAAAAACTGACCACTTGTTCCCGAGCTTAGCTTTCTGACTCTACCTCTTACATCTTACTGATGTAAGGCAGTACTTGACTTCTCCATCTATGAGAGTTTACATTCCCAAGCACCATTTGTGAGGGATTTCTTAAAATAAAATCAAAAGCAATGAAAAATTCTCTTGGAGGAGATGGCACACAGTCCTTGGCTAGAACCAGCCAGGCTCTTTAGTCCCTTTCACCCCTTGAGACCTGCCTGGAAATACCTGTCCCTGGGACTGCCTGTGCTTGCTCAGGTACCTCAGAAACTCTGCCAGACCTGTCTCATTGCTGCAGTGCTGCCATGGGATGGGTCCTGTAAGGGGAATGGGAACGTCCACCAAACAGAGTCCTGAAACAGCCTCCAGTTCTAACATTAAGTTACAGTAACTCCCTTCCACAGAGCACATGGTTTAAAGGACAAACTTTAGGGTTTATCGCCAGATAATAGCAGGCAAGTTGTTGAGTGTCACTATCACCAGGAGTGATTTAAAATCTCCCTAGAAACCTCTGGCTTAAATATGTGATTCCTGAACATGAATCTACAGTAATAAAGGACTGTTTAGGGTCATCTTAATGATTAAGCCTACCAAATATTCTAAACAACAATGGTAAAGACACTGAAAGGCTCTTTCAGATGAAAGATGGTCAAGTAAACCATTGCTCCTCTTAACAAATCTCAGAGACACAGCTGTTTCCAGGAAGGTCTTCAGGACTTGCATTACTGCTGATGATTTTGCCAAATAATGGAAAATATTTTAAAATCTCTTTGTCTACCTCTTGTTCCAAGGGAAAATAGCCAGAAGACAAATCATAATAAAATAAAACTAAAATTCTGCCATAACACAGATTTTCTGCACCAGGCAGTTTCTCTCACCTGTAAAGGTCCGTGATCTGCCCGGCCCTCCAGCGATAGTACAGGTCATTCAGCAGACGCTCATGCTGTCCATACAAGCACATGTAATTGGAGACAGGAAAGGGTTCCTTGGAAAAGCAAGTGATGCTATCCACCATACTGTATTTGTTGAAGTGCATCCTGAAGTAATTCCCACATCCTGCCTCTCCAGTTACTATCTCCATCCCCTGGAACAGAAAACAGCAGGAAAGCTGTAGAGATGGAACACCTGACCTGGCACATGTACAGAGTCAGCGAGGGGTTCCCAGCCCATAGTTACCACTTCTTATAACACACAACTCTTTTTTATTAAGTCAAGAGATCATTCTTTGCACCATGGCTTACAAGGCACTTGTAAGTGTGGTTGGACACATTTTCTGTGTGGTTTACACCTTGATTAACTGCCCACCCAAGGGTGCAGCAGAGGTTGAGTACCACGGCAGACACCTGAGGGCATACAGGCCCTCTAGCTGCACTGGCAGTGACACCGGATCCACAGGGATCAGTGACCTCCTGGAGCAGCAGCTGGAGTCAGGAGGGATGCCCTGGGGCGGCCCAAACAACACTGAATGCCTCTGTTTGGGCAACTCAATTGAACTCTGTTCAGCCTCATTTATGACACAGAGCACACACATGGCATATCGTGTTTTACTGAGGATCCCATCCTGAGGAATCAAGAACACACCAGCAGGTTTTTACTCTGTCTCCAGATTTAGAACTACACATCTGTATTTTTATTTATGTACGTATATGTATATGCAAACAACGTAAGTGCAGAGTCCACATTTATGGCATGTAGTAGAAGCTGTATGTCTCCAGGCAGAGGGTGACACTACCACGTTAACCATGTACAGGTGAACTCCAGTGCTGCAACTCAAAGATTTATCACATGCCAAATGGGCATTTTTGACTTTTTGTAACACGTTTCCCAGTAGTCAAAGGTGTGATGTGCTGGAATAGCTTTCCAACAAGGAGAGAAATATCCAGAAGAATCCCATAGTTCCAGAACAATCCCATGCACTTTACAAACAGCACCATGTACAGATGGGGCCTGCATCTGCAGGAGGCTGCACTGGCTCCCTTGGGATGTTTCCTTCATATTGTGTTCTAGACCATTAAATGGTGAATATAAAAGAATATGTATCCATATACTTACTTATATATGTATGTGTATGTATACACACAAACATGTCTATATAGAATTTAAATTGCTCACTCTCACCCACTCTTGCTAATTTGAACTGTGGCTGCCACACATTGCCAACACCAACTCTTACTGTCAATAAAATAACACTGATGTTGAATGTTGATGCTTAAACTGTAGCATTTAGTTTCAGCTACTTAACCACTTTGAAGACAAAAAAATGTAAAAATTAGCTTCAAGCCTCCCATTGCAGTGGGAGGATCACATAGCTTGAAGCTATTTTTTCAAGCTGTATTCCTGTTCCAGTTTTATACATTTCTACAACCTGTTGCTAGGTTAATGGAACCTTCAGTAGTTTCACATCTCAGCTAATACCTTTCACTAGCTTCTCTAACTTCTTCTGTAGGAAATTCTTTTAGGATGTACATGAAGTTTCTAGAGTGGCTTTAAAGATGGTCCCTTTTCAAGTAATCAGCAGGTAATCAAAGCAGCTGCAAAAGAATTCTAATCAAGTTCTAGCAATTTGGAGTAACTAACCCAATTTTCCTCTCTCATGGTACTTTCTACTTTTCAGTACATGCTGCTTTGGATGGCTCATCCTGGATCTGGAAAACAAGGTGAGCCATGCTTTGATTCTTTCTCCCCAAACCATGGATTTCTTTTTCTAAAAAAAACAATTTCTTTCTATGAACCACTATTGTCCAAGTTTTAAAGTGAACACTGAAGTAGCCTTTTAAAAGCTGCTTTTTAAATCAATTGCACGAATGGGTTTGATGCAGAAATCCCTGAGGTAAAAGGTATAATCTGTGTGAAATAGGAGCTTGCCTAGATGGATGGTCCTCTCTAGCTTTAAAAGACATTAATCTAATCCTTTTCTTGTCTCACAAGTCAGGTTCTCCAGGAAAAGAAGCATCCTCATGTTTGTATCCTGGGACAATACCCCATGTAGCCCAGTATGTAAAGTGATTCCCTCTGCCCTGTTCCAAGGCAACCCTCATGGCTGCAGGACTCACTATTTCCTAGCAGTGAAACACAGAGCATCTCTTCCAGAGTAATTCCTGCTGTTCTAGAAATAAACTGACTTTCCCTGATAAACTGCCAAGTTTTATCATCTTTATATGTTTCCAGTACCATATCGCAGGGAGAAAAGAGGCTCAGCACAAAATCCAGCTAATACTGTCCTGTGTCCTCAGTATAGAAAAGCAGGCATCTTTGGAGAACACCCAATATCAGAAGTGTAGAAACAAACACCTGAGATGTTCAGATACTTCTGTAACTCATCCTGATTCAGCAGCTGTACCTGGTGTATACAGAGCACCCAGGGCTGAGCTGACTGCACTAGTTCTAAAGCCCACCTGATGGCAAACACCACCACCCCCCTGACATGGCACGTGTTCAGTTTGTGCTAGAGCTGCCACAAATACATACTGAAACCCACGGTTGCTCAAGGTGCTTTGTTACAATGCAGGGTACTTAGGCAGGTACCTGCACTACCCTACATAAGAACATCTTTCAAAATGGAGGACGAAACAAAGAAAAAGTTCCATTATTTAACTTACATGATCACACATGGCAAGTTCTACATCCAAGCGGATAGGAATTGCTGGTTTGGAAATGTGCAAGTAGTTATAACCTCCAGGAAGAACACCTCCTGCCATAAATGAAAATATGATATTTACTAAGTTTGCCCTTCTTCTGCCATGATCTTTTTCCACTACATAAGGAGCTTCGAGGGCTGCATTGCCATGAGATGGCACCTGAGGTGAGATGGCCCTTCTGAATTATAGAACAGGGGATGAAAGTGTGACAGAAATCCAGTGGGCCTTACCTTTAACTTTGCACCCTTTGTACATGGGGATGAGTCCATCTGGGCCTTCTGGTGGCTTGGAACGGGGTTGAGGGGTCGGATCAAAGAGACTCAGCATCGATACAGCAAGCTCAAAGCCAATCTCTTTGGAGTTGAAGTTGCTGTGTGTCCATTCATCTCTATAATATCTCCTGGAGAACTTTGTTAGAGGACCTGCAGCCCTGATGCTGGCATCATTGGTGCGGAATTTGGCATCAATCACAAGTCTTCCATCAAAAACAAGGCAAGCATCATTGACTGCCTTAAAGGTTTCATAATCCACTGTCCTGTAGGCAAAGCTAAAAAATGCCTAAAAAAGGTATGTAAATGAGTGTAGGTTATATATTATTTACTGGATAATTATATAAATCAAAGCCCATCCTTTGTTCTGAATGTTATTTATTTTAAAAAACAAGAATATAAAGTATGATTTTATATGCACAGATAGATCCTCCTGATCCAGCATTTACAGATACTAAAATTAAAAAAGACAGTAGAAAGGAGAACTGCTAAACTAGACTCATCTGCTTCTGGTTATTAGATAAGTTTTGTCTTAAAAGCTTCAATATTCACTACAGGTGAAACTATGAGGAGTGGCCATGTGTATTTTCTGTTAATACAAGCATAGGACATAGACCTAAACCCTCTATGAAGCTGACTTTCTTCTTTCAAATGCTCAAGCCAACATGAAACCCCAAGGAATAGAAAAGCAAAATGTATTTTGCATTTAGCAGGATAATTGTGTATTACAAATATCTTCCCAACTGTTGAGCCTGTTTACCAACAAACTGAGTTACTTTGGCTACCAGCACAGGGATAGTCAATGAAATGGAAAGAGGAGAAATTAAACTTATTCAGAGGAAATGTCATCCTCATTCCAACTACAGCAGCAGGATTTCAGCCAGTGGAAGCTACAGAGGCCAAGGAGGTTGTGAGCAGTACAAAAGGACTAAACATTCACAGGAACAGAAAAGCCTTCAGATTTGTTATATTTGACAGTGTCATAGATTTTGGAAAGAAAATCCAAGCACCTCTCTAACTATTTGAGACCTGGACCATATTTTCTTCAGGAGGCAGGCTGATCTGTACCTCCCAAAAGCAGGGGACTGCTGCACTCTCTGAGGGGCGAGTTGTCCCATCAGATTCATCTGGATCACCCAGGCCGGCCCAGAGGAGGCTGTGTCTGTAGGGAGTGTACCTGGTACATTGGGCAGTCAGCTGCTGGGTCTGGTAATGAGCACAGCAGATACCTGTTCACTAGGTTTTGGTTTGTGGAATTGAAAAAGATGGGACTTTCACTCTTTGAAAAGATGGCCTGTACCACCTTACGCATCCTTACAGTCCTGGCCCTGAGGTAGGAAATTATCTTGGGACGAACATCTGCTTAAATCACGAGTTCATCTTCCCCACAGGAAGACTTCAAGGGTATTGAAATAAAAATCACCCTAGATCCCCAAATTCCTCCTCTAAGTCTTAGAGAAAAAAGATGGGGATAATTCCCTCCTTTTGTCTTCTCATGGCAGTTGCACAGTCGCTCTCCTGGGACGCAAGGAAGCGGATCAGACCTCACCTCTGCCGGAGAGGAGCTGATGCAGCACTGCCGTGACAAGCTGTGCAGAGCAGGTGGTGCTGGGAGCAGCCACCAGCCTGTCCCAGGAGCAGATGCACAGGTAGTTGGCTCTGGAGCAGGACGAGGCCTGGGGAGCCACTCTGAAATGCAGCACCAAGCGGAGCAAGGCTGGTGGGACCCCCTGACCTGCCCTTGTCTGCACAGGCTGCCCACACAGACCAGCAGAGGAGCTCCCACATGGATTTAGAAACACACACACCTGACACCAAGTTTCATCTGGTTTTCTACATTGCCTAAAAGTCACTTTACAGAGACAAAAAGGGGAAGGTAATTGTATCATCTGAGGGGTCTGGGTTCTGGAACATGAGCAGTGAGGAGCAGGTGAGGCCAGGAACTGGGGCACACACCACAGCCCCTGCCCCAGGCCCTCACCTCTGCAGCAGCACGTGTGGGAGAAGCTACAGCTACAAGCAGTGTCCCCAAAGCCACCTCTTGCAAAGGATAAACTGAAAGCTGGCAGAAAATGGGCCCCAAATGAGTGTAAAACAAGAATGCACACTAGACACAGGGTTAAAAGGAATAAGAACAAGGCTGAGAGATGTTTTGAACAAAACCATGGTCTGCAAAGGGCACAGATGAAGACTATCTCATCATTACAACAGAGTTTGTGAAGCTCCAGAGCCCTCACAAAGAGCTTTCCCCATCATCAGTGCCCTCAGCTTTCAACACCATTAGATGACAAGTTTTATGTTGCTGCCCCCCATCAAGAAATATTCCTGTACAGGCTGAGGAAGGAGTGGAAGGGTCTCAGATGAACATGCATTCCCTTCCTGACTTCACCCTCAAGAGCCCAAGACATAACTGTGCCAGGACAAAGCAGCATCCATGGTCTGTCCCTCCCTTAGCACCAGCTCAGGAAGGACATGGCTGTGACCTTGGGTAAAGGTGTTAACCAGTTGTACCCCAAAAGAGCTTTTCTGGGGACTAAGGGAAAGTGTCACATGCTCATGGCTGGTTGGATGAGTCAGCTGGCAGAAAAGGCACAGGAGAGGGAAGCAAAAGGATTTGGAAATTTTAGCAACACTAGCATAGCAGAGATGCAGCAGCAGAGGAGCCAGAGCCCCTAGGCTTGTTTGTAGATAAACCAAGTGATGAACCATGCAGAGCTAAGGGAATTCTGACCATTTAGGAGAGCCAAAAATAATGGCAGCTCTGCCCATGAGGGCAAGGGGACCACACAGCCCCACATCCTGCTGGCTGACAGGCAGGACAGTGTCACCAGAGGGGAGGGGAGGGCTGCAACCTCCAGGCTGGGAGCCATCTGTCAGCCCAGGCAGGAGGGAGAGAGGCTGGTGCTTTAGGGAAGGAGGAGATTTTCTCCTGTTGTTTTTATCCTGCAGGACTCAACAAATTAAGTCCCCAAGAACTGCCAATCAACAGTTGATACTGGCTCAAATCCCAAAAGGCCCAGAGCTGCTGCAGCGCCGATTCCGGCACAGCCTGGTCTCTGGCAAGCACAGCTGCCTTCCTGGCAAAGGCTGCCCTGGAGCCCGTCCTCCCAGGCAGCTCAGGCCTTGCAAGACAGCTGAACTGGTCTGGGAGACTATAAAGCCCCTGACATCAAAAGTGATTAAACACTTCCCATCTTAGAGGCTGTAAAAGAGAGACCTTGAGAGGAAAGAACATGGCTGGAAGAACAACAGGCAGGTACACAAGTGCACAGGAGAAACAAACCCCAAGGCAACGGGGTCCAAAGGAGTGGCCACAAAGGCCAAGTGGTGGGGAAAAGAGAGGGGGCTGGTGGGGAGCTGGTGAGTGGATACCAAGTTGAAAGAATGAGAACCACATTGAGATATCTGTGGAAGAAGGATAAAAAGGGAGAGATTTTAGGGAAAGAGGAGAGAACCTGACAAGCTGAATATGAGGAGAGTGGGAGAAATACTGACATGGAGATCACTATGGATAAAAGTGTTGTGCAAAGTCTTCACCCCCCATCAGGAAGGGTTTAACTATCTGTATGTAAAAAAGAGAAGGGTTGCAGTGCAGGGGAGCCAGCAGGGACCCTGACACCTGGGGAGCCCTCCAGGAGAGGCACACAGCTCATGCTTTCCACAGTGATGAGCACTCCTGAGCAACGGAGTGGATACTCAGCAAGGTGTGCAGGGGGGAGTGGCAGCTCCCTACTGAAGGAAGTTTTGGAATGACAATCAGAAGTGCCTGCTCCTGTGGATTAGCCCAATAAAGGAAAACAGAAAAATCCTGATCTTTAGGAACAGCTAAAACCTGTCTCTGGTCTCAGAGTGGAGCCACACCTGTGAGTGTGCCTACAGCCTTGATAAGATATTAAGTACTGGAGCTGAACACAACTGCAGTCATTGATGTAGTAGGAGAGAAATCCGCTTATAATATGTTTTCATTAGTTACATAGTAGGCCTCTCTATCCTAATGGTTTTGGTCTCTACTGCAAATTATCAAATGCACATAACTATAGAAAGGAGTAACTGCACATTTATATAAGAAAAGGATTTCTGGAATTATTTAGAAAATCAATTAAGAGTATTTCTCACTCAGCAGTGAACAACTACTTGTGTGTCAGGTGACTTAAATACATTTAATCCAAGTCAGTCAGGGCATTAGCAATGGGTTTACTTGGATTTAAAAAAACAATAAAAAATCATTGAGACTAGTAAGTGAATGTTCAGTAACCTAGAGACAATGAGAAATAGAGAATTAATGAGGGACTATCTAAATTTGATGGCCTTTGTCTTAAAAAAAACAGCCTGAAGGGAATGCACTGAAAGCATATACTTACTAAGCACTGCAGTTTCAGTGGGTTTGTAGCAGTGGTGAAGGCAGCCCAGGTGATGAGCTCTGGGTCGCTGCCCTCGCCCCACTGTGCCAGGACGCTGTCATGGTGCACAGCCACGCCAGCCTGCGACAGGGCCTCCTGGACCGTGCCCTCCACCTCGGCGTTGTTGAGACAAGTAACCTCCGAGCTGAGCGGAGGCTGCACGAGGTGGATGCGAGAGCCATCAATTCCAAGAGATAAGAGGGTTTCTACTGTTGTGTAAATGTCAATTGTATTCCCATAGACAATAATGTTCCCTAAGAAAAAAAAAAAGGGGGGGGGAATTTCTAAGACATACAATGAAAACCTTATTAGGATAACTCAGATGATAATAACATGAAATTGCTCTCTTTGACCCTCTTATTTCTCTGATGCTATGAAGCAAACAATGTTACCTAGCAACAGCAGCTAAGATAATTTAGCGAAGAATCTGTACAAAACATCCCACAAAGTAGGCAAGTACTTAACACAGAAGTATGACATTCATCCTGACCCCATAATTTGAAATGATTTCGACTGAAAAGCCTCTAGGGGTAAAAAAAATAAATGAAAAATTACCATTTTTATTTTGTTCTTTCCTCTCTCCTCAATTCTGCTCATTCAAAGGACTGATGGAGAGGGGAGCAGACAGGAGAAAATTAAATACATCATGCAGAAAACCCCCACAAACTGTGGAAAGGCCAAGTTACAGAAAACAAGCCTCTGTGCCACATAAAGGTCACCAGTGCTACTGCTTCCTTCTGCCAAAGTCTGATCTCCAGAGAATGGGGACAGCCCTGCAGACATACCCTGGCCCTCCATCACTGTGTCCCCGCCATGCCATGTCCTGCCACCATGGCAGGGAGAGCTCTGCGCCGTTCTCTGAAGGCAACTGCCTCCCTCCATCACACATCACACAGTAGCCAAACCCAAATGCCTTGAGGAAATGCTTTGAGGCAGCCAGGCTCCATTCCTGCTCACTGCTGGGAGGTCAGCAAGCTGGATACAGAGACCTGCTCAGCTGCTGTGACAACAGTGTGTGGGTACTGCTGCTCCTTCTGCAGAAACCACTCCTGAAAACAGCACCATTTTCCCATTCTGGGCAAAGGAAGCTTCAACCCACAGCTCCTACCCAGCACTGCAGAGCCACAAGACAGGGCCTTGCACATTCTTGTCCTGAACTGGTGCTACTTCAAATGGCATAGTCAGAGCTGAGCAGGAATACATGAGGATGGGAGGGTTATGCTCTGTGTGAGAACAACAGGAGTTCCCAGCCTAATGGCTAAAGCCCTCCTGGCACTAAGGGAGGTAGAGCCAGGATGCATTGAAGCAGCTGTGTGTTTTATCTCAAGATGGTTAAATATAAAACATACACACATTCCTCTGAGCAGGGACTGAAACATACTCCTCTCCTCCCCATTCCCTCTGCCCCCCTGCTTAGAATAGGAGCTATTTCTCTGCTCAGGTAATCCAAGCAAAATGGCCCAGCTTTCCTAAGACAGGCTGGGAGCTTCTCTCCCTGGGGCTAAGGACCCTTTTCAGGAGGGCCACAGCCCAGCTCCTGCAGAGCACAGGAGGGCTGCACCCAGGCCTACAGGCTCCTCTGTGCCCACCTGTCCCAGCCCCAAGCTCTGTCTGCAGGGCCGGGGCAGGAACAGCCCTACCTGCCTGCCAATAGCCCTATCAGCTCCTACATGCCAGGAGTCTCAGAACACCAAGGATATGACCTGCCAGCACAAGGATGCCTCAAAAGCACATTCCCAGTGCTTTAATATCCTGTACCTGGGCAGTGCTGCAACTAACTCGCATGTTTATCTCAGCATTGGCATTTATGTCTCATCAAGAGTGACAGCATCCCCTATATTATATTATTTCATAGGCTAAACTAATTTCCCTGGGACCATATTTTACTGCGTGAGACACAGGGCAACACTAAACTGAGTATGCACACAGCCCCAGCTCCCAAGAATATTAATGACAAAAATGTTAATGGATGTTCTACCATTTCCCTTTGACTACAAGGTTATTTTATTTGTCCCTATCAGTTTGGCTACTTGTAGCTGCCAAATAGACAACTCACTACATAGCTGCCAGAAAAAAGAATTGCCCTATGAGTACACCCCTCAGAAATGGTGGAAACCGTGTTTTTACTGTTAACAGCAATGACCAGAGGGACAGAACAATTTTACCTGCAAATATATCAATTTGAATTTGTGAGAAGAAAGATCTTACTACTTCCATAAATAGCATACAGAATATCGGAATTCAGTCCAATGTGTCCATCACAGAGCTGACTTTCCAAGCTACAAGAACACATTCCATGTCTTAGGCCTGCCAGGACACCTGTCTGCAGGCAATACTGACCTCAGGAGAGGTCCAAAAGAGAAGACAAACATAAGGCTGATTGGTTTTTCCCTGCTGCAGCAAGGTACAACAGAAGAAGCAACCAAGCAAAACTCGTGGTGAAAGACCAGCTTTTCTATACTCAGTAACCTAACACGCTGACAGTGCAGGCAAGAACATGGTGTGTAGGTGCTGACAGCCTCATGCTATGTTTACATGCTTTAGATTTGCAAGGACTGAAAGGAGGTGAAGAGGCTATAGTGGCTGGAAAAGAGGACAAGGAGGATTTCCCAGAGGCATGGCCCAGCAAAGCTCCATTCTGACTCCAGGGCAAGGCTGGGCTGAGACACCTTTGCCATTTGGCAGCACCAGCCCCCTTGAAGGGAAGCTTAGCTGCTGCATTAGACGCTGGCATTTGGGGATATACAAGATCAGATTTGAGACCCACATTTCGCAAGGAAAATTAAAATTCTGTTTTATATGGTAATATTAAATACAACTGCATTAGATCAGGGAAAGCAATGCTCCTTTACTGACCTCTTGTAAATCAAGAATCTACTGCTTCTGCTTATTACAATATTAGTGGCTTTTTAGATGACAGTGCTGGTAGTCTAGGAACTACAGATATTCATTATGGATTGAAATTATGTCCACTGGACAGAGAGCAGTTCCTCAGGATGCTTTTATTTTTTAACTACATGAAAATGTACCTGTGAGTAAACATAATAATCTTTCATGGAAAAAGCAGCCATAAATAAAGATCATTACAGTAGTTTTATCATTTATTACCCAAGTGTCAGCGTTCTGCCACAGAGCAGACTCATTCATTTTCCACAAGTGGAAGCACAGGATTTCAGTGACCCTAGCATGACCTGAATCTTTGCAGTTTGAAAAAGCTAAAGGAGAAACCCAGTATGAGCTAAAACATCAGTGGCTTCTGTAGGTGATTCATGCACCGGAATTTTAATGCGAGAGTGTTCCTACAAACACACTTTTAATAAGGCAGTAAACTATGCTTAGGTATAGAGAAAAAAATAATTGCTGCATTTTGGGCTATTAAAGCAGTTTTGTTCCTTACTTTACTTCCATCCTACTTTTTATTTTCATGGAAAGTGCAGAGCTAATAGGAGATGAATTTCAATTAGTCACCATTACAGTTGTAAGAGGTTCCATGCATTAGGCGGCAGGGTTTCATCAGCAAAGCTGCAGCAGTGGCCGTGGGGCCAGGGCTCATTCTGCTCCTGGGCTGCCCATCTCTTTATGCAAAGGCAGCTGTGGGTACCAGCTGGCCAGCAGGAAAGGTGGTGTGGGCAGGGGCTGGTCCCAGCTGCAGGACTGGCAGAGGGGGTCTGCTCAAGAGGCTCTATGACATGCCTGAGGCTGGGAAGCTGCCCCAGGAAATGTTACCACGTTTATGGTCTGCTGCCCCTGATCGCAGCAAGACCTGGAAGATAATAAAGGAACTTCCAATGTCTTCAGAACTTCCCTAAAGGACTGCCAAGCAGGTGTGAACCTTGCACCACACCACATCACTGCCAATTCTCATTACACTCTGTGAACTAGACAGGTAAAACACATCTTTAGGAAAGTCCTGCTGTTGCACTCTGGCAACAGGAACTCCCCAAAGACAGCTTTCCTGCTCTGAACTGCCCTTGCTCAGACCTGGCAGGAGCTGACATTATATGAACTCATTGACTGACTGGTCTCTATTTCCCTAATTCAAAGCTGACTGGGAAGCCTGGATGATCGCAGATATTTTCCATAGGATACACACTCAGTGGATGAACTAATGAATACATGAACATGCGACAAGGCTCAGGAAATACAGGGGTGGGAGACATCTGCACAAATGTCTGATTTAAAGGGCTACAAAGAAAATACCAGAAGCTTGCAGTTCTCTGTGAAAATCTGTAACTAGTGCAACTGAATACAATGCTGACAGACTTCCTAATGTAGACTTGTTTTCTTTGTGGTACACCACAAACCTAGGTATTTTTCTATATAACAGAATAACACATCTGCTAATTAAATTATTATTCAATTGGCTAATTAATGACTCCAGCCAGATTTGCATTTGGGACTCATTTTGTTTTATATAATAGCTACAGATAATTAATCTGTCTCAAGCCTTTCTTTCCTAGCTAAAAATGCTGGGTATCAAAAATGACAACAAATTGTAAATTAATCTGGAAAACAAAGCACAGCATATGAAAGACTTTGTTAGAATTAATCAGGCACCAATTATACCATGGAATTAAGGAAACAATAAGTCTAGAAAACATTTCTGTAAGTGTGCACATGTTAATGAAGGCTCTTACCTCTGGTCCTGACAAGGTTTTGCTCCAGCCATTGCATAGCCCATAAGCAATCCTGGTCATCATTGAGAGTGAAATGATTGGAAGGGATTTTCCCTGTGTATCTCTGTGGCCACTTACTCATGACTTCGCTGTTAGTTGGGAGTTTACTGATATCTGCTCCTGTGGGAGCCAAGGCCTGGGAGAAACGAATTGGTGAATGAATGGATATATGGCACATACCTTGGAGACATTAAAAGACAGTGACACTCTGACTACCTCAGGGCTGTTGTCCCTGCACATCCCAACCCTTCTTCACACTCAGCAGCAGCAAACACATCCATGGCCACAGAGAACATGGCTCCATGCCAATCTGAGTACAAACACATGGGCATGTACTCTCTGTTTTCTGTGGCATGTGGGTGACCGTCTCAAACAACAGTGCCAGTACAAGTGGAAGCACATGGTAAACACCATAGGCTGCACTGCAAACAGCAGAAATGCCCCAACATACAGCTGAGGGATCTCCTCAGTTCTCTGAATAACAGATAACCTGAAAAGGAGATTCTTTGTGAAGCCAGACTTTCTCAGCAAGTTAACTTTCTGAAATAAGAGATCTTGTCCCAGAGAAAGGGACCAAAATCTGCTTGATATTTCAAATGCCAGGATTCAGTAACATGCTTACTGTATAATTCCGCTTTACAGTAACAAACTCCATCCGAATTATACAGAGCAAAAAGCAAATCTTGTCCAGGACTTGTGCAGCAACAGTGATCCACATCCTGAGCAATGTTCTCACTGTCAACCAGATCAACTGAAATACTGTTGGGTCACATAAAACCAGGCATGACATCAAAAGATCTTACTCAACAAGTAAATCCTCTAAATGATAACATACGATGTTTTAGTAGGCATTAATTTGACTGCTTACCAAATAAGGCACAACTCATGGAAAGGACAGACTAGAGCTCTGTGTAATAAAACAGAAGCCAGATGATAAAACTAATTCCTTCCTGTCCTTTTGTAGAGCTTAAAAGTGAGAATAGATGATGATGGGATTTCTTCTCAAAGGCAGATAAAACCTGACTTTTCCCTTGTTTCCTTTCTCCTCCCATGCAGTTACTTTCCATAAGTTATTTTGCAAGTTAGAGTCACCTCCAAATATCTTTTCCTAGGAGCATTTTTTCAGCTCACACTTCAGCTTTTGTTTCATCCCTCTGGAACAGTGACCATGGGCTGCTGTTTAAATGTGGCTCTGCTCTGAGAGATGATCACAGACCCCACAGCCTGCTGCACACACAGAGCCAGACACTGCTGTGGCCTCAACACCCTCACATTTGTGTGTGGGACATGGTACAGCACTGCAGAATCTGCAGTTCATATGCTCAGATTCATCTCCTAATTTTAAAGGCAAAATGCCTTGCTCATCAACTCCTATCCCAAACCACTTGGTAAGGCAAAGCCCTGCAGCTAGGGGGCTGTACCAAGCTGCCTATTTGGTTACTCAGCCTGATAGCTTCGTGGGGATACATGAGCCAGAACCAACCATGCCCGGGGTGTCCAAGCAGAAGCTGAGCCTCTGGGGCTGGAGCTCAGCTTGATTCCACATCTTACATGCAACTAAGGGTCTGCTTCAGCCACAGTGGAAACTCATCTTGTGTGCTACAATACCAGGCAGCATCACAGACATGCCTAGGCATGGTCATCACGTGAGATAAGCAATTAATTTGATAAGGAATTCTCCCCATTGCCAAAACTAGGTCAAATGGTGTTAGACCAGCTGGAGTTAAGTCTCCTGTGGCTGGGGCCACATGTCAACTGGGCCTACTCTCAGCAGGTTTAATGGTCACGGTGGCAAAAACATCAGGAGCTTTGCTTCCTACCCAATCCTGAGCAGTGCCACTGCTGGTGAGAAACTGTGCCCAACCCCTCCTCTCCCCCGGGTGCGACAGCAGCACCGACACAGCCCCAGCCCTGCACTGAAGGGCTGCAAACTGCCTGGTGCTGCCCTTGCCAAGGCCTGCTCTGCTAATCCCAGGAACACCACTGGCTGCAGATGCTGGGAACCTTGTACTGGTTTGCACTCTGCATACAACCTCACCTGGTAGTTCTGCCCCGTGCACAGAACCAGGTAGTCATACGGCACTTTCTTCTCCTTGGCAACAATTACGTATTTGGCAGTGCGATTTATGCCAGTCATTTTACCAACCACAACATTAACCCAGGAACAAAGTGACATCTGCGCATAATCTTCATCATTAAAACAGTGGCTGTGAAGAAAGAATATCTGTAAGTGACATTTCGGCAGCTGACAGCAGGCATTAATTAGACATCTGGTGAGCTCGGCCGAGGCCCCCAGTGGTTCTGCCTGCTCCCTCACTGTGACTTTACCACAGTCTATGGCAAAAGATTAGTCATTATGAAATACTCAGTTACAAATTGTCAACTTTCTGCTGAAGCCAAACAATCCTTCCCAGCACTGGGCCACACAACCACATAATTTAAGAACAAAGTCAGAAATAGATGCTTTACTCTGCTTTTCCTTTGCAGGCTGATGCAAGGATTTTGCACCTGCAAATAAAATACTTTAATGGTCTAATTCTTTCTCCAAGACAAGACTCACTTATTCAAGCTTTTTCCCCAATTTTTCTTCCTTTGCTGTTCAGCTTCATCAGCTGTGGCTGTGGTGAGACAAACGCAGGGAAGGTACCACTGGCATTTTAGCATCTGTGTTCCAAAGTATTAGGCCAAAAAAGTTTAAAAAGAAATAGAAAGCTAGGAAAATGGTTGTGAAAGCTAGAAGGAAAAGGCAGAGAACTCAAACCTCCTATTGATGACCCTTTTACAAATGAACTTCTCCACAATGCAAGAATGACAAATTCTGAAACCATACTAAACTGTTCCTTTACCCCAAACTTTCAAAAGCCTCTAAGAGGCAACTGAATTCCTCTGGGACAGTCAAGCTGTGCATGAAGCACACAACCCTAGCACCACTTTCTCCCACAGGCCTAAATGTGATTGATCAAAGGGACTGGGCCCATGCTCAAGCATTTGATGCCTTTCTGTGGCACTAGTGGCCACTGCTCTGACTGGCACTGAGAGCTGTTACCTTGCCATTAGTACCAGGGTACACATTCTAACACAGGGCTCCTTGGTGCACATTAATTGTTGTTACTCAAGTCCCAAAATTGGCTTTCAGAATGCCACAGGAACAAACAGTTGCTTTCATGACCTGGAGAATTTTAGGACCAGATTGCCAGGCTTTCTGAGGTGCTCTGCATCCTGTGCACTCACATATACCAGAGGCAAATAAATAAGGGAAGAAAACCACTGACAATTCTAAACTGCAATCATGCAGAAATCTATAAATAAGACGGACATCAGGGAGAGAGAAGGATTTTCAAAAGCACCTTTATAATTGAGGTGCACAGCTCCCAGGAGACTGACACTCCAAAATTACAGGGATGCTTTCAGAAATCATACCCTGCAGAGTTCAATTTTCACTCTTAATCTGCTTTCAGATTTTAATAGCTAAATCTGGTGAGGCAGCTCTGAACTGCAACTTTCTGTCAGGAAGGATGCTTTCTTAATACAACTCTTTTTTACAGTGCACTTAAGAAAAAGAGTACAAGCTATCCCTGAATTTGCTAGTTTGTACTTCAACACACCTCTTTCTATAGTAAAAAATTAATTCAGATAACTACATATAGAAAAATTCCTTGGCAGGGCAAAATTCCAAATGAGATCAAGTGGTTTCAAACAGGTTCCCATCACATAATTTTCACATCTTTGTAGAGATTTCATTTGTAAGGTTCAGCAAGCAGACATGGAGTTGTTTTGTCATTTAAAGAGCCACCCCTTTAATGCACTGCTGCTCACTGAGGAAAAGATTTGGTAAAATACAATGTGCAGCCTTCAAAGAATCACATGACAAATCTAAATAACTTACACTAAGTTCATTCCCCAACTATTCAAAATAACTGATCATTTTAATTCTGTACTTCTCAAAGTCCAGAACAGTCATGTTCCTGTCTATAGGAAGGACTTCTAGTCACTATTCCAAAATAAAAAATATAAAACCATCAAGACAAAAATACTGTATTTAAGTGAGAATTATGTACTGTGACTTTTAAGGAGGTAACATTTTATCTTACTAGATGGCAGATATTTTACAGTGTTGGACATTCCTTAGATGCAGTTGGGGCTCTCTCACCATGCTCCCTTCAGGGGCTGTAGAACAGCCCCAACTCTGTGACCACGCTGTGGCTGGGTCTGGAGACAGACTGTCACAGCCCAGAGACCAGCACACATAGCCCACAAGCAGCAGAACTGATGCAACACAGCTCTGCCAAACTGATCAACAGCAACATCCCTAAAATCTCCCCTTGTACCCCACTACCATCAGCAGGCTCTGCATCTCTCCACGTGCTGCTCTAAGTAAGCCACCAGTCATTTTAGTAATATTAATTTTTGTATGTTCTTTGCTTCAGTGTTATTTAGAACAAAACTCATGAAAGTTAAAAACCAAGTAAGATTTAAAAAGTGAGCAGACTTCTGTCATTTAACCTGGAGATCTAAACAACCTAAAAAGCCTTGGAATGCAGAGATCAGTGTCCTGCTACAGCACAGCGTGCTGCTGTCCTGAAGTTACTGTTTGACACTATTTCCCTACTCAGTTCTATCCAACTCCTCCTCTCACAGGTGAGTGCATGATGGAGAGATGGACTGGAGTATTTCGAGGCTGTCTATGGATCTAAAATTTAGGACAAGTTTACAAGAATTACAGAGTGTTATGTTTTCTGCTGGAGCTATGGAAGTGTTTAGATGTGAAGTCAAACCTGTTAATTAAAAATCTTCTACACTTGGAGCCTGGTGGGTCTTTTCCTGGAAGGCCATGAGCTGAAATAATGGTCAGGTTGTTGAACTTCAGACGTGGCCTGTGGGAAGAAAAACAATTTCCCAGGTGGACCAGAAATTCGGAGGGCACATCAAAGAACAGTACAGCTCAGAATTCAATGTTCAGGAGGATACAGAAAGCAATTCCTTTACACAAGCACAAAGCATTTGATAATTTTGCTCAGATGCAGGTGTCTCTGGATACAAAAGAACAATTTCCACTGCAGTTTCAGTAACACCAGGGTGAAGGGGGGGACAAGACTGACAGTATGTTGAACTAAATGTGATCTGACATTTAAAAACAAATAAATATTATGAGTGATTAAGCCTTCTAATCTTCAAGGCTTTCTGTAAGTTAGGGATGGACTGATGCAAATGGTACAAAGGAATCAGAATGTTTTTTATCAACCAATGTTAATTTGTTATTCATACATTTAAAAAATATATTCAAACAAAGTTAAAGGTCATACTTAAACCAAGGAATTTCAAGGTTATGGCTGTCCCTCTCAAAATGCATATTAATAGTTTAATTCTGGATTATGGATTATCTGTGGTAAATCTCCATGCATACTCAGGCCAAGCACAAAGTAATAAATAACCTTAATGTAACAAAGTGCATATATTTATACAGATTATGGGCCTGATTCTCATTTAAATTAAGGTCACTCTGCAGAGGTGGGTGTAAATAGAATTTGCTCTTCATTTATAGCCACATTATGCTGGCTGAGTGATACAAAATGGTCTTCATGTAAATGAGTATGAGCCTGATCCACGAAGCTGAATGTAGAGTGCACAGAACGATGCCATCTGTACAGGGAGTGCAGCTCGTGGGGTGCACACAGAACCACAGTACACACCTACATAGCAGGGCTCTTTGGCAGTCAGTTTACCTGGGATTAATTATATAAGCACCCCAGACATCCTCCTATCCTCCTGCCCTCCTAGCAAGGAGGTTTCCTTTCAGTTGTGGAGTTTTAGTCATCTCTGTGCACATTGCACGGCCTCTTGCCAACAGGTCTCCAAACACAGGTGCTACAATAACATTAGGTTTAAATTACACTAACAATATTTCAGATGAAAACATTGCAAGCAAGCATCAGAAGCATGACAGAATGAAGGTCTAAGGCAACATTAACGTCCCTCTTTTGCATGACTGCACTACGATGCACTTTATTGATCTGGTCACATACCATTTTCCTCTGCAGATGCTCTACCTCTATTGAGTCCACACACACTCATCCAGGATTTCCCCAGTCATATGGTATTTGTTCCCTGCTTCCCCATTGAGCGGGAGGCTTCAATTCAAACCTTTCACTCAGTACGATTTACTAACTAATGATTTACTTCTACCTCAGCGCTCCCATGGCATCCCCATATGCCCCAAACATTAATTCATGTTTCCCATTCATTCATCTCGTAGGCATCAAAATGTTGATTAGCATCTCCTTAGCATACTGGGATGAAATGAGTCATATCTTTGATTCCCACTTTACACTGAGAAAAACCAAGGCACAAAGCACACTGGATGAGCTACCCAGAGCTGTGCTGATGCTGGGGCAGGACTGCAAAGACCCCGAGGCTGGTACCCACTCTTCCTGTGCTCCGAGTGCTGCACAGCCCCATGCAAAGAACAGCCCCGTTCTCAAACTCAGAGTCCATTGCTTCTGCTGCTAAGTGTCAAACTCCTTCAATGTTTAAGCACAGGCTGGTATTTGTGAAAATTATCAGAATCTTTATATAAAGAACAAATGCTGTATCTCGTGCTACAAAAGCCTGATTCCAAGAACTGTAGCTGGAATGCCTAACCCCAGGATTTAAAATACATGTACGTATATACAGGCCGTTAAATATAGGCCTGAACACTAAAGGGGAGCCACAGTGCTCAACCACGGCTCCTGCCAGGCACTGGCAGAGCCACCACAAGGTGACAGGTTGAGGGATTTTGATCAGTTCACTCTACACCATCCTCCCCTTTCCTCCACAGAGCTTTGTTATTTCTAGGCTAACAAAAGGATGGCTTATTTACTACGGCTTTTGATTCCTTACTGCTGCCTACAAGCTCTAAACTGAAAAACAATCAAGGTTCTGGAAACAGGTAGTGGGTGTCAGGAGAGGGAATGACTTATATGCTGCTAATAAATGTAACAATGTCTGACATGAAACAGGGCAAAGCAGACATTCCCATTTGGTGAAAAAGTCTTCAAGTTAAGAGCCTGAACCAGTGCAACATTAAACAAGTGCACCTGCATTTTAGAAGCAAATAATTCCAGCAGGGATTCACGTTGCTGTGGATACAGAGGGAAGAACAGCTCAAAGATACTGGTAAAGCAGGGAGGGATTAGAGTATCTAGGGAAATAAGTAAAAGGTGTTGGGTTTCAGTGCACAGCTCTAGAAGAAGGCTACAAAGAGTCAGAACACCCTTGTCCTCAAAACAAAACACTGTTGTCAATTACTATGAACATGATCAGAGGAATAAACAAAAAAGTTTTAGTACAGTATTTACATATATCCTTTTTTTTTTTTTTGTGAATCTGTTAGAATATTCCTTGCTTGTTTTGCTGGATATTTGCCTGATGTCTTGCTACCTTTTTCTCCCGCCCCGCTTCTGTGTGCAGCATAATGATGGAGGCTTAGATGGTGGAAACTGCCTGAACAAATAATTTAATTGATTGCTTTCATTAAACCCCTCATTATCGCAATAAGTCAAATCACTTTTGTTACAAAAAATAAAGTGCAGTAAAGTAGTCCCCATGAACCTAAGAATTACCATTTATTTGAAAAAATGTATTTTTTTAAAATATTTTTCCAGTCATTTATAAAATCTAAAATAAAAAAGGGTGACAGAAGACAATGCTTTATCTGGTTCCCAAAATTGGTCACTATGTGCACTGTTCTCCTGTATACATAATCTTCAAAAACCAATATCTGGAATTATAACCTATCCAAAAGTGAAGTCCTAATGCCACTGGATCCCAGACTTCACTGTAACAGAGCCCTCCTAAAAACCACAGCTCGAGATAGTCCTGAAAATGGTAAAAATTACTCTGATGTCAGCACTAGAGGCTGAAAACTGAGATGTGATAAAGTCTTGCATTAACAAAATTTTTGAAATCAGGAAGCTCTCTGTCCTGAAACAAAAAAAGGAACCTTGAGATTTTTGTGGGGAGAAAGGAACCCAGAATGTGAGATGATGATAAGAGTCCCAGAAAGAAATAACCTGATGTTGAAGGCACAGCAACTCAGAGTGACAGGTGTCAGTCTCACCACACAAGGCAGATATAGACAGCAGTTCTCCTTTTCCCCAAAAATACAACCATTTATTCAAAGAAGTACCTTTTATCAAGGAAACATTTCAAGAACACACCAATCAGGATGTGACTTGGAGAACAGACTTCACCAAAAGGAAGAGATATCTAACAGATTTTCCAGCTCCTCATAAAGCTCTGAATAGAAATGCCTCGCTTAACAAAGGTTGCTCTTATTAATAACTAGACAGAAACCCCACTCAATCATGTTTTCACTCCAGGATAAACATGTTACTTAGCACTACCGACTTGTTCTGAGCAACACTTCTGGGTGATGTTTCCACATTGCTTCTACTCTGAATTGCTTTGCTTGGGCCAAGCCCATCGCCTTTGCCAGCAGAGCTCTAGAAGCCTTTCCCCTGCCCTCTGCTGCCTCCCGCTCTCAGAGCAGCGGTATTTGACTCAGGCAAGGAACAATCAACACAGAATCAAGCACAAAGAGATGTGAACACAGCAGAACTACTTCCCTGTGTGGTAAGACATGAAGCCTCTCAGCAAGACAGAGGCTCAGATGGACCCCAGAGCATTGGGTTCCTGAGCCTTTAGTCAGTCACAGCAGCAAAAGGGTTTCTTGTTTGTATCAACACCTACCAAAAGCACCTGTTCTCCAGAACCTCCCCTAAGGGCATCAATCACAGCCCCCAGAGCAGCATTCCAGCTTCACTGTTGACCAACAGATCTCCATCTACAAGTTATCCCTCTTTAATTATGAGTGAATAAAGATTATCCAGTTTTCTGTTGGATCAACCTTAGGAAAAAGTGTTAAGATTGTGAATGAATTTGTGCCACGAGAAAAGGGATAACAAAGTATTTACTAAGACACTTGTCCAGGAAAGGGTCAAGGAGGGGCTTTCTACATATCCATGTGTTCTACAACCTGTGTCCACAACGACTGTCCCTCCCATGCCCAGCGATGCATATTGAGAACACATCAACTGAAATCAAAGAGAAGGGAGTCTCCTGGGCAGCAGCTCCCATGGGACTTCCACTTCCAAGGCCAGGGCACAGGGAAACCACTGCTTACTTCAGTGGGAGAAATCCCAGAATACCAAATATTTCCATTCCAAGGCAGGCCACAGCACTGGGAAATTCACCACCCTTTTTCATTTCAGGAAACACTCTTCTAAATCATTCAGAACAGCGATTAAAAGAAAAATGTTTGTCTCTGATTTTGATTTTTTAAAAATTCCAGATGCAATTTATTTAAAAACAAAAGAGTAATTTTTTAAAATGACACCTCAGCAAAATATTTCATCATACCCCAATTACTTCCTCCTGGTCTGAAAACAACATGTTTTCTTGAAAGAGTTACATGTTGATGGAACAGTGGGTTTTATTATTGTTCTTTTCAGAAATTTCCCACCAGGTTTATTGGTGATTAATTTTACCAGATGCTGTCATCCAAAGAAGAGCAGCTTATAAGCCCAGGCCACGAAAGCCACCACTGTCACCACTTTTGACATCTTGGCAAGAATCCATTAAAAAGCAAAAGAATATTTCCTTCACCCTTTGACTAATGCCCTTTAAGGATGCTAGGAGTACTTTTCTCGACCCTCACCCTTCTCAACATTATTGTCCCACTAAATCCAAACTCAGCCCTGTACCGGCCACCAGAAAGAAAATTAACTCTATCCCAGCTAAAACCAGGGCAACCCTGTCTCAAGCTGTTCCTCTCCAGTTAAATTTGTATTCTCCTACTGGTTATATCAATTTGTCCTCCCACTGTTCCCCCTTTAAGTGATCAGTCCTAGATTCCCTTCCATGGGGTTATTTTACTGCTTGTCTCTGTCATCCTCTGCACTGACCCTCTTCCTAGAGAATAAAACAAAACACATAAGCAACTCTGACTCTGCTACCTTTCAATTCTTTTATTAATTCCTCCTTTTTTTAGGTGGCTTTATGTAACCCCACAATCTTGATTTCTCCCTGAATGTTACCAAACATGTCTTTTTTCCAGTTTTCTTCTTTCAAACTTACACCCATCTCACAACTCATTCACTGAAACATCTCAGCCCCCTCCTGCGTCTGTCACTGCTTTTGCCCTTCCAGCCACCTTTCACTACCCAGCAACTGGTTTCACTTTCCTCACCTATGTCAGATCATCTTTTCCTACCTTTTTTTGCACCATTCTTGTCCAGTGATTGTGGCCCTATAACATAATTAAGTCTTTTTCCTTTGTTAGACTAATCCTTTTCTGCACTTTGCTTCTCAACCCATACTGACCTTGGCTATTTGACCACTAAGCTCTCCTCCCTCCCTTATCCACCACGTTACATTTCCTCCCAAGCCTCTGGCTCTCTGACAAGGTGCCCACCAGGCTCTGAGAGTGCTGATCCTTGTACACATGTAACACACCAACACTCGAGTGCAGCAGTTGCCAGCAAACCTCTAACACCACACCAAAACAAGGGCCAAGTACCTGTTTATTAACATATTGGCCTATTTTCTTCCTTAGTCCAACATCACTTCAGGCTTAAACATGAACTGCCTTAACACTGCACTGAGCAGCACTGCAAGCATAGAGTCAATTTTTGTAGCACAGTACAGACCAGATGAAGATTTATCTGACAACACAGCTACACATTTCTTATGAGGCTCTTCCAAAAACTTAGAGGATCCACTCAAGATCTGTGGTATTTCCAGGATCTAGCTTATTAAAAATCAATGTGGCAAAGTCCTTACAGTATAAATTGTTCAGAACAGGGAAATCTAAAGAGCTCTCTCCTCGGCCCACTCAAAATACATGGCTAAATCAGACCCATCCATATCCTTGCATATGGTTATTCACAGCTACAGAGTTCACAAGGCCAGCCCTACCATCCCAAACCTAAGTTAGCTTTGAGTCTGACCAAATGAAAGTACCATCCAACCACTGCTTCAGTGAGAGCATGTCCTTCTTAAAATTTCAATTTCCATTTTGCAGGAGTTCCTGCATTTCATTCTGTTCAAAAAGGGCAATCCTTTTTCTAGACAGAAAATGAGAGATATCTGATGATGGCCTTGATAGTTACAGTCTCTCACTGTTTAATTGCCTGACAGATTCCAAATCACAGTTGAGAGGCATCAACACCATTTTCCACAAATAAAGGTACCATAAATTGTGCAGTAAAACTAGAGCATGGTTGAAACTTCACTGGTTTGCCTGCTGCTGGGCAAGTGGTTCAGTGAATAACAGTGCAAATTCCAGCTTGTTAATAGGACATTTTTAACATTATTGGCCAATCACCCACATTAAAACTAAGGTAGTAAGGGTGTTATGGCTGTCGGCTTACCAGGCTCCAATTTTCCAGATTATTGAAGAGGAGATGAGTATTTTGACTCCATTACGTTGCCTGATGCAGAACTGGAAATGCTGCCTTCGCAGCGATGACAAAGTGTGTACCCTAGAAACACACCCAGACAGTACCAGACAGTCCATGAACCTGAAGGGCTTGAGGTTTGTCCCAGCTTTTTGTCCCAGCTGATGGCCAAGGACCCCATATGCTCCTCCTCCCAGCAGGAGCACACATAATTCATCCAAATTGTATGGTTCTGAGGCACCACTCCAGTGCCACACCCTCATGACAGAAAGCTGGCAGCCCAGGAAGGACAGGGGCACAGCTGACAGAGGAATCAGCTGGGCAAAAATTCCCAATCCCAAACATCTGCATGTGGCAGGTACAGCTCTGGGGCTCGCAGCACCCCGAGCCCTGGCAGCCCAACATGCTCACCGTGGGGTAGCTCTGTGAGCGGCAGCATCAGAGCCATGGGATATCCAGCCCCTCAGTAGGACAATGGGATGCTTCTCCAGCAGCTGCTTCTCAAACAGCCTATCCAACACGGCATGTCACAAGCACAGCACAGTGTGGGAACAGGGTGCTGGGAGCCATGGAGCTACAGCCTGTGGAGTTCCAGCTCTCCTGCTTGGGGAACCTGGATAACACAGCACACACTACTCTCACCATCTCATTCCTGTATCTCGTCCTCCCACTGTCACCCCAACATGAGCTGCATTCAGGCTCCTTCCTGGGATCTGGAGGGTCCATACAGCAATTCAGAAAAGGAACTTCAACACTTCACTCGTTAAGCATTCAGAAAACCAAGCAAGTCCCTTCAATTAGTGACCTCCATTTGGCACGACCCTCACTCTGCCCCTCACAGTACACACACACACACATACTAATCACTAATGGGAAGGATCACAGCTTAACCAGACAACTCCTTTTTCCTGTGGTGCAGCAGCCTGAAGAGCCTGCTACGCTTCCAAACCAACCCTCAGGCAGCCTATAGACTGCTCTGGAGAGCTCAGGGGTTACACCCCCTGTCACTTTAGCACAGAGCTGGAGAACCTAAGTGCAGTGTTTGCACTTGGAATGCTTCTGTGTTTGCTCTGAACTGCGTCGATCAGAGGTACCAGGTTACAAAGCTCGTGGTGCTCATGTCCCGCTGAGTCACCAGGAGGGGATGACAGATCCACAGCAGCATTCTATAAACTCCTTGTGACTCATTCCAATTTTGAGCAGGCTTTTTATGAGAAAACTACTGTTTCCAAGATGAGTTAACACACAACAAAAAGTTATGACTATTCAAATATAAATAGTAGCAAGAGAAAAATCTACAAATACTTACAAATTTCAAGTGTGAAAGAACAGTTTGGGCTCAGAGAAATGTTTGTATATGTTTAAAGGGCAAGTACTTCAAGTTGAAATAACCTTATTTAAAACTTAAGTCTCAAAAGCAAGACTATAAAATAACCCCATATTGATGCTAATTGAGTGTTATTTTTTGGCAGAGGCTTAGAAAGGCTGATCTTGACCCACATCCTCTCCCCGCATTTATGTCTGGTATCAGTCACTGCCAATGTTCATTGTGATCCCAACTGCGCAACAAGGCAAGCTACGACCCATCTGATTTATCTCTGTCACAGCTTGAGCTCTGTTCACCAGGAACGATGGAAAGCAACAATGTCTGAAGGATGCAGGCCCAGCAACACTGAGCACATGGCCTGGGTTTGCCTTGGTATGAAGAAAAGGCAGAGGGAAGCACACACGTATCAGTTCACGTGGCAAAGACAGATACTACAAAACAATGGGGATCACTAACCCATTCATTATGTGTTAGCTCTGTGATCAGCAAGTAAGCCCTAACTATTTAATTAGTCAACTAATTAGTGACAGGCAACATGGAAGGCTTCAGATATTCCCAGACAAATGCAAAGATAAAAAGCCTAATTAACCAGCAAGCATTATGCTAACTACTGCCAAACAGGCCAGATGTGCAGGATATTGTGCACCTCAGTGCTGCCAGATAATGGCAGCAGGAGCTGCTGTGTCAGGAACCCTGTTCAGACCCTGCCATTTCTGAGCTGATCCTGGATACCCTGAGCTCACAGCGGGACACACCATGCTGCAGAGAAAAACTCAGATTTACTGCACTGGATTCCAATTCTACTCTTAGAATAAAGTTCAGGGCTTTGACAAAAGTGTATTTAATCCATCTGGTTTTCAAATCAATAGTTATTTTAATGCACGCACGTGGAGAGGGAAATAGCTTTCACAACAAATTCATGTGAAATATTACAATATGAGGCACTATTCATTTATGGCTATTTCATGTAGTATATTATGCATGTTCCAACATCCTCAGTGTGTAAATCATTGTTTACACCCAGGGGTTGGACTAAGGAGGTTTTCAAAATCATGGATTAAGAAGGGTTTTCCCTATAATAGGAACACAGTAGGGTTTTCCACAGCTATATGCAAGGAGGTGGATAAAAGCCCACTGGTTCCCTACACTGAAACCAGAGACAAGATACTTCTGGGAGCGAGCTCTGCATTCCCGCAGACAAACTTCCACCCCTGCAGCCAGGGCCCAAGGGTTTGCAGGCTCCTCCAGGAACCAGCCCCTGGAATAAACTGGAAACACTGGGCTTTGTAATCCTGTGTTCTTCTGGCCTAATGCTGCTGCTGTGCCCATCACTCAAACTAGCAAAGGAAAAAAAACACACAAATAAGAAAACCTCCCAAACACTGGTCAAGCACCACAAGGGAGGCAAGGCTCTGCCCTCGCTACTGTTTCTACCAGTCACCCTGCCCTTTAAGTAAAAAAACCCCATGTGCATCCTCAAGAAAAGCAGCAGTACAGCTGAAAACACATCTGCACATGACTACATTCCAAGAAAAAAAAAAAATCAGGAGATACTTATTTCAGTGGTGAAACCTGAAAAATAGTATCACCTGCACTGACCCAACATTGGATGAAGCACATGGTTGCAATTCCCAAGGGCTCAGAGCATCCCAAGGTTAGGAAGAAGCTCCCCCCACGCACAGGCCGCTCCACACAACTGTTTGCAGCATTTCTGCAGTGCCCTGTTTAACCAGGGCTCTGGTGGGTGCACCAGTGCCCTGCCCTCTGGGACTGCTTCCAGAGGCTCCAGCAGCAGGTACCAACACAGAGCAACACAGCAGTTTGTGAGGTCCCAGCGTGTCCCAGCACACACCGCCCTGTGCAGCACAGAGGATTCCAAAACTCATGGGGGTCCAAGAGGGTGAGCAGCAGTACCATGGCTGCTCCATAGCCCTGCTCCAGGAGCCCTGGGATGCACATGACACAGCAGAAGGGGGAGGCATCCTACCACGAGAGAGCAGAGCTCACTCTCAGTTACTTCTCTGCTTAATGAAAAATGGTTTTCTTCAGTCTCAAAGAAGTTGAAAACACTTGCAAGATCGAGTTGTAATAACTGCTATGTTGGTAAGTGAATTACATTTCTGTGTTTCCATGGTGACTGATAATGTAAAATAATTAAGTATGAAGAATAACAACAAGAAAATGACTTCCTCTTTTTAAGGATTAGGGCTCACAAATTGATTCTAGCTATTTTTAGTGCATGTAACCTTTGCAGGGAATATTAGAAAATTACAAGCAAATTAAACTAAACTGTTTTAAAAGGCCTTCACATTGATCAGGAGAGTATTTGCTGCTGACATGAAAATTAAAAAATCAGCTTTCCTAAATTTATACCTCTATTAATATCAACTCAGTGACACTGTGCACTGAGGCTCTTGGAGCAGGCCCCCATGGCTCAGGCAGGAGCACTCGCCTGTGCAGTGCCGGACACAAGTTCTCTCTCCCATGCACAAGGAGGACGTGTCCCGCAACTCTGCTAGAGTTTGGATTCAACTAAACTCCTGCCTGCAAAGCCTTGGCTGAGAGTGTCTGAGGACAACACCTGTAAAGGCCTATTCACTACAAACTTAGCTGCTGGCTGACACACTTGGAGCACAAACACCCTTTGTTTTCCCTCACAGTGTTTGAAAGCACAGCAATAAACAGCACAGGGTGAGTAACAAGAAAGGGGTTAAAAGCTCTGAAGTACATTTTTAACTGAATTCAGAGTGGACCTGAAAGCCTAACAGGAGGATGAGAGAAAATTATTTACTCTGAGATGGGATGCTTTACAGGAAAAGTCAGGAACATAAAGAGCAAGAAGCAGAATTTTTTTCCTGCACTGCAATACAACATCCATAAAGCACTTCAACTTATTCTTCTCTTGGCATATGGATACTTTCATTTGTGTTGTTATCAATGGTTGTTGCAGAAATACAAAGTCCTGGCTTAACTGGGAAAAAAAAAGGCAGAATTTTTTATTCTTTGCCCCCCCATAAAAGCAGCAGACTCCCTTCGTTCTTGTAGCATTTTGTCGTAAGAATCATGTTCAGAATTTGAATTTCATATTCATTTCTGCAAGTCTTTCAAGACATCTCTAGTACATGCAATTAAACTGCACCAAAGAAACTGCATTCTCACAGTCTGACTTCCCAATAAGCCCAAAAACTGCTGTGGAGAAGGTACTGGCATAGGAGGTGCAACAGTGGAACATCAGAGAGGGCATCCTGCCCTCGCTTTTGGAAGGCTGTAAAACAGCAGAACTCACCCACAAGTTTTCCCTGCCTTAGACAGGGGAAGGTATAAAAACAGCTGCATCTCTTTATTCCCCTTCTCCACCAGTTTACACAGTTGTTTGCTCCATTTTGGATAACTGCAGGTAACCACAGCAATTCTATTTGCAGTTTTACTGATGAAAAATGCTTTAGTGAATGCTGCCTGCCCAGGCTCCAAGTGGGATCACTACTAGAGCGTGGTGTCCTCTGCCACAGCTTCCCCACACCCACACTCAGGTCTGCAGCAAAACAGCAGAAGGGCCAGAAATGACAATTTTTTTGATTTCTGAACAAACCCCAACATCAAAAGCTTCATCAGAATCAAAGGAATCAAAAAAGCGTTATGAGACTCAAAAGCATCACTGTGAGACAACTCAAGCAGCTCGTATGGCACGTTTCTGCACAGCTCTGAAAACATGGCATCACGGGAGGGGAAGGGATTCAGGCAGCAATTGAGGATCCCCCTGGGCACAACTGGCTTTAAAGGTCAATACTGCTTTGGAGCACACATGAAGGGTTATTGACTTCCACCCATAATATTTTGGTGTAAGAACAACATCCAAAGAGACTTTAAGTGTTTCAGATTTTCTTTTTCAGTGTGCCTTCACCTTGAGGATCTAGGAGCAGTTCAGAGTAGCTTGGCACCCTTCAAGCCCCAGAGGAAGCCAGGATGCCAGCACCCATCTCTGCATCTACAGATGCTCAGACCTGTAACGGTGACTACTCTGAGACAGACTCAAGACACACTTTACAAGGAAGAAATAAGCCCCTTATATAAAAGGGAATACAAACAAGTTCCTTCATACAGAAGGGAATACATTCTTCTCAGTAAAGGAAATAAAATTAAAAACTTACCAAAAGATCAGTGTTTCTAGAAAAGAGATTCCAACATCAGATGCACCAACCACCACAATTCTAGTGTTGATAGACACTTTAGATTCCAGCACCAGCTTTCGATTTGTGTGGTTCAAAGAATAACTCAACTGTAAAAGAATATGTAACATGACATAGAAATGCGTTAAAAAAACAGCCAAAGCCTGCTAAGAATCATTAAACTCTCAGTGATGCATTACCTCGCATTCACACTAAACTTCTTATGGCTCACTGACATGACTAACACCATGACTTTTCTATGCACAGCACCAAATAAATGATACAAAAATGCTGAAATATGTGCATGCTTAATAGGTCACAGAAAATTAGCAGAGCTGAATGGTCTGACTTCTCCTGAGCAAGATGCTCTGGAGCCCTCCTACGAGAGGACAAAATATCAGTTATGCTATCACTCACTGCCATTTAGCAAACACCTGGAGAACATGCATTTATATACTGCTAAGGCCATTATTATGCCTTCCAGAGCAGTTTTCACTCGTGGCTGGTTTATTAATGGAAGTGGTTTTACTCATAAATTAATTAGGAACTTTTATTTTGAGTGTCTGTGTATTCAAGTAAAAACTCCCAGAATTATCCTTCTCTTTTCTTAAAATACAGAGCAGCCACCCAGAAAGCCAGGTTTCCACATGCATAAACAAGTACTTCAGTGCCACTGGCATCAATGCTCCAGTCACAAATCTTACTATAATGTTTGTAATTACTAATTTCAGTTTCCATACCACTTAATGTACATCCTGGCTATAAAGGCAATAAACTCCATGTGTTGTTTCTTTTCATGTGTCTCTGGGTCTCTCTACCCAGCAGAAATTCTCAAAACCAATATGCAAGAAAGAGCCAAGAGATAACATTGCATTTGACAATTTTTTTTCCTGCCCTGAACTATATTTAGCTTTCAAGTTTCTGATGGAAGGCAGGGAAATACTTTCCATCTTGCAGTATAACACACTGCATTTTTCTGATTGGTGTGGGTTGCCTACATTTCCATTTCACAGAATGCGTAAGTGCAGAGTCCTAAATGCACTGGGAAGACCAATGGAAAATGGAGCCACTTTTGATGTTTGTCACACTTCTCCTATAAGTTCCTCCTGTGGCACTTAGGCAGAAAGTAATCTAAGGCTTCTAACAGGTTTGCCTCTGCTACAAATAGGAGACAGGATTAATAAAATTAAGTCCTCTAAACTCCTCCTATAAAATTACAATAGTAATATATTCTCTATATATTAATTGACAAAGTAACTCAGTAGATGAAAAGTATTTTATTTTAAAGCTATGGTCCTTACATATGCCTTTGCAAGAAGTACGTGGCACACTGAGATCCCCAAGAGATCTTTTATGCCATCTCTCTGCACTAGTGCAGCCCCACAGCTGAGGTTTCAGCACAGCCCTGCCACACAAGGAGAACTGTCCAGAGAATAACTAGAATGCTGTCCTGTCCCTTAAGGAAGGATTGTGGACCAGTGCCTTGCCAACTGGCATCACTGCATAGCGAGTAATTTAGAATGTGGCAAAATTAAATGTCTCCTTTGATCAGGCAACGTTATTTTTTACTGCCAGATAAATGTTCTTCAGGTTGCAGTTCACCACAGTGCAATGAGGACATCCAGTGGTGAGCCAGATTCATCTCAGGGACTGGACTGCCCTAGGAAAATTCCAGAAGATATCTTAAAAAGTATACCAGCCCATAGTGGTTGCTTAACAGAGGCCAGCTGTGTGACAACCAGCACATGCTTGCAATGAGGAATGCCTGGCCTTGCCAGGGTGAAGCACAGAAACATCCTAATGGTCCAAGTCAGGGTTACACAGGATCAGCAAGTCCACAGAGAAACCCAACAATTCCATCCACAGCCAGTGCTTTTGTACATGGTTAAACACGCTTTAGAGCAGGATCTTCCAGTAAAAGGATTTTGATCATAAATTAGAATATACCTAAAATACTTCCACATTACATAAATTGAAAAAACCTTTTGTATTCCACTGAAAAGGTATATCATTGGGAGGGACTTTAGGAAATGAGAAGAACCAGTGCCAAGTATCATAGGCATCCCCCACCGCTTGAAATAAAACTTGGACTGTGTTTTTTATAACATACTAAATGGTCATGCCCCAACCACTCTGTCAGTGCTGACAGTGGGAGTTCTGCCAGTGCCACAAACAGGTGTGGAAGACATGGTGCTTCAGGCCCTCATCTCAGCATTCCCATTCCCTGGGTCGGCAGACAGGAATTCTGACACGTTGGGTTTTGCTGCACACACAGAGTCGCAGCTTTGTAGAAAAGCAATGTCTTCTGGAAGAAAAATGGTTAGTGATGTTTCTGTTGAAATGCGACTTTTAATAAATTAATGAAATTCTAAAAATACACAAAGAGTAACTACTTGTAGTGCACCTAATCAACAAAAATAGGCAGAGATGCCAGCAGCTAACAGGATAAACCCAAGAGGCCTCGTGGCAATGCCAAGATCAAACACTTCTACTGCTGCACTGTGCTGGTAGTTTATGTTAATGCATTCCAGCAATGAAACAAAGCAGGAATACAATTTCCCTGGGAATAGTTGTGTCTAACTTACGAAATGGCTTCTGTATCAATGACACAAAGACAGCATATGCGCGGAATAGAACCCGTTCTGCTCTCTGCATAATGGCCCCAGCACCAACAGCTGTCATGCTCCAGAAATCACCTTTCCACAGCTAAGTACACTAAACAGCCCCAGGAGTAAGGAATTAGGTGGATTGGTCCCATAATGCCACCTATTTTAACAAAATGGCAGGACAAATGGCTACATATGTTCCCCAGAGGGGTAATCAGACATCATAACTGATAGGTCAATAGCAAACTAACTTGTTTATTTTGTATCCAATCTATTAAATAAACCAGCAATCATTAACTAATGCAAATCAAGAAACACTAATTGCCATTGGTAGAAAAGGCCTACGTAGCTCAGAAAAGAGCATTTTCTTTGGTTCTAAAAAGATTATTTGGGGTGCCTGGCATCCCTGCCCCCCCTCACACTGCTCCCACCTGGAGGCAGAGGGACAGTGGAGCTGGCAGTGGTGGCCCTTAGGTATCAAACCACAGGGTTATTCCTGCACATGGACAGCCAGTGCCATCACTCAGAGCCCTTCGAACTGTACCTCATTAAAACACTGATGCACTTCCCAGACAACACACAGCCTGCATGCGACTTACGGCTTTCATTTATGATCTCACAGCACAACATGTGCCAGAGTAGGATTAATTTATGGCATTCAAAACTCACACATCCTTCTACCCCGAGCAACTAGTGGAAAAAGGGACATGAAATACTGATTAGGTTTCAGCAAACTCATTTGCATGTATTATTTCCTTTGCACTTTCCAGCCATGTACAGCTTCATACCTACCTCTCCTGTTCAGTTTGCACATGCCCTGGGAATGGGCTCAGTGTACATTTACTCAACAATATTATGCCAGTGGTACAAACATCCAGAATACTTTGTAGCTCCTTCTAGTTCTGTTTTTCAACATTGGGCTCTGGGATATTTGTAGGTTTCCTAAATGTATTTATTGCAATTATTCTACAATAGGTCAGGGTTTATAGCAAACATTCTAACAGAAAATATGGAAACTGAACACGCAGAACTGAAAAAATAAGTTGGACAAAGGATTTCAGCTGTGACAGGAAGAGAGCAGTGCTGTGTTTTGAATTGGGCATTGGTAAATTTACCCCAGTTACACATCAGCGGTGTCAGAGAGCTGGCACACTCCTTGCTGGGACTTCTCATGCAAAGGTTCCATAACACTGCAGAACTTGTAGAATCACAAAATCTTTTAGGTTGGAAAATACCTCTAATATCAAGTCCAACTGTTAAACTCAGACTTGACTTTATGACACCCTGCGGACTCATGCCTTGCCCAGCTGAACACGCTGCAGTGTTGGCTAAAGGTTTAGTATGATGAAGGGGCCCAAATTCAGGACTGCTCAGGATACTATACAGCAAACACAGGGCTGGTTTGTTATGTTCTCAGCATCTTCACAGATCCCTCACTACCGCAGAGAGTGGTAACAGCCTTCCCAGCCCTTTCTTGCAGGATTCTGTATCTGCCTGCAATGCTTTTGTTTTAATTCAGCATTTGTTACTGAGAAACCTGACTGATAGTTACTGCTGTAGAGGATTGACACGATTTGAACTCTGTCACTGCTAAAACCATCAGGAGGAGTGAAAACAATTAACAAACCTGTTCCTAGAGTAGTGCTGAGCTCAGCAACAGTGGCAGGCAAACAAGAAGGTGAGCAAACAGAGCTATTTTAATTTCAAGCTCCATTTGAACCACCAGTTAAAAAAAGAAAAATCGATGTTTACCAAGGAGATATGAACAAAACTCATTGGAAAATTCATGCTTTTTCAACTTGCATTAGGAATTTCTAAATACTAGCTACATTCCAAAAAGCCTCATTAGAAATGTCTGCAAACATGTTTTCAAAAGCTGTTTCCAAGCATTCACAGATTTATACAAACACCAGAAACAGAAGGAAAAGAAAGGAGAAGAAGAAAGTGATGAAGACTGCAGCCTTAACTGTTATGTTGTCTTTGTCAATGAAGCCTTGTTTGGGAACTGTGGCTTGGACAGATAACACCTTTACAGAATATTTTTCATCCACAGACCTCAAAGACCTTTGTAAAATGAAGTCAGTATTATTATATCAATCTCATATGAGTAAATGCTGATCTTCAGCTTCTAGAAAAAATATAGTATCTATATTTGTGACCAATCCTATGCCCATCACTATGACTCCCTACAAAATCATGGATTTCCTGTGTAACTCCAAGCAGCAGAGAGCAGAGTATGGACACATCTATTCCTTTTCCTTGCAGAACCACTGTTACCATGGTAAAACACTGCTCTTTTTCTCTTTGAGCATTAACATTCGGATCCTCAGCCCAGAAAGGGCTGGGCAGTTCACACTCAAAGATCTCACAATTGCTTGCTACCCTGCTTTAAAGGCCAAGGAAATGAACTCGGAATGGTGCCACTTTCAGAGAGCTCAGTTCTTCCCCTTCTTTCTGGGGCAAAGAGGGATGGAGAGGAACACACAGAAACTCAATGAAAGCACTCAGGCTGGCAAGGGAGTAAAGTACATGGCTGGCTTTAGTCATCTGACAGCAGTCATTGCTTCCCAGGTCATTTGTCTGTGGTTTATTTCTATGGCACAAGGTATTCTTGGAGCCAAACATTCAAACTATCACAGGTCCATTCCGGGTGACATCCAGGAGCCAGGCTGAGGTACCCTCAGAGATGACCTGGCTGTGCCCAAAGGCCCCTCAGCAGAGCTGGCCAAAGGCTGTCTTGCTGCCCTGCTCAGCACAAGTCCTCACAAAGGACTGACTCCATCGGCTCCAAGAGGAACACACGTGGCCAGTCCCTGGGGAACAGAGCCCTAAGGGAACACCCAGGCTGTGCACAGACACAGCCAGCCTAGAGGCACTTTGCATTAATCTCTGGAATAGCTGGGACAGACGCTGAGCCTGCCTGCAGAGGCACCTACCCCAACACACACCCCACTCACCAGCAGAGCTGAGAGGGAGAGGGCAGAAGCATCTCTGCCCACTCCACCTACTGCACATACAGATTCATGGCAACAGAGTTAACAGTTTTAAATATGCTGAGTTCACTGAAAAAAATCAGATATGCATAACATTAAAAACTTTTAAAAAATAAAATGTAAAAGAATCCTAACATTTCATATTGAAAATAATGAACACAAGGTAAATAACAGTACAGGGATATGAAGGGAGATTCAAAGGTTACTACAGACATGTTTTCATGACAGCAGCTGTGCTTCTCCATTTTATAGTAGCAAACTTTTTTTTTCCTTTTTGTGGAAAAAATATCTGTGCTCTCCTTGCAAGCTGGAATTATCAAAGTCAATCTAACAAAAGGCTTTGAAAAAGCTTTAAACTAAGTCTGACCTGTTTTTAAGCAGAAATGCCTATTTCAGTTTGCTGCAAATGTCTTTAACACCTGTACAGTACTGACACCACACTTTCAAAACAAAGATAGGTCATCTTGCTTTTAATTTCACACATGCACATAAGTGGTAAACATTTCTGTTAATGATGCCATCTGGTGCCTCCCATAACGGTGTGATACTCAGCCTTCCAAACAAGATGTAATGGCAGCACCACACAAACCCCACTGACATTTACAGTAAGGAAATTTGTTATCAGCCTCAGTTCAGAACACCTGTTTGTGTGCCTACTGGTGCTATAAAATCATCACTTTCACCAGCCACGGGAAAGAACAATAAATAATGGATTTTTATCCATGCACATACTACAAAAGCATTAAAAATTCATTACTTAGGCACAAAAGCGTCTTAAGCAACAGTTACTGCTTTAAAAATTAATACTACTCTCCTGGTTAAGTGAAAACTATCCACACCAAGCCTTTGTTTGTGATCCTAACGTATCCACACACAAATTATAACACTGCTATTTTCTTTTTGGTACATGAACCTTGATATTTAAAACACAGGGAATTCTCTTGCTCATCCTCCCTAGGTTCTGTGCTATATTTATTCTTTGTTATCTTAGTAGAGGTCTATTGATGAAAAAGAAACCAAACCCTCAAACCTTTTATACTTTAGCCCCATTTAGTACACTCCAGTGCCTCAACTGCATACATACAGTACTGACACTGCCAAAATAAAACCCCTTATTGCTACAGCTCTTCTACCAAGCCAGCACACACATTGCTTTAAGGCAGACAGCAAGAGGGTAAAACAGCACTGACCACACTCCCTGACCCCTCTGGGCACTGCTGTTCTAGAGTGCAGCTGGGGAAAAGGCACCTCCAGAAGCAAGGCTGGCTGCTCCTGTGGCCATATGTACAGACAAGGATGGGGAATGGACAGTGCCCAGGATGTATACTCTGGGTGGGCAGACAGACACTCCAAAGCAGAGGCTCTAGAGTTTCACTTGTGTCTGCCCCTGCCCACCTTCCTGACATTGCTCTTCTGACAAGTAAGGTGACAAACCTTGTTCCACTCTCAATTGCAGTTGGAACCAAAGAGCTTCCCTTGTTCAGAACAGACTGTTCTGTGGTACACAGCCTCTCCCCCTGCTTTAAAATCTCCTTCTTTTAACTTCTTGTTTCTATTACCTTTGAATTGCAATTGAGCTAAAATTTTCAAGCTGTACACTTTAGAGCAGCTGGCATTTGACAGCAAGGTGTTGTTAACAGTCAGTCTATCAGTTCTGAGTCCTTTCTACTCCTCTGCCTGCACAGGTCAGGGTAGTGGCTTGTGCTCAGTCTGGGCTGGTGATGTTCCATTCTGTCAGAAAGTAGCACTAAAGCAGCCACAGTCCGGTATGTTCCAACTACCCAGAGGGACTACACACAAGTGAAGAGTTCAGGCAATTGCTAACGAGCTGGCCTAAACACCAAGTAGAAGCCACAGAGAGTGAAGCACACCAAGAGTTTGCTGGGGGAGACAGCAACTATACAAATGCTCATATAGGTCCATTTTATTTTCCTTCTTAAATAAGATGCCCCAAAAGGGAAAGTTTGTTGAGCTTGAAAATGTTTTAGACTTTTTTCCCAGTTTTACCTGATAATTTATATTTTTAGAAAACATGGTAAACATATTCTGTTTTAAAGTACTGCAACTTTATAATGGACATAAAAAGTTTACAGAACAAGCCAGGTTGATTCTTACACTCATAACTCATTTGAGCATGTACATGTGAAGAGACACTGCAATGGAACAAGTTCTAAAACTAATCTAAAAGCAATGATGTGCTGTTCAAAAATATTTTCTAAGCATTTTCTCTCATTTTATTGTTTTAATTATTGTTTTGAATTCTCTAAAGTCATCTATTCACAGCACTTTCCATAAGCTTGAGCATGGAATCACAAGCACACAAATACCTGCACACTGCACTGAAAACTGTTCGGTTCACAGTGCCTGCTATTCCAGTTCCTTCTTGAGCCTCACACTAACATCTACCATTGTTTCTGGGGTTAAGCTTCAATTTTTCACAAACAGGAGAACTTAGTGTGGTGCAGATACTCTCCCTAAGAGATGAACATCTATCCAGTCCCCCTGGCAATACTCAATTCCTGAACAAGTTTCAAGGGGACACGCTCAGAGCACACCAAGCTGGCCTGAGCACCCGACTCCAGCTCTTTGCCTGACCCCTCCTGCCCTCACCACTTCTTGTTCTGATTTAAATATTTCCTGCAGTGCACCTGGAATACCACTTGAAATGTACAAGATTATCTGAGAAAGGGTTGGTATTTTTCGGGGTTTGGGAGGGTTTTTTCCAAGATAAATTTATACAACGCTTCATGGGCTTCTGCAACTGTTCCATCTTTTTATGAGCTAGATCAGAAAACCAATTCTGAACTGCGCAATAAAATCCAACAGCCTGAATGCAGCCATGAAATAATATAATAAACTCAATAGCATGAATAATAATGAAAGGGCAAAAACAAGGAAATAATTCAACAGATGTGTGACATTTTTGTTCTTCATTGTGGATCAGTTATTTTTGTTAATTATATCACCTATTCTTCCCTTACATTGATAATTACATGAAGCAGATGGAGAACAGAATGCTCCCAGATGGTGAGAAAGCAAACAAGTTTACAAATTGTTTATTTATGAAGAAATCATTAAAAATTATTTAATTATCTATAGTTTTCTACTCCACCAATAATGACATGCACTGTAAAGGCCAGCAGCACTTTATAAGATATTCAGGATTCTGTTGTAACCAACTGGTTTTTAATGTAACATGACTGAAATGACTGACAGATGTGAAAACCTCAATAATAATCTAATCTGTTTTAACACTTGGGGGAATTAAGAGTTTGAATCTTTGGATCTTCTGCCAATTGGCGCTCCAGCACTGGTTGCTGATTCAGAATACAAAAATCAGATTTTCTTTTGCTTTGGAACAGCTGTACAAAGAGCTTGATCTAATGAGCAGGCAGGAGCTCTGTCAGGTCTGTGCCCTGAACCCCACAGCACTGCAGATGAAATTTTGAGCTCAGATGTGGCACCTCCGCTATACTTGCTGCTGAGCAGGTATCCCAAAGTCCAGGCACTTCCAGGACTGGATGCAAATTAGATGCTCAGCATCTGTGCCATTCCAGAGGACTGTAGAGGGAGACAGCAAGTTTAATGTCTCCCTCTCTGCCTTCTCAGTTCACCCTTCCCCAATTTAACCAAATCTCTTCAGCAGAGTAATGGGAGATAAGAGTGTGATAGGAACAGACATATAAAATCAGCAGCCAAATGTATTTGACATCTCAAGGCATGAGAATAAGAAATTAAGAGTTTACAGCCCTTCAGAAAATGGAGCCACTGCTTGGGGAGTGACAGGACTTCTGAGACAAAGACAAAGGAGCACAGGGTTGTGGTTTAACAGAAAGAGTGAGAACTTGTCACCTTAAAACCTACACAAAGCTTTAATTAAGAGGCCAAGTAAATAGGGGAGGAACAGGGAAAGTTCCTACAACCTGTATTTCTTTGGAGTCAGTCATTTTAGCAATAAGCCAGGAGGCCTGGCTCAAACTAGAAACAAGACTGAACCACTGAAAATGCCAAAAGCACAGAGAGAATGGGGTGACTAGAGAACTGCAGGTAAATAGTCACACAGGTAACAGTAAGTTGCTGTTTTATAGGGCAAGTTTCCATATTTTAAAAGTACATCTCTACCTGACATCTAGCTCTCCCAGGGAGTCCACAGGGGGAAGGACCTATGTTGTCTCCAAGAGCACAAAACACAGCTTGTGCTGCCTGTCAGAGGCAGGAGTGAGCAGGGCAGGAATCCATGGAAGCGCAGCATACAGGATTTCCCCAGTGGCTTTTCCAGACACCACAGTAGAATAGAGAGATTTAACAGAGGGACAATAAGAACAAGTTACCACAGACAATTTCTGGTGCTCATCTGTCTGTAACAACCAATCCAGACCTGCAGGAAAACCACCTCTCCAGCACAGCTGAGATCCATCTGGACTGGCAACGCATGGGAATTAGCTGAGAGCAAAGCTTCTGTGGTTCAGAGTGCTGCTTTCTCTTCTGGCTTTGGAGGAAGGAAACAGGAAAGCATCCATGTGGATTCTGGTTGAGTTTTGTGCACTGGGTCAGTATTTATGAGTGAATCTCTCATGCTCCAAACAGGCTGGAACATATTACAGAGACAAAGACTGACTGAGCCCCAGGGCTCCCACTGCACACTCACTGAGCTACTGAGCCACTACCAGCCCACAGAGACCCACACACAGATCAGGAGCTGTGCTCTGACAGCACATGGCTGAGCTGCTCAATCACAAGCTGTTACTGGGGAAAAATACATTTTGCAGCTAGGAGAGCAAGAGCTCAAAAAACGGCTGGAACAAGAGGAAGGCAGCTGCAAAAGCAGTAGATGAGAAGCAGAAGTTGATGGCTCAATACCAAGGGGCATCTTGTGGGTATCAAAGCAAGAATATCAGTACAATTATCTCCATTACAAGCAACAGATACTCAAGCAATCAGAGGAGGCGGTCAATGAAAATTTTACATTTCTGAAATCGACTTGTATTTACAATCTTCATCTTGTAGTTCATGTGACAAATCCTACCACCACTGCAGAGCTCTCTAAAGCAGCAATTACTGCAAAAACTTGTCCTCCAGCTCTCAGGAGCAAAATGGCCACGGGTTCACATCTGGAAGAGGTGTTTTCAAACAGGAGAGGAAAAAGCCACCTCAGCTCAAACCCACTTGATGAGCTGACAAAGATGTGTGATAAAGAAATGAGGAACAGTCTCCATTGATAGGAATCCCTCCTTGTCCAGATCTCAACATCCTGCAAGATCCTGTCCCGATCTTGTTTTAAACCACCAAAACAAGGAAAACAGGAGATAATATCTCCTTACTGCTATGCAGGTGCTGGCTTCAGGCATCTTCCCACTAATTCCTACTCCAGACTCTGCCTTTCACCTCTCTTCCTCTCTTCTCCACGCTTTCCCATGTCCCTTTTCCCTCACCTCCTAACCTGCTCACATGTTCTACAACCAAAATACATTTCACCTTGTCCCACAGTACTTTTTAAGGTGACAGTTCTCAGCCTTTTCCATCTGCAGAGCTATCACATTTATCTTCTTGATGGGACAGGTCATTCTTTGCCACACAGATTGTACCCTTCTGTTTACAGAATGTCTGAACAGGCCTTTTGAATCAGTGCAAAAAGGCAGAAGGATAATAATTTCATGCCCATTGGAATTTGGTTATATTAATTTACAAAATACACATCAGTTTATTGGCAACTTAATTGCAGGATTTGGCAGGGCAGTGCAAGATTATTGATGGGGATCAATCTTCCTTTACAAGGCATCTGAGCAGAGAGAGGGCAAGTGCCTTATGCCTGTCTGCTACCCGAGCTACAAAACAGCCAAGGTCTAAAAGCAGCACCAGCTCCTTCCTGCTATGAGTACACTCAGTTCTCTGGCAGACTCCTTATGTTACGAAGCTTCAGAACATATTGCAGCCAAAGGTCACTAAATTCACTCAACAGAAGAGTCCACTTAACTTTATAGGGTTTCAAATTCTTGGTATTTCAGAAAAGTCAGCAGCAGTAGCAGATGAGTTTTATCCTCAGGTTACCACCCAGCACACAGCCCCAGATGTCCATTCTGATAGAGAACAGTCTGTCAAAAATCCATAATTCATGCCAGGGCAGATGCATGGATACTTACACAGCGACTAGCCTTGAGTTGGGGATTTTCATCAGCAAAACTTTTTACTGAAAATCTCACACATTACCAAATAGAAATTCAGTTTTTGAGATTGCAAACAATTATGTCACTACCTACAACTCTCAGAAAACCTCAGGAAGAACCTGGGAACAGAGAAGACAACAGATTTGCAAATCTTTCAAACGCAGGAAATGTCTGGGATTTTCCAACTTCAACAAAAATGCTAAGATGAGCTCCTTTAGTAAAAGCAACAGTTCACTTTAAAGATAAAAGAAAAAGTAGTTTAAAGAAAAACATCAGACAGTTTATTCTGCAGAAAAGAGAAAGGCAGGGCTGTGCATGTGGAGGGAAGACTGTTCAACAAAGCCAAACTCAGACCAACAGCCTCAGCCATCTTCTGGATTTTGCTTTGCCAGCTGCTGCCTAGCTAAGAGTTTTGGGTGCCAAAACCTACTGACTGAGAAAAGGACAGCACTAAAAATATTAAATGGGAACCCATCTCAGCCAATTGGAAGTTAGCACAGACAAAGCTCCCTAATTATGCTTCTCCACAAAATTACAGCTACCTACAGAGAGCATCCATCACTAATGGTGTTTTTCCTAACATTTTAACTTCACTGGTTATTCTTTTGAGGAACCATCCTCACATCAAATTTTAGTTCCTTAATGAAAGAGAAACAGGTGTAACTAACTTACTAAATGAAATGTTAAGAGACTTTTCATTTAGAACCTCCAGACTGCACCAGTTCTATGCAAATAAGAACTGTTGGATAACAAAAATAGTCTTTTTCTTTGCCATTAAATCAACATGGTATTTTGAAGTGTTCTTTGAGGGTTGGTCTTGTGCATGGAAGAAACCTGACTTTGGGCCTGAAAAATGAAGTTTACTTACATAATTTCTACAAAGTCAGAAGCACTGCATTGCCTTTTTTTCCACTTACTGAGCACAATACCAAAATAAACTTACCAGGAAGAAGGGCTAAACAGCAAGGCAGAGCATTTACCATGTGCTGGGAGTTTTATTGTAACATCGTGACCAAATGCTGTCCTAGTGCAAGCACAGAGCACAGAAGTGTCCTGGCCCAGTGGCTGCTGTCTGTGACAGCCCAGCCAGGGCTGCCGCAGAGCGGGGATTGTGAGGGTATGGACACCGTGGCCATGTAATTAAGGAGCAGCCTATCACCACACGGATGGTAATGCCATCCCATCTGCCAAACCCTGCACTAGCTGGCACCGTGCCTCCTGCCTGCTGCTGCTTCTGTCACCCACCTGATCCTTGGAGAGCTGCTCTGATGGAGCGTTCATGCCAAGCTCTTCCAGAGGATAGACAATCTGTCGTCTGGGCCGCACGGGAGCCATGTAATGAAGGGCAGATGTCAGGGAATGGGCACAGGGATTCTGAAACTGAAAGACAGCGATCCATATTTCAGCAGAGAGAATGTCAGAACAGTGCATCACAGATGTCTGTGGCATGGCTCTGCAAGCACACAATTCTTAGCTCTGTTGGCTAAATCTGAGACAAAAATCAGCAAATAAACAAACATACTCAGAGCAGAGGAATGAATTGCAGATAATTCCTGACACTAATGAAGATAATTATGAGAGTAATTACATTACTATCTCTGTGGGAATGACAGATAAACAAGTGGTTTGGTTTATGGGATTTTTCAGCACAAGTATTTTCCCCAGGAGGATATTTTTCTCCATAGTGATCATGAATCAGCTTGATTTGACCTCATTAAGCCATGTTATCTGCTCACTGCTAACCTTTGCTTGCTTGGCAAAGAACAGTGATGAATTTATACAGAAATTCTATACCAACTGAAATGTCTAGTTCATCCAAGTGATAAATGTCAATAAACCAGCAGAACTTTGAAATGAACAAAATCCTAAATGCTCATGTGAGCAGCCTGGATCATTAGAAATAGCTGTATCTGTCTATTACAGCATGACTAGCTCTGGCATAATTTACAACATGAAAAGGAAAAAGAAGAGAATTGCAGGAAATCCAGAATGAACACTAATGCAAACTAAATGACACTGAAGGGCCATTCAATTCACAAATATTAAAAACTTGATGTTACTATGTTGAGAGCTGAGTAAAACATCACATTCAACACTTATTAGAGCAATGATAAGCTAAAGTAACTTAGAGGAAGTCTGTAGCAAGGAAATAGGCCAAACTGGAATCATTAGTAAGGTTTAACTTTTCTCTTCCATCCACTGCCATTAAACCACATTTTTGTAAGTGCCTCTTCAGAATCTGAGAACCTAATGCTACACAGGGAGACAGGTTCCACAAGGGGACACTTAACAGAACTCCACAAAAGTGCACAGGAAAACACTGCCTTCTGCAAACATACCCAAGTCTAGCTTTGTCTAGACTTTGTCATTTTGTCTAGAAATGGCAAAATTTCTACATGAAAACTGGTGGCAATTTCAAAAACACCAAAGTCACTAAGGGCAGAATCCATCTCAGTTACCATCTAAACTCCAGGTGCTCAGTCCAGCCAACCATGCAGAGCCCCTGAGCTGGAGGTGAGTGCCTCCAGGGAGCAATTCAGTCCTGAGACAGGCAGGTATGACCGATGGATGAACTGCCCTCAGGATGCACCCTGTGTTTCCATCAGTGCTGGCAGGAGCCCGGGTCAGACAGTAACTTTAGATAGCTACACAGGCTTGGAAATTTTACCTTATGTTCCCTTCTCTGACATGAGACTGATGTCACAGCAAAGGTGAGTATTTCTGAAAGAATTTTTTGGTTTGCTTCCACATATTACATACTCCTCAGAAATGGATTTTCTCCATTAGGAGAGATCCAGTTCTTATGGTTCTCCTGCAACACTTGCAGAAACACAAGTCCCATTTTCAAAGTCAGTGAGGTGCCTGGGTCCCACTGAATTTTGCTGAAACACAGTCTAGAGTACCTAAGCCACTTTTGAAGACTTTTTAAGCCACCTGGATATGTTTAAGATTATCCTTGGCATTTACTCAGAATATATTATCCTTGTACTAGGCAAAGAGCCAAGGCCAAGGACACTTCCAATTTCTGTTTCCTGAATGTTTGCAGAAGACACTGGCCTGGTCTGGACTCACATGCCACAGACCAGCCCCACTAAGCAACAGCTGTGCTCGAGTGCAGATTATGTCAGGCAAGAAGAATAGAAAGTAGTTTGCTGCAGGTTGCCAAGAAAAGTCCTGTTTGCAGTCACTCACAGAAGCAAATTAAAAATACAGTGACCAAAGGCAGCAATATTCAATATAAGAAACACAACTTACTTTCTTCTTACCTTGCCCTCCACATACTGTGGGCAAATAGGATAGTAAAGAGCAGATTTGTGGGCCAAGCGAAGAATCTCCTTTAGAAAGTGTTTTGTATAGCGATGAAATATAGGGTTTAAGACAAAGTGGCAAAGATGTCCATGTTCCTCTTTCTGGTGGTAATTGAACTGAATAAAATCCTCAATGTTGTAATGGGATTGAATATACTCAATATCCTGGAAAATTAAGAAGTTGGAAATCAGCAGAGATCAGCAGTTACCTTTACAGGATTTTAGCAAGTGCAATGAGTCACTTTCTATCAATTAAGGAACTACATTTGAATACTGAAGTCAAGTGCCTTTGAGAGTTGTCCTCAAATTTCATTCTATCAAAACCTATCCTTGCAGCTTGTCCACCCTTTACAAGGGACACAGACCACAACCCTTTCCCACCATGATCTGATACAGGTTTTGTTGAGTTCAAGAGAGAGAAGCCCAGGCTCTCCTCTCAAACTCCAGCTATTCTACAGGGAATTCTACAGAGCAGAGCTGTATAAGAAATATCCTCCAACAAGTCTTCCCTGTTGAACTGCTAAGTTGAATTTTACAAGTTTATATACTCAATTAGTATATCTTCTTATATCAATGCTTTTGATTATATTAAGAGCTATTTTTGAAAACCAAGTGACTACTCTGTTTTAAAAACTGAGCATTAGAACTTCTGAACAATCTAAAATCACCTTTTCAGTCCTAGCAGAATGCCACAAAACTAAGCCTTAGAGAATGTTTACTTTTCAGTAATAATGTGCAACATACTTTTTGTGTACTCCATTAGAATACATGCTTTTCTTTGTTTTAAAGTGTGTGATTTACAATCACTCAATATCTACTGTTGGAGAAAAAGTTATAGAAGCAAATCTAGAAGAACTGACTCTTACAGCATGTGTATTCAAACTGCTAACTGATTTGGAAACTGGGGGGAAGTAGGTGATTAAACACATATTTAGAGACAGAATGGCTTTGTGCTAAAGCACCAAAAAAGAAGTGCAGGAGGCAAACTTTTACAACACATCAGCAGGTTCTTGCAAATGACAGGATGATTTTTTCATCTGTGGGCCAGTCAGGTATGAGAATGGAAGTAATACAGTGTACATAATCAGGAAAGAGAGAAAGGAAGTTTCTAGAAGCAGTATTTTTACAGACACTTTGTTAGGCAGACGTATAGCAAGGACAAAACTCAGCCTTTAGGGTGAGGGCCAAGTGTGACAGTGCTCATGGAAAACAAACAGAATTTACCATTTCATCCCTAATGACAGAAACACCAACAATTTGACCCGAAACTTCTGCTATGAAAGCCTGTACTGGCATCCCATCCTGCAAAGCAAAAGGAACATGATGCAGGTCTCCAATTTCAGCAGAAATCTTTTAATGGCAGCAGTCACAGTTGTAACACTCTCCTCCCAGTGTAGCTCCAAGGTACCACCCCAGTTCAGCCAGTTTCTTCCCCAGGAAGTGCACTGTTTGAGCAGTGTGTATGGCCAGACTCCAGACACATGGACCATTCCTGCACTGAAGTTTCATTTGGGATCTACCTGCTACAGGAGTGCTACAAGCCCAGCCACTATTTCAGTCCTGGGTTAAGTGCTGATCTTAGGAAAGAATTGTACATGTGTTTGTAACAAATACTCACAGGATCCCTGCGAGCCTCAGTGAACATCTTGGAGTCCTTCCATATCTTTTCATTCAAGCTAAGGGTTTCAATGAGAATTTTGACACCAAGTAGGTCATTGGTTGTTGCCTTTCTTACATTAAATGATCTAAAAAAAGGAAAAGAGAATTAAAAGTTCACTCTGTGACAAAATAAAGAAAATTGCCCAGTTTAAGACAACATGCCCTCCACAAGCACCTACCACATCTTGCAGAAGTTTAAACTGATTGCTCAGTGACTGCTGTTCCAAATGCAGATATTAACTTCTTGCATGGTAATAGAAAATATCACAGAGCAACTACTTGAGACAGCTCCAGAATCCTGCTTTATCTGCTATTAAACACTCAGGTTTTGTGCACCTACAGCCCAATCCCACACAAAAAATGATGAGCTATAACCACAGGTATCACCTGTCTTCATGTGGGTAAGAGTCAAGAGAAAAGGGAGGCAAAGAACCTTAAAATGAATGTGGAATCTAACTACACACTGCTGCATGTGGTGAAAAGAGAATAAGAGAGACAGGCAAGAAAAAGAGGGAGAGAAAAATAAAAGAGCCAGCTGTCACCCTTGGAAATGGTATGAGAGAAAGGCAGGAACATGAATTCTCCAAGAGCAAATTACTAACATTTGTGTTAGGCCTCGGTTCTTCAAACAGTAGCACAAAGATAAATTTACATGAATGAAATGCCTCTAAGAAGCAGAGAGTGCCAATTAGTAATCACATAGCAGTGATGTGGTACCAAAATGCCTGAGCAATACATACATGTTAGCTACAGACAGGAATGTCCTGGCATTTAGCTCGTTTATACACTGTTAGGAAACATCTTCCCACCCACTAATTAGGAACAAAATTCCCTTCACAGTGACAGTTCACAACAGCTGAGAAACTCTCACGTTGTCTGTTAAAGACAGGGACCCTTCCTGGTTACACACAGCTTGTGTAATAAACACTTGTACAGTGCTGTTCAAGGGACTGAACTACAGCTTTGTTTCCAAGAATAAAGTTCTATCACCCACAGTTAACTTGCAACTCGTCTAGTATAATTTTCATTCCTGTTCTTGCTTTCAATTTAAAAGTGGATATGCCATTCTTCAGTCTCAGTCATATTTAGATGGATCTTGGGGAATATGGGTTTAATGAACAGCACTACTACCTTAAAAACCCCAAACCTACCAAGTATCTGGTATGTAATGGGAAATTTCACAGCTCAATCCATGGACCATTTCTGAGTGCTCAAAAGCATATGTTTGATTACTAAATTGCAAACTAATCCTGAACTAAGCAAGCAGCAGCTTAGCTTCCACAGTTTAACACATTTCCACAGTTAACTGCAAGACCAAACAAGTGATGAGAATGATGGCCAGCAGGACCAGCACATGGTCCTGGAGCCCCTGAGCAGGCCATGCCCCTGCCCCTCCCGAGCCCAGCCCACAAGCTTTGCTCCCCACCCGTGCCCAGAAGGCAGCTATGCCAATACGAAACATCTTTAATGTGGCAAAAACAGAACATGCAAAAAAGTGAAACTGCCTTTTTTTTTTTTTAAATAAGCAGATCCACCAGCTCTACCATGAGCATGAAATAAGAGAATGGACTATCCAAAGTCTATACTCATTTCTCTCCCAGCAATGAATTAACTCATTCTAGATGACCAAGTCCTTTGACTGCTCAGAGACTGGGGCACTATTATTATTATGCTTTTTAGTGAAAATTGAGGGAAAGTATCCATTAGGCATCTCAGCCTACACCTTGTCATCTGTTATTTTTTTCTCCTTCACTCTTAAGTAGCAGACTCACACTTCCATTTGCTGCACTCTTGCTTTTTGTGTACTTAACACTTTCTTATTCCTTTTACAACCTGTACTAATCAGGAGCTCATTTTGTGCCTGTGCCTCTTCTGACTTTGCCCTTTCACGTCTTCATATTCCCATCTTCCTACCCCTGTTTTTCTTTTAATCCATTTTCTGTGACTTTCTTTTCACTCACATGCTTTTGAGAGCCATTGGTGCAAGTACAATATATTGATTTTTACTTTCTCAGATTTCTGTTATTTCCAAGAAAGGATCTGCTGTTGAACCCTGTGGGTTTTGTTCTGCAGAAACTTTCGAAAGGCATCATCTGGCTTCTTCTAAAGCTTTTCTGATCCACAACCTCATTGAACAGCTATTTTTGCTTACTCTCCTGTACAGCTGCAGGGGGATTTGGAAAATGCTACTAATGACCCTATTTTGTTTTTATGGAAGGCCCAGTGTCATTTAGAATATGCACAGTTTAATCAGAATTGTGAGGGTTTTTTGAAAAACCTCGATAACAAATTTAATTTTGATCAAAATCAAAAGAGGACATATGACTCCCAATCCTGCTGGTGGATTACTGAGCAGCTGTGCCTGAGACGACCAGGAATTACTTCAGTGGCTTTCTCTCCAGCCAGCTGGATTTTCACACAGGACCCAGAAGCCCAATTTTATCCCAGGGTAAAAAGCTTCTGCACAGGTCCAAGAGTAGCTGGCCAGGTCCTGCAAGAACTATTTTTGTACCACCAAAGTTGATCAAATATGCAATTAAAACCAGAAGCCGTTCTCTGAAACCACAGAGTATTTAGCTATATTAAGACATTAAAAAAAAATTCTCTAACTGTGCCACAATTCAAGCTTTGTATTTGGGCCAAGATACGTTTGATATACAAATGAAACTTTGGAAAACTCATTTCACATAAATTTCACAGAAGGCACAGCAAGAAAGGTTTGGTATCCCAATTCACCAGTATCTCAGGCTACAGAAGCACTCAGTGAATCACAGAACCTGAAGGCATGAAATAAATGATTCAACACCAAAAATAAAAGAGAAATGATATCAGATACTCAGTAAGGTTAGTGCTGTTCTGCATGTTCCAGAAACCTGGACTGCAGTTCTCTTAACAGAGCTGCAGAATGTTTCCCAGAGTTAAATCTACACAAGGCTATCAGGTATCAATGTCACGCAGCCTGGCCCATGTCCCAAAGGCCCAACACAGCACCATGTTGCTCTACTGGCCTTGGCCCACAACATGGGAACTTGAAGGAGCTGCTGGTCTGTACCAGTGTTCATCTGCCTTACCTTAGCACTGTACATACAAATTTTAAAGGAATTCTCTTGCCGCACTTCAGTTTTACTTAAAGGAAACTATATACAAATGCTGGCAGTCAGGAGACTGCTTGCTTTCACTTTTACTTCTCATTTTTGCTTCATCAAAAAAATTATGCTACTACATTTCACTAAAAATGTAATGCTGTTGCTACATTATCTCACACAGTGGTGTGTGGAGATGCAGCTGAGTGGGCTTGGTGTGCACTCCAGGACAGGGAGCAAGCTGCAGTACTGCTACTAAAGACCGGGTTATTCAGCTCTGCTCCCCATTACTCCAGGCACGGTTCTGTGCTATTTAACACACTTCCATTTTTACATGATGTTCTTGTCACACCTTGCAAAACATCAGCTTGGCCCAGGACAGCAAAGGAACACCCATCTGGTACAAGGCTGCCTGACTCAAGTCTACCCCACAGCAGTTCAGAGCATAGCAGTGCTGTTCCAAGGCACGCCACTCACGTGAGCAATCCCGCACGGTGGAACACGTACAGCTCCCGACCAAGTCTGGAAGTACAGAAAGGGACAGCCCGAACAAAACTCTGGATCAGGTGGAACTCTGGTACATGATGTGGCACCAGGATGACACAGAAGTCTTTGTCCTGAAAGAGATTTTCAGGCAATAAAGGCTCTTGGTGATGTGTGTAAGCTTTACACAAAATAACCTCTGACTAGAGCAGACAAACAACACTGAATATGGTGCTTGCAATGCACACCCTGCCAAGCACTGCTCTGCCTGGACAGCACAACAGAGCTGATGGGCTCCCAGAAATGGGCCTTTTGGTCCTCATAATAAAGACTCATTGATACTTTGATATTCCCTAACAGTCCTCTTATTCCATTCCCCCACTTTCTTCCTCAGTAGAATATTTCAGCTGAAAGGACTTACAATGACCCTCTAGTCCAGCTGCCCAGCAGGAACATTATCTCCCTTACCTACACCTTTAAGAGCTAATCTTTTCCCTTAAAAGGTCCTTTTTTTCTGTCTTACTTTCCTTCTGCAGCACAACCTCAGGACAACATATGCCTGCCTGGATCTTTTGCAGCCAAGTGAGACCATGGACAAGTGCAGCACGCCCCACAGTCCTGCACAGCCAGTGTGCCAGCATAGCTTGGCTTTGCACTGCAGGCACAGTAGACTATGAACACAAGTCTGTATGTGCACAGCCATGTCCAACTTATCCCAAAGCTGGCACTGCTGGTGTCCATATGCACACAAAGACACACTGTGTTGGCAGTCCATGCAATTGTTCAGAGACCTGTGCTGTAAAGGCTGCAGAGGTGCAAACGAATGCAGCAATCTCCATCAAATGCTCTCTGATGAAGGAGAGTATCCTCTGGAGGTAGAACTGCATGCCACAAATAACTATCCATGACTGTTCAAGTGCTCCCTTTCACCAGTGTCTCTTCCATCCCTTTTTACTAAACACATGCTTTAAGAGAATTTCACTGCACACAGGGATCCTGGAGAACTAACAATTTAGAAAGATGCTTCACAGAGCATGGGACATGCTGAGAGAGTCCCAAGTAGCACAGACCTGGAAGCTGTTTAATCAGTTCACTCTGGCTGATAATTCTGTCATTTTTTCAGCAGAAGGATACTTGAATCTCACTCCTTTTCACTTTAAGCAAACTATGCAATTAACTTCTCTTACTACACATGGTGATTCCATCATGACATTGTTTTAAGGACTGACATTGTTGGGTAGATAAATTATATTAGTTTGAAATGTTTCCTGGGTTCACTCACTTCAGGAACTTTCTTTGGTGGGTAAGCAGCATTTTTGAGTGTGCTGGTACTTAGGGCCAAGTCGGTATCTCTGGTCACCAGGGCCTGTCTCTAATGGACACTACCAAACAGTAATTTGCAATGTGACCATTGTGGTATGCATTAGGAATGTCTCAAAGTGGACTTTGTTACCTCAGATGGAGCGAACACACAAGACATTAGTGAGAAATAGCTACTGCACTGTGAATTCACAGCGCCACTGTGTTCAGTCTACAGGCAAATACTATGGAGCTCCCTAATACCACTTTTATAGACTAACTCCATCTAATGTATTTTCCCCAGTTTTATTTTTAATTTATGTACAGTCTGGATCTATACATGTTTTTAAAGGGAATTTGAAGCAATTAATTTCTAAATCAGCATCTCAGAGAAGTCCCTACAGAACAAAGCAGAGAAACTATTTACAAGGACATGGAGTGACAGGACAAGGAATGGCTTCAAAATGACAGACAGCAGGTCTAGATTAAATATTAAGAAAAAAACCCTCAGCTGTGAGGGTGGTGAGGCCCTGCACAGGTTGCCCAGAGAGGCTGTGGCTGCCCCATTCTTGGAAATCTTCAAGATCAGGTTGGACAGGTCTTGAAGCCACCTGGGATAGTGGAAGGTGTCCCTGGTCCCTTGGTCCTTTCCAAACCAAACCATTCTGACATTATGATAAAGAAAGGACTTTGGTATGCAATCCACCAAGTCCAGAAATGGCCAAGGAGAACAGCAACTCAGGCCAGGGTAACCAGGCACAGCACACTACTGTGGGGCACTGACTCCCTTGAGCAGCAGAACCAAACCCTCTGGCTGTCAACTGCACTGCTGTCCACCACCCACATACAAACCTCAGAACTTTCATTATACTCACTGGGAAAATCTCAAAAGCATAATGCAAAAAATCCAGTGACCTGCAAACCAAGAGTAGACATTGATAAATAATGCACATATCAGTCAGATCCTATACATTGTGATGTTTACATCCCTGTAAGTGCAGGAACATTTATTCAGAGCTAATGAGACAGTCCTGATAGATCATCAATAATCAACTGCTGACATGCATGCTGCACAGCAATTTATGACTTCTAATGCTTAAAGCACCACTATTAAGACGAATAACCAGAAAGTTTGACATAATACCAAAGCACAAGACTCTTCACTGAAAGGGGAAAAAAAACCCACACTGGCTCTCCTCCTGTTGACTCCAACCTTTTCAGAAGCCATTCCTGGACTGTCACAGCAGCATCAGTGCATAGTTAACATTAATTCAGGTTACAAACAGTAGATGCTCTCTTACACAAGAGCCAGTAGCAAGAGCTCTGTGACTTTCCACTCAGAAAAACCTGCCTGATGTGCTTTAACAGACTAACAGGAACATCAATACTTTGAATTGTTTTTGAACACTTCTTTCCATTTCTCACCTACTGACTTAGAGCAATCCCACTCTTCTCCATGGTGACAGCAAATTGTGACATTTCAGTTTAAAGAGAAATCTAGCAAATCCTCCTTGTTTTTTCCATGTACAACGATATCAGAGCTCTAAACCCCAACAAAGTTATGATGAAGCTTCATAAAATAGTTTTCCATTGTACGAAATCTATCTTTTGATGAAGTTCAGTACAGATGCATTACCTAAAAATACTTATAAATCCCCTCCCCCAAGACCTGTAATGAAGTTCCCTTTAATTACCTCAATAATATAACTGAAAAGACAAATAATTTCTAATTACAATATCTGTGTTTGAATGAAAACTTAAAGCTGTAAGCACAGATCAGGATTGGGTATTATATACTCACCTATATAATACATCATTAAACCTAGTTCATAGAACAGCTAAACAGGGGAAAGGAAAATGCCACTGCAATGTAGTTCGCTCTTTAGTACCCAGTACCTTCTGGGCCGCAAGAACCACAAGAACAGAGGTGGAAGACTTTTCAGGGGGCTCAGAAAGGTATCAATTACCTCCAGATAAACCAGCAGTTCAGTTCCTTCGCATTTCATTCTCAATGCACTAACAAGCCACATAACAGCTCCGGACTTCGAAGATGGAAACATTTAGCAGCTTTACTGCTAACAAAATTACTAACACAATTTCCCAGGAGCAAAGTTCCCTCAGGGCTAGGACACAATCACACCTACACTTTAACCAAACTGCTATTTCTGAGCCCTGGCTGTGCAGGGCCAGCAGGAGTTCCCTCAGGACCAGATTCTGAGCTGCAGTCAGGATTACCCCCCACCCTCCTTTACACATATTTGCTTTGCTATCGTTTCTTGTGCAAACAGGTGGATCAAGCAAAGACAAGCCAGGGAAGCATACAAGCAAAATACTTGAAAACAGAGATCTACAGATTCCTCAGCTGTGAGAAGAGGATCTTGCATGTCTCAATCTTAGCATTCTTGTCTGAGGATTTCTCCTATCTTCTCCAGATACACATCTTGGAATCCACACTGTTCCAGAGATGCCACCAGGGAAAAGAGACTGGATCATTGAACGATAAATGCAGTGAGAAAGGACTTGAACAAAAACAAGTGTATATACAAAGTACAGTGTCAGAAGGGGGCAAAAAAAGGGACAGATCCTTATCTTAAGCAAGATACTATGAGCCGAGAACTTGAGAAGTCTACAGAGATTATTTCCTGATATAGGTCTCAATCACAGCTTTGAATTGCTGTTTCAGTATAATGGAGTCATTCCAGAGCAAATCCCTCACATCAGTATTATTTTAGAAGAAAGCTATTTTATTCTTCAATAATTATCTTGCTCGAATTTTATTTTACATTAGATTGTCCATAAATTAACTGTTCTGGAACAGCCTTTCTGCAGTGCAATTTTCTATTGTGTGTTTTGTTGATCAGTGTTGAAGTACAGCATAGACTTCTAGCACTGCATTTCTCTGTAACTAAACTAGATCCTAACAAACTCAAGCTGTGTTACTGGGTATATCACTTGGAAAAAAAGGCTATGTGTTTGCTCTGGTAACTTTGGGTGTCTGCATCTGCAGCAGACTCAGTGTTCCAGCTCTTTGGGCTCCTTAGCCAAAAAGCAGCTTAATAAATAGAATTAGTTTTCAAAGAATTCTCATTTTTCCTCTTAACCAAGTTTATTCCTAAACTTTCTTTAAGCAAGAGAAATTCAAGAGCTGTCAGTCACCACCAACTACTACTACAGGTAGAAAGATGTTTTAAGATGTTTTTTCAAACAGCACTACAGATGTCCAACTCATCATGGATGAAATCCTTACACCTGATACTCCTGATACCTGGTGTCTGCATACACGACATGAATTTGAAAGCATGAAAGATCCTGGGTGCGCTCAGCTGTTTTGTCTACTTTTTTTAAGTATTCATCTGCCTTTCTATGATCACAAAAAAGAGCAGGGCTCATTTACTATCAGAAAGGGATAAAGTTCCTGAAGAAGCTTCTGCTGATGTGATTGAATGTAGGTTTGCTCTTCAAGGGTACAGAGAAATTTGGGAAAACAAACTGTCTAAACCCCACCTACAGCCCTGCTCTAATTGACCAGGATCTAAGAGTCCAAGGTCAGCATCAATTATATTAAAAGAAAACCCCTTTGTCTGTCCCCCACTGTAGTGGATCCTAGAAAATAGAATCAATTTCTCTCTGTGATGGGAGACTGAGTGTTTAGAACGGGAGCACTGACCTGCAGAGCTAAAACCAGCTTTATTGCCCCATCCAGGGAGATAACCAGTACTGTGACATTTGGCTCCTCTCACAGCTAGCCAGTTTGGGAATTAGTGTTTCTTCAGGGAAGAACAAGCCTTCTTCCGCAACTTCAACTAACATTTTTTTCCAACAACAAATGAATTTTTGTCCCCACAGGCTTATCAGAGATGGGAAGTTGTAGCTGGAAGTTGAAAAGTTGTTACTGAAGTTAAAAGAAATAGACAAAAAAGAGGTCAGAAAAAATCCCACCTAACTGCAAGAAGTGGTGTCACTTTCTGATTTGTTCTAAAAATGTAACCTGGAAAATGGTTATCAATGGGAAAACAGTGGCTATTTTTACTTGCCTGGTTTCATATTTCTCATCAATACATAACAGACGGATACAGAAAGCATTTGAAGCTCCTCTGTACACTGGATGAAAATCTCCTTCCTCTTCAGTCTTGAAGGGACATGTCACTGAAGCTTTAAAATCCCTGATGCTGGCATCATCCAACTGCAGCTCAGCCTCGTCTTTCTGCAACAGTAACACACAGCTCATCACTTAACCATCTCCAAGTATTTTCATTATTTAAGGACCCCACTGCTTTCTCTCCTCTCAGGGCCCCTCTATTTCCACTCCTGTGCTGCCTGACTGCTCATGAGGAACTAGATGGGAAAATTCACCCAACCAATAACTCTGACCACTTCCTTCCAGCTCCCAGCCACAGCAGCTTCTTATCCATGTGCCACAGCAGGCACATTGTGGGCCCATATGCAGAGGAGAGGAAATCAGCAGCACTGCTTGTCCTCATCTCTGCCAGCCTTGCTCCATGTCAGGTCTGACTGGGATCAGCACTGCTGAGTACAGCAGCATTACCTGCACAGCTGCATCTTGATCAGGAATATGTTCAAAGTCTCCAGATGAAACAGGCTCTGGTTTTTGACTTGTTTCGTTGCTTTCATCTGAGTAAAGAAAAAAGACTAAGTGCATAAGGCTTAATAAGTGAGTTTAACTCTCAGAACTACAGCAATAGATGGAATAGACCAGGCTACCTCTATCAAGAGATATATTTTTGATAACCACAGTTAGAACAGATCCTCCTATTTGGCCAAAATCTCCATTAGACCATTCAATTTCAAAGCAAAAAAATCCAGGGAATTAGTTGAAAAATCAGACATGAACAAGACAGTTTGGAAGCAATTCCTAAGTAATATACTATATGTCAAATTTTTACCCCATCTGATCTGAAAAAGTATGAGTCAGTGTAATCCCAAGAAAAAGCAAAGGCTCTTCATTCTCAGATTAGTTCCCCTAAAAGAACTGAAGTTTAGACTACAATGTAGTCAAGTCAGAACTCTTACTGGGGCAAAGAGGGACAAGATAGAGATTTAAATTTATTTCTCAATTGCTAAACCTAATAAGCCCTTTAAATCCTGTTTTACTTCTTGTAGAAGGTTGTTGCTTTTTGTCTATTTCCTTCTTTTCCTCTAAGAACTTCTCTCCTCTATCACTCTCTTGAATGCTGAAGAAACTGCTTCAAAGCACTTGGTCAAACATTGCAGTTTTGGGCATGTATATGATTTTTTTGCCAAAACCAGACACTTGTTTGAGACACATGAGGAACTTCCATGGTAGTCGTGACCCCAGGCTTTGGTAAGCTTTTAGACATCAGGGACATAAGGGATTCACAAAAAGGCACTTGACAACCAAAGCAACAGGAACCAGGTTTAAATCTGCTGACAGATCTCCCCATTATCCTCAGCAACACTGTAGTAACATTCTAGTCTAGGTCGCTCCAACCTAACTAACAATGTTTTTGTGGGCCAACAGACAACTTTGGTGATAGGATGAAGTTAGTTGTAATTGTGATGAATCAATATTTAAACACTGACTGCCATGACACACACATACACAATGTTATAAATATACATAAACACATATACACAGCATTCATACAGCACTTCTGGTCAAGTGCTTAAACCAATCAAAACAAGCACATCTTAAGAGATATTATTTAAATATCACTGTACACTGGGTTTTGCTATTCAATCCCCTGGTCAAGGCCAAATCCAGAGTGACTACTTAAAATATTAAGAAACTCCAATAAGAACACCCTGCTTGCTAGACAGCAGGAATTGCCATTCCAGCAGATGTTACACACTCTAAAGAAAGCAGTTCTCAAGTCCATGTGGTGAAGAATTATGTCTCTAAAGTCAATGGGAGGGTATTCAGAACAAGAAATCACCTGACAATGCATCATAAAGGCCACATTTAATGTTATGGACCAAAAGTATTTTAATAATCAACTTGGAAAAGGAACATTGAAATAGTAGGGAACCCTACATATTGCTTCAAATACCCACCAAATTATCAAGGCCAAGTGTCAGCTGTTGCCTTTTTAGCCCCTGAACCTACCTTCAGCAGTGCTGCTATTCCTTAAGTTGCCACCCCACTTGTTCTACTGATACGTTCAGATTGGGTTTATATTTAAAAATAAAGTCTGTTGATAAATTTTAACTAAAACTCTTGAGATGTAAGTATGATTGCTGCAAAAAACACATCAGGCAAGGACGTCCTTGCATTTGAAAGATCCAGTAACACAAGGACGTCAGTTTCTGAGTTCCAAGAATAAAAAAAAAACCAAAAATTTCAAAAAGCAGAATTCTTTCCTCTTCTCTCTGAACTTTGCCTTGGGACACCCACCTGAGCTACATTCACAGGCAGAAGCATTTCTTTAGACAGTAATGGGTGCTTTTTTTTTTTTCTAAAGTACCTCAAAGGTTTAAAATAATGTACCCAGAAGTATTTTAAAAAAATCTGTTATGTGAAAATCTGTTTTGCTGTCAATAAAAGGAGTGCAGATGCAACATGCAGGCAAGGAGAAACACGGGGGGTAGGAATCATGGGTTCTCCAGGGTATCACAGATGTGAGCCTTCACAGAAATTATCAAATGTCATCTTGATTAACCAGCTCCATTTCTCACTACAAACAGCCTTGCAGGTGTCAGAAGTTAATTAATACAAGTCTCTTGTTGCCATGTAAATATTGATATGTTGTTTCTGACTTTATACTAACATGCAAATCCTTAATGGCTCCACCATTCACTCCTGTCAGACGTGGCTGCATCACTGTTTACAGACACGCTGTACACGAGTGACTGGGAAGAACAGCAGTACTGTCACACTGAATCAAGTAAGGACCACAAAAAAAGAGAAAATTAAAATAATTCTGTGATTGCTGGGTTATTAGCTGAGGTACAGTCAGCAGGATCAAGAAGGCAGTTCACCATGAGGCCTGATGAAAAGCCCTTGAATCATTCCCACTGCATCATGTTTTCAAGGAACTAATTCATGACACCATATAGAGGAACAACCAAATTACTGTAATTACCCTGAAACCTAAGTGGCATATCAGTACAGACTGTTGTATACTCTTTCATTATTATTCAGTATTACATTTTGAAAAGAAAAACAATATGAACCTGTGGTCTCTACTTAAAAGCTAAAGAGCTTGAAAAAACATCTTTTTTAAATGTGGGAACATAAAATCACTGTACAATGGAATGCAGCTTGCATTTTAAATTCCCAGCCTTTGGATTCAATAAAGCCAGGTCCAGATCCTCTGTCGATGTCAGGTCAGTGAACCTCCACTGCCTTCACAGCAGGGGACAATCTGGCAGCAAGTCTTCAATGCAGTGGCCTATAGAAACACTGTAGGCACCAAAACAGCTTCATGTATTCAGGCATGGGTTTGCAATATAAATGAACACAAACTCTATGGAATTGACACTGTAATAAATTTCAAGGACACAAGCTGGCCTTTATACTGGAAAGGATTGACAATGGACTACTGACACAATTCTTCTGTGGGCTCTACATTTACAGAAAAATCCAACCCTCTCCAAATAAGATAATAGTCTCTCCAAATTCCACATTTAATAAAATTAAGAAGTCAGAGGAGGGGAACAGCACTTATTAGTTCATTGGGTTTTTTGTTAGTTTTTGCTTTGTTTTGTTTTTCTTTACAGTAAACTTCTTTAATTCTTTATTAAAATAGTGTGGGGGGGTTCTTTCCTGTCTTAGCTAAAAAAAAGGAAAGGAATGAATACTACTTTTCCAGAAAGTTTTCGTGAATAATGAAATTAATTTTAAGTCACAGCTCATGTAATAAGGAAACCCTAATCATTTAGAGGGAAAAGGGTTTTTCATTCCAACTGCTTGAAAAATACAGATTTATAGTTTATAGCCATAAATCAAATATGTTACTTACAACCAGCAAAAACAAAATTACTTATCAAATAGCCATGCGATAAATCATATATTCTCAATAAACCCTAACAGACTTTTGTAACTTGTGACAAGCTACAGCCTTATTGATCTGGTATGAGAAATTCAAGTAATAACAGTACTTATTTGATTTGTTTCCTCTTTCTTTTCCCCTTCTCTGAAATTCAAGCATCACAGCCTTTAGTTTTCTCTCTCCTTTTTGGCCACACTACTGTTTGGCAGGTATAAGCAACTTATGGTATTTCAGGACAACCAACACATCTTAGCATTATAATTATTTGTTTACATCCTAAAATGTGCAAAGCTACAACAATAATTTTAATTACTATTCAGTGATAACAGAATTAATGTTCCTGAGCAGCACACAACAAATTTTACTATTAAATTTCAGTTGCTCTCTCTTCAGGAACAACAGAGTCAGGCTCTCAGCTAATGATATTGAAGTTTCTCCTCAGGTGTCTGAGATAATTAATGATCTCAACTCAAGCTACTTGAAAGTCTACAAATAGTTCTTTTTCCCCAGAACTGTCCTTGTCCTTCCAAGTAAAAGGATACTACTAGTTTGCAAGGTCTTATCTGAACGCAACCCACAGGATTGTAAACTGGCATCAACCATCAAAACTAAGTTTTTAAACGGAGAGGTAAACAAAGAAATAAATACACAGGACTGCTAACCATGCTGCTTAAGAAATTTCTGAAAAATCACTCCAGTGCCAGATTCACAAGAACCTGAACAGAACAGCTGCTCACACTAAGTTTTCACAGTTAGAACAACTTTCATAGATTTCCTAAATTATGAAAAAATGTATAACAGCTGTATTGTTAAAACCTGTAACCACATACTCAGCAGCACAGAAGTTGCTGCAGAACACAGAGCTACAGCTTGCAGTCCCAAGAGAAAGCAGACACCAGAACCAGGAACAGCCACAGAATGGGTAAGGCTGGGACAGAGCCCTGGAGGTCACCTTGCCCAGGCCCACTCAAGCAGGGTCACCCAGAGCAGACAGCCCAGGATGGGGCTCCAGCTCATGAGTGATCTCTGTTCCTCCTCAGTCTCATTTCTGTTCCTGCCCGTCTGTCACCTGAGCTTTTTAATAATACTCCTTTCACTGCAGGAGCACAGGATGGTACAGGAGGAGACCGGCAGCTTCCTCCATCTCCTATGAGCAAGATGCTTCTTTGCAGGGGAGGGGAAGTCCACAGGAGCAGCTACAAGACCTTTTCCGCTCCCTTTTCTCTTCTGTGACTGCCAGCTCAGAGATACCAGCTGGCGACAGCCCTGCAGCTCCCCAGTTGCCTTTTTTGCCTGCTGCTTTATGTTCTGACAAGCAGATATGCAACAACCTAATGGTGGGGGGGGTTTTATTCCATTACTGATAATTAGTAGATAGCAAAATGTTGCCCTTCTGCACAAAAAGCCCTTTGACACTGAAAAATAAAGACAACAACTGTAAATTATTTATACGACACTTCTGTTGTACAAACAGGTGACCTACTCATGTTACTGGTTTTTATCACTTCCAGTAAGGTGGCTTGTAGATGTGTTGCTGTATCGCACTCAGTATAAAACTGGAATAGAGACAGTCCCTGATGTCCCAAAATCTTGTAACCCAGGAGACTGCAAACAATAAGCAAAGACAGCAGAAGCTGAACCACAAGGAAATAAGACAACATGAGTCAAAAGGACAACTTAACAGGCACAGTTAACTAGCTGCTCAGCTACTGACAGATAGCACCTCACCACCAGATTTCAAAATCAGATCTTCATTTAACAGCACAACTGTATCTAACTGATAGAAAATACACCCCATGCTTCAGCTTTCTGAAACTTGAAGCCTGTTTATCCCACGGCAGGTAGGGGCCAGCTCCCCACAAACAACAATTGCTTCTGAGTCAGAGATCAGAGTTACCAAAATTCCCCTCCTGAATTAAAACACCAGGCAACCCGCTCCAAGACAGATAGGTTAATTTGTGTTTTCTTGCTAGTAAACCTATATCCTTTTCCAACCTTCTGCACAACCTACTCAGAAGCTAGACACAAACACACCTTGAATCTACCTAGCATTTTAGAATACAGATACCTTCTTGAACACTTGGCTTCTGTGGCACTTTGAGAATATCTTCAGGATGTGGTTTACAAAGTCCATGGAAAGGTCCTAAGTCAAAACACTCTTGAAACAAGGAAACATTCACTTGAGAACATAAGCTCATGAATCCTACTGCAGTGCCATCAACCTGAAAATATAAAAGTCATGTCACAAATGAACCTGTGATTTTAAGTCAGGAGAAAAACAAAGTGAACAAAAAACCTGTGAAACAAAAGGTTGTGTTCCATATCTGACTGTGCATAAGGGAAAAGCATAAAGGAATTATTTCAGCAAAAGCTAAGGAAGTTTTTTTTCATTTTTTTCCTTGTAACATGTGTATTAGGACCTCTACAGAAGATTTCTTAGTCTTTTGTTAGCTATGACTTGCAAGAGCATTAGGTTTACATACATGGACCAAATAATGACCTATTGTTTCAGTAAAACATTGGTTACGGTAAATAAAAAACATACCTCCAAAAAGGCATCATTTGGCTTTAAGTTACAGTGCAGCTGAAGTAAAACCTGGATTCAGCTAGCTGAAATGGTTGTAATGACTCTTTTGGACACGGCTTTGTAACTAAAATTGTGCTCAAACTGAAAAGTGTATTTTATTTTCCTATAAGATTATTCACTCAAGAAAGCAATTCTATATTATATAAGCAGTACCTAATGCAATATTATTTGCAGCAATTACAAGTGCTAAATATTTTTGAGTTCTGAAAAACTCCAAGAGCTAGTTGTAAAAACAAAATGCTCTGGCAAATGTGAAAGTGACAGAAGCCCTGCAATGCTGAAACCCATGGTATTCTGCGTGTCTGAGTGTTGCTGGAGTTCCCAGAAAGCTGCAATCCTCAGCAAGACACTGACCAGGGAGAACTGGCCTGCTGGAAGGTTTCTGGGTTTGAGTCTAGAAGGAAGCTCTTCCAGTTTTAGTACTGTATACAACTATCTGGTGAAACACACGTTATCAAAATACATTCTCTTTCCACCTTAATGCACATAATGAAAGCCTTTATAAACTTAATGAAATCTCAAAGGCTACATTTGTACAGCTGTTTTATCAGGCCATCAGCACTCCAATAAAGACCTAAAAAAGTATGACTTTAATTTTTCTGCCCTCAAACAACAAGTGATTGTTTGTTTGCCTTGTTTGCGTAACTGACAAAGCTGGGGCACCACAGTTGCCTGGCTGCTATGTAATTTCAGGCCCAAGGCTCAGCAGAGGCTGATTAACCAATCCATCTACCATATGTGCAAAAAGAGGCTGCCAGCTTCATTCTCCGCAGGGAAAATTGGCATCCATCGTGGTTTGCACAGAGGCGCCTTCCCAATCCATGGCAGCAGCTAGGACAAACTCTGAGGGCCTGAAACACCTTTTGCCGGTCTCACATTGAGCTCTAAACATGCAACTGAAATGTATTATTTATAGCAATAGCCCTCTGCAATGTGCCATTACACTAATGGTTTATTGTTTCCCATTTGGCTCCCAATGGCAGTGATTACATGTTGCGGTTTTATAAAATCATTTGCCACAGAAAACAGACTTCAGGAATTAAGGAGGTTATGTTGCCTATCAGCTTGCCATATCATGCACAATTACCAATATGTGAAAATCTTAACAGGAATTTTCAGCAGGATAATTATTACCACCTCTGTCTTATTTAAATTAATTCCTGGGTTTCTGTCTTCAGTTCAGCAAAAATCTGACTGTCTGAGCCAGGAGATGGGGAAAAAAATCCATAGCATTTTAACCTGTGAAAGGATTACTGGTTACTCATTTTCACTTGCACTATTAGCTTTGGCTGGGAACAAAAACAGGCCACCTAGAATGCTATTTTCTGAAATGGCAACATGATTTCTTCATGATGGTCTTTCCCAACTGCTTTAAAAAAATCCACCCAAGAACTGGGGATTGCTGCTTCATTTCATTTCTAAAGACAGACACAAACTACATTGTGAAGGGCATTGTAGGTGCAGACTATGAGCTCTGCCTTCCACAGGTGAACTGCTGATTTCACTCCTTGAGCTAGAATGAATTGTCACAGGGGACATCACTAACATTACCATCAGAGGAAACCAGAGCTCCGTGGCAGACTGACCTCACAAACAGCTGCTGGATTTTCTTCACCTTGACGTTCTAGGAGATGAACAAGGAGATATTCACCATAGGTTTCTTTCAGAGTCTCACTTTGACGTGTCCAGATTAGCATGAGATCATCATAATCTTCCAACCTACAGGAAAGAGATTATATAATCTCCTAAAGCTCTGCCAGTAATAGGTTCCAATACTCCTCTATTACTATATGGAAAAATATTACCAATACCTGTTCCAAAGCCTACACCCACAAAAAATTTCACCTAGGACACATTCCCAAAGCACACTAAAGTGCAAGTCTCACCACCAGAGGAGACACAGAACCACTCCCAAAAGGCAGCATGACCCAACTAAGATTTGGATTGCCCAATGGAGATGATTCTCTTTCCCTAACAAAATACAAGGGAAGCCCAGTTTAAAGTTCTCCTGCCTAAGGCATCTCAGGCTAGGTGGCCCAGGGCTTTAGGTCTCATTTGAAATAATTATATTCACTGAGCTCAATCATCAGGTAATTAGAGTAGGCAGACATCTCAAAAAGCTACATCAGTGTAATTTAGAAAATCAATCCTTATTAAAAAAATAAAGAAAATAGTGCCTTGGTATACAAGAACACAGTGCTGAGCAGTGGCTTGGTGACTGCTGCTACCCACAGCAGTGCCAACGCACCCAGCACACAGAGCCATTGTGCTTTTGTAAGGTTAAGTTCATGCTCCACCGCTGAAAGAGATACATAAGCCAAAGTGCCATTTCCACATCCCTCTGCCTCAGGAAAGGCTCTAAAGAGCCAGCCAGGCTCTGCCACTCCAACCTGCTCTCCTCGACAATGTCCAGCCACTCCAAGGTGCACTGGTGCACTCATACAGACCCCAAACTGCACGGACTTTTATCTAAACAGGCAACAGAGACTCTTTCCCATTAAACTTCTATTCCTACTTGGGACAAATGCAAGTCTAAAGAAGAAGTCCCAGCGCTTTTACCGAAGCGGTGAGAGAACTCATTAGTCATACATCCTGCGACCATGGCATCAAGGCTGATGGCAAACCAGCTCCCCCACAGAACTGCTGCCAATAACATGAAGCCGCTTGTATTTCTCTCTCGGGAAAACGCTGGAATTACGTGGCACAACCAACAGTTGTGCCCCGCAAGCAGCTCCGTGCGGGAGCGGGTCCGGGTGCGGTCTCTGCCGCCCCCGCGCGGCCCCGGCCAGCGGCGCTCTGAGCCGGGCTGGGATGCGCAAACCTCCTGCTGCCGGCTCTTCCCGTGCCTCTATCCGGACACCCGTCACTTGGGACATCATCGTTCCACAGAGGCAGGAATCCAGACACACAGAACAAACGGATTCTCACTGCCACTCTTTACAGGTTTAAGGATTTGGAACAAATGAACATAACATAACTGGGCAAAAAGGTTCTGTTTCTCACTGTATCAAAGTCTGAGTTCCCAAGCACTGCTTGATTCCAGTGCAGGATGGAAGGATCAGTCGTGTGCTCTCTGGATTGTTTTGCTGCTCCTACACACCAGAATGGATGTGACCTCTGAGTAGGATCACCTTTCTACCTGGGGCTAGGGACCCCTTATATTTTGACCTTGTTCCTGCCTTCTTTTCCTGCTCAGGCCATCTGTCAGAGCTCTCTTCTTACTCCAGTTACACTTGATGTTAAAAGCCTGCTCCAGCCCAAACAATCCTATAATTCTTGTTGCCCCCACCACTGGACACAGCCTGGGACACCCAAGGGGGGTCTGGAGGTGGCTGGGATGGGATGGACAGTGACGGACCCACTGCAGAAAGCAGGCTAGGCAGCACCACAAGCACCTGACCAGCCAAGGCTCTCCCAAGTTACAGTACTTCTGTCTGCCTAGTGTTGTAATTAATTTATTTCTCTGATGGGCAGACCCCAGATTCTCTCGTACAGTTTTTAAGTTCAGAAGACTAACTCAAGAAACCCACAGAGAGGAATGTTGTCACTGCCCACTCAGAACTGAAAACAGCTGCTGGGGGACAAACTTCCAAGCCCCACACTTTGTCATCCTTTTACACCATTTAAGTGAGAATCTTTATTGTCATGAATTATTTTAAAAAGGAAAAAGTACAGAAAATACAGTACACCATCAATTACTTACCTGTAGAATTAATTCAAAAGATGCAACTAAAATGAAATTCCAAGAGCAATAAAACCCTGTAAAAACTTACAGTTGCTTTCCTCTCCCTTCACAGGCAGTATCCCAAGGGAAAAGCTGCAGTGTGGTTTTCTATTATCAGAACTTCACTACTGCAACATAATTAATTAGTACAGCAAATCTGCTAATGAGCTATCAAACCTCAAAAAACGCAAATCAACAGTGGTAACAGAATGAGACTGTATTCTATTTGTGGGGTGGATAATAGACACACACCTCCTCAACAGGGAGGTGTGCTGAGTGATCCAAGTCCCTCCCATGGCACTCTGCTCCATGGGACACACAACACGAGGCCATGCTCCAAAGTGCAGACAGCAATTCCTAGAGACTGACCCTGTGACAGTCAATGAGCCCATTCATGTCCCTGCACATTAACTGTAGAAACACAATCATTATCATTTTTTTATATTTTTATTATCTTTCACCAGTAACATAGTCTTAAAGCTCAAGAAACCCTCTAAAAACCAGTAGCTTACCAATATAAAAACACAAAACAACCTCCTCTACTGCAAACACAAGCACTGAGCTTCAAATTTGTGACTCATACACAGTACAAACCCAAGAATGACAAGGTCTAGACAAGGTATCAACAAAGACCTTAAATATCCAAGCTTAATGGGCTGAGTTCTGGTGCACACAACTGATACATCTCACATTATAAAGGCCAGATGGAGAGTAACACCAAAACTGATGGTTAAGCAAAGCATCAGTTTAGAGCTGCATTTCCCCCCTCTATAAGCAAGGGAAGAGGAAAAGATTACCCTAATCTCTCCCTGCCCCAGAACATGTTGCTAGGCAAGTGACTGGGGACAACTCTCACAGATGAATCTCTAAGGGCTGCACTGACTGTTACTATGGATGCCAGGGAAGCACAGAGGTGAATGCAGAGGGAAAGGGAAGGCAAAGCATCTTCTGCAAAGAGAAATTAGCTTACCCAGAATCTACTGATGGACAATATTGAAATATGAATTTTGTATCAGCAGACACTGTGTAATTTAAGAGGAAAACCAGTTTTCCACATAGTTCTCTAATAATAAAAGAGTTAAAGTAGTTTAGTATTTGTAACAAGTTACAGAAATCCCAGAAAATATGGTATCACTTATGAGAAATATTGGTATAGTCTAAGTAACAGTTCCAGTCACATAAAAAATACTTCCACTGACAATAGCCAATGGCCATCAAAAGAAAGAATACAATTTAAACTAAAAGACAAACATAATAGTTGGAATCAAGACATGGGAAGACTTTAAACCCCCAGGAACTAATTCACCTACTGATACCTTCTCAGTATTGACATCCACTCACTTACCAGTAAGTGTTAGACAACTCGAAGGAAATAAACAACTGTACATAGTTAGTATGAACAGTTCCATAAGATATTGAAATATCCAGAGCTACAGCAGGATGGTGTGAAGTGGCAATGGTCAGGCCTTGGGCCTGTTTCTTAAAGTGCTCAGAAATAAAGCAACAGGATATTGTAAACATGGACTAAAACTATTGCATATATAAACTAGAGGAGCACAAGCTGCAGATTTCTTCAGAATCATTTGGTCAAGTTAAGCATGTGCAATAAAACATCTCACACATGTTTCTGTCAGAATCCAGCCTGAGCTGGCAGCATGAATTACCCCAGGAACAAATGGGCTTTACCAGGCAAAGAAATATGAGTTATGTCCTGCATGGAGGTATCAGTACAGACCCCAGACACATACCCATATGCTGCATCCCAAGAATGTGCTTCTCCCTAAGCTTCACTTTCCACTACAGGCACCAGAAATGCTAATTTAATCATAACTGATACACAGCCACAAAGCAATACTTACATCTAGAACATGAAAAAGCAACTCCAGAATAAATCAGAATCAAGTAAAATTACTGCTTCATAAAACATTACCATACCTGCACTCTTCTCACCATGAAGAGAAAAACAAGCAACACAAAATGTGATAGATAAAAGTTCTATTTCAACCACACTACAGGGAAGCAAGCATTGCCACAGCAACCACAGAGAAAACCACCAGAAACTCAGCATTTCCCATGTCCTGGACAACACGGGCACAGGCAGAGCACTGTGTTTAGCACAGGCAGCAGGAGTAACATGGCAGGAAAAAACAAGTGTGGCAATAATCAACACACAGATAGAGGTAACAGACAAAGCTGCAGGAAAACGTGCCTGGTGCACCGCATGCAGCTATGCTGAGAGGAAAGAGAACATGCAGTCTCACTGTTTCAATAACATTTATGACTGGCATCCCGCATCAGGAGTAAGGCACACTGCATAAGCATATCAAACCTTTGCTCCAAACTGGGGCCATCAAAACAGATGACACACTGGACAGAGAAAAGTGTCACCCCATGATTTTCTTAAGCTCCCTCAGCAAGGCCAAGGAGGCTGCTTCCCTGGAATATAGCCAGAGCTAAGGTATAGAGCACTTCCACAGGAAAGCATGCATGGAAGAGGGTTACTCTTCATGCCTGAATGACTACTGGAAATAGGGATTCCCTGCTCTTATTTAATTCTTTCAGATAACAGGCCTTTGTATCAGGCTTTGCTTAACTGTTCAGTGTGACATAAGAGAAAATTAAAAATAAGTTGGAAGAGGCTTCAAGAAACCTGAAAACTACAGGCACTCTCTAAAATACAGTGGTGCAATTCAGCCAGCAGATCACAGAATAAAAATCACCAACAAGAAAGCATCTATATAGCAAACTAGTTTTACAAAAAAATACAATTGATCTTGTGACGAAGTAGAACAAAACTAGCATGTTCCTAGAACTGGTTAATTAGGTTGTCACAGAAAACCATAGCAGCTGACCTAGGATACTGATGCTGCAAACCAAAGAAGAACACTCATCACTCAGCACAACAGATGTGCTCACAGAAGCAGAAGGGAGAAGCTGCATTACCTTGCTTGGCGCACATACAGCCGTGGGTGACACCAGTGCCTGGCACACACAAACAGGGTAAAGTCTGCACCCACAGTTGAGCCCACAGCAGGCGTCATCACTTCAAAGACATTCCCCATGTCTGGCTCTGTGAATGACAAAAACCTGTCAGAGGCAGAGAAATTTCACTATGTAAAGCTTTAAAAACAATCAGCAAAACTGTCTGAGGATAACAGAGTTTCAAACTTCAGTTTTGGAGCACTTTGCCATCTGCAGTTTAAGCTAAGCAACGAGGCTAAAATGACAGCACTATAAACAAGTGAGAGAATAGTCAATGGAGTCAGCTAATTAATCCAGCATTCCAAACCTGAATAAACTTCAGAGCAATCAGAAATTGGTAGCATCAAACCCCTGCAAAAATAAAACAGCCAATTCTCTATGCCACTGGAAAATCTCTTCAGGGCTTATGATGCTGAAAGGAAGCTGAAATTTGTTGCTGGCTGGGTTTGACAAAGCCCCTCATTTGGGTCTTTTAGCAAGATTTGGAACTATATGCCTAGAAACTGGCATATCAGAAAAGGTTCCAGCTCACTTCTGGAGAACTTCAAGCAAGAAATCAGTCATTAAGTGCATGCTCGGTTTGTTAGTCTGAATTCAGGGCTGAAGTTCCAAGCCAGGTGCTGTTCTTTGATTAATATGTGCATTCTCCATATTTGTATCCCTGTTCTCCAAGAAATAACCTGAGTTTCCTTCCATGCCTGCAGCAGCCCCTCTGAGTCTCACTAGTGTCCTCTCCCCAGCTGTACTCACTTGGCTAAGAGAATGTGCCCAATTTCAGTCTCTTGGCTCTGTTCAGCCAGAAACCTTCGCAAAACTTGCAGGAACTGATTTCAGAGATCTTTAGTCCTGTTTCACGTCCTGTCTGTTTCTGGCAAATTTAAAGACTGCAGGAAACGGACAGACCACTGAATGGCTGCTGATTGAGCACCTAACCACAGATACCTCCTGCACAAGGGATCCTCACAAGAGGATACTTTCAGATTGTGTTTTCCACGTGGTTTGAAACTGATAGATGTTCTCAATATTAAACTAGAATTAAAAAAACACCACAAAGCTCATAGTGCATATTAATGAGATTTGAAATAGTTCTAATTTTAAAAATAAAATAGTGTTAAATTCTTACCTAAATTCTCCTCAGCTGGTATGAACAGAAGTATAAACTGCAGTTCTGGCAGTGAGATGAAAACTCTCCTGGACAAATAACACAAATCTATTCAGTTTTTCATCATTACACCCATCAATTATATCAACACAGACAACAGCTAGTCTTTTAATACATAAATCCTTTTTTCTCCAGTGTCTCTAATCTTTCTTCCTAAGCCCACATGGCCCAAAAATTAAAACATTTCTGACAAATAAGATCAAATTAAGTTCATCTGGGCATATTTTTACTGGGTTTTTTCCCTACCTTATTTCTCTCTAATTTCCTAATCCTGAGATTTCAAACATCTTCCTTTTTATATCAGTTCCCCAGTGGTGACCTATTAAAGATGCCAGACCTCTGCTGGCAGATCTCTGACTTGGCATCTGGCTTAATGTGACAAACTGTCAATTCAACAGCAGCACCACCAAATGCAGCTCCCTGTTTATGCAGAAGATTCTGAGTTACACCAAATAACCTGAGTTAACATAGCAGCACATTGTGCTGCTTGTGCTGTAGTCTGCAGCCTTACCATGTAATCTGTAGCTAACAAACTATCCATAAGTTACCTGGGAACAGGTGTATCCTATAAACATCTACAGCTTTCTGCTCACTCACATGCTTTGATTTTAACAAGTGGAAATGTAGAAAAGAGAAAAATCAGTCTGCCTGGCAAGTGCAGTACTATTTCTGTTGGAAATGACAGTACAGCTGAAGCTGAAGAGGGTGTGAGAAGTGTGCTCTGAACTGTCACAGCTTGGTTTCTGAGCCACCATGCACTGATTAATAAGAGGTGATGTTTTATTGCCTTCTGAGACACTTTAGAGATATTTCATTTAGACCCACTGCTCAGCTTAAGGCACTTGTAAATTCCATAGCCTCTCCAAGCAATGGCAGGAGTGCCCCTGTTCCACCACACCAATTTACATAGGAACTCACCTCACAATTTCTTGTGAACATCTAGCTCTGTATTCTTCCTTTGCCACAAACAGATGCACAAACAGTGTGTTCAAAGGCTACAAGAGAAGGAATGACAGCCTACACACCATGCAGCTAGTATTTATTACATCAACCTAAGTACTAATACACATTTTTATTTCCAGTGAATATGATCTGCACTCAAAGGAGCAGCTTCACAAAGTAACTTCAAAGCATGTGTGGATTACAGTATTTTTTATATCATTTTGTGCTTCTGCAACATTTTTGCTTTACACTCAGTTTACTATTGTTTGACTACAATATATACTGGACACTTCATATTAAACAGTATTAATTATAGACAATCAACATTTAGCCACAATAATTAGTAACTCAATCTTAACATTTGGCTGATACAAACATTCTTTTGGGATTTAAAAAAAAAACCCAAACCCAAAGCTGACACACTTTCCATAACGCTAAAATATTATTTCTTTAAAGGTAATATGAAAAACTGCAAATCTTAAGACTGTATCATTAGGCACATTTAAATACCCAGGCAGAAACAGGGCAGACTAACAGACACCTTTATCCTATATGCCTCCAGTTAACCTGGAAAACCCCTGTGCTGGAAAGGCAAGGGCTATTAATTCAACTGTTCTCCTGCATATTAATGAGCTGGGCCAATGAAGGCCTACCTGTAGATAAAATATTTCTACAAGAAATACTTAAAATAGGGAAACCTGAAGTCTTCTGAATAGTTTAATATTCAATCAAAGTGTCATGGCTACAGTCACCAATAGACTTCAGCAACTTCAGAGCAGGAATGATTTCAATAGAAGCTGCATTACCTGGACCAGCCAAAGACAACAGGCTATTGTACATCTTAAGCTATTTCTAAAAATCAGGCTTTTTGTTTGATTCTCAAAAGCAGAAGGAAGAAAAAAATATTTTTTTGCTGAGGTCCAAGAGGAGGCCCAGGAAGCCAGACTTGGACTGTAACTGTTTCTGCATAGTGATGGTAACCAGACAATCCTGTAAAGCACCTCCACTAATTTAGTTCTGCACAGGTCAATTCCCAGTTTAGACATTTGAGCTATCTTTTCATTTCTGTGCTCTAGGAAAAAGACTTGTCAATTAGGCTTTGCAGAAATCCTACGTTCAGATGATCTGTTTCATAAAGAACACCTGCATGGATTTGACCTGCAGTTAACCAACATCTCAAATTATACCCCAGAAAAGGTTCAGTTGTTCTGCCAGTGTAGGAGCATAAAAACCGGACTGAATCTTCTGTACCTATTTTAGAAAATAATCTCAATTCTAGCAAAGTAAGATCTCTGCTCCCTGTCACCGTTTCAAAGTACCTTCCACTCCTGTTTATGAGTACCAATTTATTGTCTTTTCTCCCTGCATGCCCCTGCACCTCGCAGCCAGCTGCGGCTTTGCTGCACCAGATAGTGTGGAACAGGCTGCCTGAGGCAGAGCTTGCAGGGCTGACAGCACAGAACCTCCAGAGCAGCTGCACCCTGAAGGAAGTGGCTGAGCATGGGCATAAAGTGCTGCTCAAGAGACAAAGAAAGCACATTACAAGGAAATTTGACGTCTTTTTTCTATACTTCCTTGGGGTGTAATGACTTTTTTTTTTAAGAGCAGAGCATTTTCAAAAAAAACTGCTGTATCTCACTTTGTTTGCAAGCCACTGATTATCATCTCAACACAGTGGAGAACTGATGAACAGTCTAGAGATAACTGCAATACTGCCAACATCTTATGGCATGTGCTGTCTAACTTTTGAGTGCTTGGGGTCAATATTTTCCATATTTTCTCAGGATCTAGTTCCCAGTTGGACTGAGTGATGGGCAGCATTTGAATCCTAAACTTCCAAGGGCCTGTTTTGAGCCCATAATTCCTAAGAGAAATTCATAGACTTGCCCGAGGAGCCCGTGTGAAAGCTGCCAACAGAGCAGAGAGCAGCAGTCTCCACACCAGCACCAAACTAGCTCACTCCAGCACCAAAATGCCCACATCAGCATGAGGATTTCATAAGGATGAAATCCTTAGGATCATTACTTTCTGCAGCCTGAATGCCTCAGGTTTACCTAAAGCAGATCTTATATGCCCATGTGTATTTTTCATACCTGAGCCTTAAATGAAAACTCAACTAAAAATCACACAATTTACTTACAGTGCACTTATGGTTAGTGTAGTTTTTATGCAGGAATGGTTCCCAGTCTGCCTGATCAGTGATATTCCAATTTGGATAGTCCAGAAAGGCAGCATGCGCTATAACCTCATTCTTCTCATTGCAGAGTGTCAAAGCAAGATTTGATTTTTCCCTATGAAGACAATTTAATTTTTGCAGAAGTTGAAGAAACTCTACATAGAAAAGCAACTGACTGTGAATTCAGCCTGCTAGAACAGTGAAACTAGCCATGTTCAAAAGGGTTCCCAGAATCAGGCCTCAAAACTTCATCATCCACATGTTAATGTGATGCTATAGCTTCAGTTCTAGACAGAGTGTTCTGACAACACTTAACATGATTTCTCAGATCCTCAATCCTTACAAATTTGAGATGCAAGACTTAAGTGCTCCCTCTTTGCTGTATGTTTTTTCACACATCTATTTGTTCCCCAAATAGCTGTTATCCAACATTTTTGTCATTAAGGAGGAAAAACCCTAAGTGACCCCTGAGCTTTTTCCATTGCCTGTGTGCTGTTCATCCCTGCACAGAAAGAGGAAGTGCACAAGGTTCATCACTACCTCCAGGGATGGAGGTGTGGTAAGAGAAGACCACTACAACTCCCCATCTCCTCTGAGGACATTGCTGTGCAAGCAGCCAAGAGACAGAGACCAAATCTCACGGAACACTGGGTACATGGGGGCATGAAAAGAGGCACACAAACATTTTATGGCAGACAGAGGCTGCCTCCCATAGCAGAATACACAGGGAGAAAAAAAATAACTCATTCCTTTGGTTAAGGGGAAAATAGAGGAGAAGGAAAAACGTTTGACATACACAGACACAGAAATCTGAAGAGTCATGGCCACATAGCAGTTAACACTCCTCTACTACTGTCCCTCCCCAACAGGCAAAAGCATTTTGGGAGATGGAGCAGGCAGCAGACACTGGAATCTGATGGCTTCCCCAGGAGTTAGTCAACTGTACTTCCTCTGAGGTTTTATGAAAGACTAGTATAGTTAAATCTTGTCCATCATGCTGTCAGCACTGACCCAAGTTTGCACAGTCACGTGTATGACAGATGGAAGTAGATTTTCTTTCCCTTTTCAGGAATAGCAGAAAAGTCGTGATACCACACAATGTAAAGGTTCAGAATGTTCTCTGCCATTTTAAATATAACTTAATGGGCTGAAGTTTCCTGCAAGAAAGGTAATACAAGTCCTAAAATACCATTACTTACAAAAGCAACATGACATCAACCCTTCCAAAGACACCTTCTGTAATAGGGCTGAAGAGGCTGATAATGTCCGGAACATCATGTGATTCTGTTCTCCGGACACTGACCCCTTCTGTGCTCCTGCTTGAAGAAGTTCTGGTGGTCATCTTACAGCCTGCAACAAGAGCAAACCCCAACATTGCTGCTCTGGGGATTCCACTGCAATCCACTGAGCAGAGTCTGGCTCGGACCGCACCGAGCGCGCACCCTGCATACCTGGGCAGGCTCCTGCGGGACGGGCGGCGCCGAACGCCGGCACGGAGCGGCCCCGGCCCCCGCAGGGCGGAGCAGGGCCGGGCAGGGCCGGGCAGGGCGGGGAAGGGCCGGGCAGTGCGGGACAGGGCCGGGCGGGGCCGGTCAGGGTGGGGCAGTGCGGGACAGGGCCGGGCGGGGCGGGGAAGGGCCGGGCCGGTCAGGGCAGTGCGGGACAGGGCCGGGCCCTGCTGGGACACGGCCCAGTCCTGAGGGACGCCCCCCGTGAGGCGCGCGGGGGGGGCGCGAGGG
>JAWWEE010000105.1:5456743-5477480 GCA_035221455.1 Xenops minutus
CGCCCCCCCCCCCCCCGCACCGCCGTGGGGAACCCTGCGGGGCACGGACAGAGCACTCACCTGCCCCGTGCCCGCAGCGGGCCGGGCCGGGCCGGGCGGACCCACGGGCGCGATGAACGGAGGCGCTCCGGGACCGGCCGCCGCCACCGCCGCCTCGGGACGCGCCGCCGTTGCCACGGCAACGACGCTGGGCTGGCGCTGCGTGAGGTCAGGGGTCACGGGGCGGGGCCGGCGCGCGGAGCGGCGGCAAGATGGCGTCTACGGCGGCCGGGAAGCAGCGCATCCCCAAAGTGGCGAAGGTGCGCGGGCCGCGGGACCCCCGGGACCCCCCCCGGGACATCACCCCCCTCGGGACACCCCATCCTACCCGGGACACCCCCGGGGCCTCCCCCGGCCAGCCCCGCACGGAGCTCGGCACCGGAGGGAGCGGGGCGCTCGGAGGTTTTCCGTGAGGAAATGTGACCAGGAGCCCTCCCGCCGCTTCCCTTGCAGGTGAAAAACAAAGCACCCGCCGAGGTTCAGATCACAGCGGAGCAGCTCCTGAGAGAGGCAAAGGAGAGGGAACTCGAGCTCCTCCCGCCGCCGCCGCAGCAGAAGATCACAGATGTTGAAGAGCTAAATGACTATAAACTCCGGAAAAGGAAGGTACGGCAAAAAAACCCACAAACCTGATCTTAACCCTTATATAAAGCACTAAAATTCTACTATTTGTAACCTAGACAAGATATAGTCTATATCCCTCGTGGACTTTCCGGGCAAGTAGCAATTCCTTAAAAGCCCTGTTTCTTATTAGTTTTGTGCCAACGCTGTAAGTTAGAAGTGTTGTTTGGGACGCAGTTTGGCAGCAGAGATGGTCCCTGTGCCCACAGGCAGTGCCACCAGCACATGGGCACTCAGCCTGGGGCACGGCCCGGCTCTGCAGTGATGGTGGCTTTCCACCCCAGCTGTGAAAAAAACACAAAACAGCGTTTGCAAGTGGTATTTCTGCTCTGTGTAATTACAGTGTGACTTAGCACACTTTGGAACACGCTTTCTACACTAGTCGTGGTTAGGTTTGTTGCTTGAGACTTTACCGTTTGATATGGGAGATTGCAGGTATAATTTTTCTTTCTTTGCTTAAAAGAATTGCTTTGCTTATCCAACCTGCCTGTTACCTTTATTCAGCTTTTTCCTTTGATAACACCCGTGCAGGATCAGCAAAGCACATCCCTAGACTGAAAGAATTGCTCAGTGCTGAAAGCCTCTAGATACAGAGGGTATAATCTCAGTCTGTCCTTCCCTGAGGCCCCTGTGCACGTGTCCAGCACTGGTGACAGCTGTAGCACAGCACAGTGTCCCAGCTCTCCACCCGGAGTGGGTGTTCCTTCCTTGCTTACCAGGGCTTGTGAGGATTTCAGACTGTGCTGTGTACCTGTTCCTCACTCAGGCCCATGCAGAACAGCTGGAGTGGGATCCACACCCCAGCATGCAAAAGCAATGTTTGATGTTACCTTTTTTTCACTTCTGTGAACTGGTGCCTCTTCACTGCCATGTCCTGTGTTAGACTGTGATTAGCCCCATGTTCCACACCCACAGCATTGTTCTTGCCCACAGCCAGACACTGAAATCTGCCTGGCACACTGCATACCAGCATATTAAATCCAGGGACTGGGAATAAGGCATCTTCCTTTAAAGAAAAATTTAGCACAGTAGTACATACATATCAAGGTGACTAAATTCATGCTGGTGCATCCAAATACATTCATGCTTGTCTGCAATGACTGGATTCCAGCTGTCTAGGTAGACTTGCTGTTGAAACATTAAGCAGAACATTAAAAATAAGTAAGATTTTTAGGGCTGCCAGCTATTACTCCATCAATATTTCTCTTATCATGTTGCAGAAACTCTAGTTTAGTCTTATGCTATATGTCTACCTTCTTTACCAAGCAATTTTTACAGTGTTTTATTAGTTATGATTTGCTACTACATCTGCATAGGTGTAAAACAGTAGGCATTCATTCCCATAATAATACCCCATAAAGCATTTATAAGACTGATCTGCAGAAGGATTTCTTACTTACAGATGTAATTCTTTCCTCAGACTTTTGAAGATAACATAAGGAAGAACAGGACTGTTATCAGTAACTGGATCAAGTACGCGCAATGGGAGGAAAGCCTGAAGGAAATCCAGAGGTAACCAGGATGCAGCTGCAGGCACCTGTTATAAACCTTTTTAGGCACACATTGACAAACATCAGAGTCTTGGAGGCACATTATACCTGCAGTGTACTTGTGTTTTCCAGAGCCCGTTCCATCTACGAGCGTGCCTTGGACGTGGACTACAGGAATGTCACACTATGGCTCAAATATGCCGAGATGGAGATGAAGAACCGCCAGGTGAACCATGCCCGCAACATCTGGGACAGGGCCATCACCACCCTGCCCAGGGTGAACCAGTTCTGGTATGTTGGCAGAGCCTGGAGCAGCTCTTCTACCCACAGAGACTGCACGTTGTTTGTCTGTTCTGGGATCATGACAAAGTGCCTTGTTTCCTGTTTCTCCAAATCTTCAGGCTAGCCTGAAAAAAACAGGAAGGCTGAAGCTTTGGAGAGGTTTTGTATTTTTTAAGTGGCAAGAGCATTGGAAGAGAAGGATGTTCATGTGCCTGCATGCTGCCAGTCACAACTGTGTCTCCAGGCATTTCTGGGGTGTGTGGCATGGGGGAACAGGTGAAGAAATCTCAGTGATGCTCTTACACAACACTCCAAAAATCATTGTATCAATGTGTTCACTATGCAGTTGTAGAAACTCGATCTCCTTTCCCAAGGTACAAGTATACTTACATGGAAGAGATGTTGGGCAATGTTGCTGGGTCACGTCAAGTGTTTGAACGTTGGATGGAGTGGCAGCCAGAGGAGCAAGCTTGGCATTCCTACATCAACTTTGAGCTGAGATACAAGGAGGTGGACAGGGCACGTAGCATTTATGAGAGATATATCCTTTTCAGTGCTTTGGGACACCTGCTCAAGTTCAGGCCTGCATTCTTCCTTTCCTTCAGTATTCCATCTCCAGCAATATCTCTGTGCTCATTTTCACTGTGTTATGCTGAGAATAAGCCACCACACCAAGAGCCAGCAGTAGGTGTTAAACGTTTAAGGAAAGCCTTCAGATTCCATGAAGGTCCTGCCACAACAGTATATTTAACTGCACTCATGCACCCAAGCTTTTTTTGCAGTCATCATTTGTTTCAGTTTTCTCCTCAAATTTCTCCCTGCACTTTGTCTGATTTTTATATCTTTTTAGGTTCTCAGTATGGCACAGAGCCTTTCCATGCTTAGAGCAGTTAGTGTCTTCTTCCCAGCTGCAATTTTTGTGCATAAGCCATCCTTGGGAGTGGTTTGATATAGTCCTTGACCCTGTAGTCTCTGGGGAGAACACAAGGGGAGAGGTCTGGTTCAGGCACCACTGTTTCTTTAACAAAGCTCTACTTGTCATCGTGCACCCCGACGTGAAGAACTGGATCAAGTATGCCCGCTTTGAGGAGAAGCACAGCTACTTCGCTCACGCCAGGAAAGTGTATGAGAGGGCAGTGGAGTTCTTTGGAGAGGACCACATGGATGAGCACTTGTACGTGGCTTTCGCCAAATTTGAGGAGAACCAGAAAGAAGTAAGATCTTGATAACACATCAGACTAATGATATCTCCTGCAATATCAAAACCCAAGCCGTTTAACATTCACTGCAATGCTTGTGGTTTTCAGCACCTTATAATACACTGTTAGCCTGAGTTAAGGAGACAGTTGTTTTGCTTACCTCTAGTTGCCTTTTGGTGACATCAGGTAAGTGTGTTCTAAGCAAGGTGGGCATCAAGTCTGCCAAGCCTGAGAGCAGCAGCATCAGATCAAGCAGGTATCCTCAGATTTGTGAGGTTCTGAGGTTGTAGGCCTGCATGATAAAAGAACTGAACTGGCCTGAATATTTTTCCACAGTCTCTGTTAGGTTCCCAGGCTGGAAAGAAATTGAAAATGTTCTGTGAACCAAAACCATGCTTCTTAAAAATGGTTTAAATATTCTAAACTTGTAAATGAATAAGCAGTGGTAGAGGATGACGTTTACAGATTTGACCCCCCACTCCAAACTTTACTCTTCACAGAGGTCTGCATTAGTCCTGTTCTAAAACAGTCACTTTCATAGGAATGTTCCATGATTCTGTATTTTATTAAATATTGCCAAAAGCTCATTAAAAAATTGTGGGGGAGGACTGAAATTGCCTTGTAAATATTATTCATATTATATTTAATGTTTTCAGTTTGAGAGAGTAAGGGTGATCTACAAGTACGCCTTGGATAGAATTCCAAAGCAGGATGCCCAGAATCTCTTCAAGAACTACACCATCTTTGAGAAGAAGTTTGGAGACAGGAGGGGAATTGAAGACATCATTGTCAGCAAGAGAAGATTCCAGTATGAAGAGGAGGTGAAGGTACGTATGACAGGCACCCTCCAGGCTCATTGTACATCTAGCTACTGCTTACAGTACAAGAGCATCTTGTGAAACGAAGGCTCTTGAGTTTTACATTAACCTGATAGTCAGTCCAAGAAAATACCAAAAGAATGTTCATTCTGAAAGCAGCATTCCATCCACAGGAAAGAGAATTATATTTGCATTCACTGCTTTTTTGTTTCTGCTTTCTAATCTAGATTGTGCCAGCAAAGTTTTGATTGAACTCAGCGCTTGGTACCCTTTGAAGTCACTGTAGGGCATAATGCAGCTTTAGTTTGTAACTTAGTGCTTCAGCTATGAAGTAAACCATTACAGGACACCTCACCTGTGGATAAGTACCTTTTTGTGAGGAAATGGATGTGCCACTCCTGTCTGATATTCACTGAATGCTACACATTTCATCATTTCCTCATCCCCCACACTTTACTTAGGAAATGCTTGTAGGCAAAATAAAAGCAAACTCACTTTAACCTGAAAGCTCTAACATGGGCATTCCCAAGACTGACAGTGTTTCATTAATATTCCAGTGAGCTGTTTCAAAGGAGACATTCTGACTAAAAACTAAGTAAAGGAACAGGGTCTGCTATTTGTAGTGACTGAAGCTTCTTCCATGTTTCCCTGCTCCCATCTTCCTGGAAGGCAAACCCTCATAATTACGACGCGTGGTTTGACTACCTGAGGTTGGTTGAGAGCGATGCCGATGCCGAGACCGTTCGAGAGGTGTATGAGAGAGCCATTGCCAACGTGCCCCCCATCCAGGAGAAAAGGCACTGGAAGAGGTACATCTACCTCTGGATCAACTATGCCTTGTATGAAGAGCTGGAGGCAAAGGCAAGTAGTAAGAACTCAGGGTTTTTTCTTTACTTCACAAGTGTTTTCCTTGTATTGAATAGCTACTGGTATTTTAATAGGAAAACTGAGAACTAAATATACTGTGTGTTACTAGTTTTGTGTAACAAGCTACAGGATTTACTATTTAAGTATAGGGGATTTTTCCCCTTTCAGGTTTCCCTCCTATGCATAAGGGGCAGGGGCCGGGGGGAGAACCAAAGTTATTTCCCCTCAGTTCTTCTGAGGAAGACACTGATAATAAAAGCAAAAGTGGGTATTTCTAGCCCCATCTGAACTGCCTATGGCAGACTGTTACCTGAACTTGTAAAATAGTTCTATGTTTCACAAAACATTTGTGAAGCACCCACATTGTTGCACAGCCTCAAAGGCTGTGCAAGTATTTCTTCTATTGCCAGTCATGCAACTGCAGCTGAGAGCTACTCTGAGTGCAAAACACCTATTCAGTGTCTGTTAAAAGAAAAACAGACTTATTTTTTTCCTCTTAGAATGGAGACACTCCTGGTTTTATTGTCTGCTTTTTAATAGCGAGTCTTGCTGATTCTTAGAAATTACTACCTTTAAGTTGTTCATACTGCATAGATAAGTACATTGATATTCTAAGCATTCATTATTCTAATCAGTTTGACTTAAAAAATACTGTTCTGTAGTTTTGCAATCATTGCAGGATTCAAAACACAGTGTAACCTTAGCAAGAAGTAAAGTATTTCATTTTAGCAGTAAACAAAGTATCTAATGGTGCCTATTTTTACAGGATGCGGAGCGAACCAGACAGGTGTACCAGGCATGCATTGAGCTCCTTCCCCACAAAAAGGTATGGCTTCTCCAGCAGTTTGGTTTGAGTTTTGGGTTAAAACCAACAAGATAATAACATTTAGTTCTCTTCCTCAGCACAGTGGGAAACAGCAGGACAAGCACTGGTGGCAGATTCCACCATACAGGTGCAACAAATGGGCTTCTCCAGTATTTTGAAGTTACTAAGTAGACTCTAAGAAGCTAAAATTGCACATAGTCAGAAAATAGGGAAGACCACTTACTTTGTCTTTGTTTACTTGTGTTCCTCCTCTGGCTGAGTTTTTCCCCCAGCTGCTCTCAGCCCAGTCACTTGCAGTCTCTTCTGGATACTTGGTGCTCTGCTTTGCTGGGGTTAACACCTTTTATAGTGGCTGCACCTAGTGGCCTGCTCAGTACCACCTGAGGTAGCTGCATTTGATAAAGCATTTTCAGATGTGTCTTCCCCATTACAGTTGGCCTTCAGGGCTCATTTTGGGGCAGATTTTGTGGTGGTGGTTTGTTTTTTTTTTCCTCTGTATTTTAACTAAAATAGCCATGGAATCAAACCCTTACAACTATTAATCTGCATTGCCTTGGAATATCAGAAAATCTTAGTTCATGTTTTTTTATAGTTTGCCACTAATTGCATCATCTGAGTGTCAAGCATGTAGATTAAGATTAATCTGTAATCATTACCTGATTAGCTGTTAATTGGTTCATTGGTAGCTGATATTTTACCAGTTGATGATTGGTTAATGAACTCTTTTCTCTGCTTGAAAGGCTTCATTCCTGGTCATTTTTGCTTTCAGCACTAATGGAGTATGTTACCCTGTCCTAGGGAGGTTGGTTTGAGTAATGAACTCAACTTTTCAGAAGATAATTACTGAGATCAAATAAGATTAAATATAGTAGTAATGACATTTTTGCATAAATGGAGTGTTAGGAGTTTTTAAAAGGAATATATGCAGTCTTTTTTACTGAGTTTCCAGCCTAAATATCACGTTATTCTTTTTCTTCCAGTTTACCTTTGCCAAAATGTGGCTGCTCTATGCACAGTTTGAAATACGCCAAAAAAACCTCCCCCTTGCCAGAAGGGCCTTGGTAAGCTTTTGTTAGTGCCATAATTGACTTTGATAACTAACAGTAACACAGGAATAGCATTAGAAAATTTTAAATTGTCCTTTATAAATTGTTGGTTTAATCGACTTAAGTAAAGCATCTGAGGAGTCTGCCAAGGACCAGCATTTACTGTTATGTGTGATTTAAAAAGAAGTGTCGTTTGCAGTGATGAATTAGCCACAGGAAGAGATGACAAAGCACTCCTCTGAATGGGAAGAACCCCCCTCAACTTAGTGCTATTACAAGTTTTTAACTGCTGCTGATTCGTTGCAGTGATACATTTTAAAAAGCTTTTCAGATAAATAGGAGGTTTGACTCTCAGAAACTAGGACCTGCCCAACAGAGTGTGTGAGTCCCAGGTTGCTGACAGAAGCAATCACAGGGATTTTGAGCAGGCTCAGGAGCTGCTGAGCAGGTTCACTGTGTGAATGTCAGTCACCATGTCAGGGGACAACAGGGTGTGTGTTGGCAGCAAGACCTTTTGAAATGAGAAACTTCCTTTCCTCTCTGTTCGGATATCCTTAGTAATATCAGGGACTGTGTGAAAAAGGCAACGTTGGTAACAGTTGATGTGGTTTGGCTCTAAGGAGCAAACTAATGGGGTTTCCACCAAAACAGTGATGGAGAGCATGTGGAGAAGAGCTGAGTGTTTTTTGAAATAGCAATGGCACCTGCAGAGCTGGAGGGCCATAACGGTGACCAAAGTGATACTCTTAAGTGGTGGTTTCCTCCATTTTTAATAAGTTCCAAGATAATAAACATGTAGGAACGTCGTGCAGGAGAGTTGTAGTAGGAGAGTTTCATCTCCAATTACTTCATTCACAGTGGCCTGAGGGAACAGGCTACACTGCTTAATAAATAATTCTTGTCCACAGAATTTGTCTCAGATGTGCCCATTCTTAACTCATTTTAAGAGATTCCCAAACTAAGAACTAGAAACTGCTTTCTCGCAGGTTGGCTCAGGACAGTTTTCTTCAGAGGCTGAGGCATATCAGAATGAAAAATTTTAAACTTTTTATAGACATTATTCTCTACCTGTCCATGGCTGTCAGTCAGCTGGCAGGGATGGGGAACCATTTTCTGTGTGAGAAGGAGCAGTGTGATGCCAGGAGATAGTTTGGTTTCATATAATTTTTGTAAGATACTTAGGAACTGTTAACCTGGCAGGCTAGTACTGTGCTTCCTTCAGCTGTTGGTGCAGGATGAAGTGTCCAGCTGAGCCAAGGTAAGTTCCAACTCACGCTCCATGGGGCATCCATGTTCTCTAGAAGTGTACTAAGTGAGGAAATTTTCTGCTTCCCAAGTTCTTGGTGTTTATGAATGTACATTCATTCTGCAGACACTGGTTGGATTTCCCACTGGCCCTGAACAGAGTCTGAAGAAATAGGCTGTGCAAAAAACGAATTGTAGTTCAAATACTGGAGAGTAAAAAAACATTTAGAAAATAGAGTGGGTTTTATTTGCCTGCAAGATCATTAAGGGTTTTTTTTGGTCTTTGGGGTTTTTCTGCTTAACAGGGGACATCCATAGGTAAATGCCCAAAAAACAAACTGTTTAAAGGTTACATTGAATTGGAGTTACAACTGCGAGAATTTGACCGTTGCCGAAAGCTCTATGAAAAATTCCTGGAGTTTGCACCAGAAAACTGCACATCCTGGATTAAGTTTGCTGAGCTGGAGACAATCCTTGGGGATATCGACCGAGCCCGGGCGATCTATGAGCTGGCCATTGGCCAGCCCCGGCTGGACATGCCAGAGGTGAGTGGGGGGGAGCTGAGCACTTGGCTGAGTTTTCAACTATTTGTTGTACACTGTGGCTGATGAGCGTGTAAATCATCCCCCAGCTCGAACAGAGCCACGTACCGTCACGGCTCAGCCTGGCACTTGTTAGTTCAGCATCTGTTCCTTGGCAGGGCTGTAAACCCCCTGATGAAACGTGAGGGGGAAAGCTAAATGGAGTCTGTGCATGGGGTTTGGTGCTGCTCAGCCGTAATCCCAGCCTGTACTGTCAGTTAATGCTCTGATCTCAAACTTCTCTGGGAAATTTCACTTTTATCCGTGCTCTTCCCCCCATGCCATTATCTCAGGATGCTCTGAATGAACATAAGAGATTTCTCTGTTGTAGGTTCTTTGGAAATCCTACATTGACTTTGAGATTGAGCAAGAGGAGTATGAGAAGACCAGGAACCTTTACCGCCGGTTGCTTCAGCGGACACAGCATGTCAAGGTGTGTGCGGGCACCCAGGACACAGAGTGGGTCCTGAGCGTGGCCCATGGGGCAGAGAAAGCCTGGACTGCCTTGCTTCAAATCAACCCAAGTTCAGGCCCATGCCTGTGCTGTGAAGGGGGGACAAAAGTTTCTAAATTCCATACATCATCAGGCATATCTCAGATGAAAGAAGCTTTTCCAAGCAACCCTATTCCTGCTGAGCAGCCCTGGGATTTTAGTTGCAAAAAGGAAGGCAAAAATAGTTGTGATTTTTCCAATGTCACTTAATGCTGTAATTGGCTAAATTCACACAGATTTCTCATGACCTTAAACAGCCACAAGAAATTTCTCCACGTGGCTTATGTGACTGTTCTGTCTGGCTGAAATGAGGTGAATCTCACACATGTGAAACAAACAGAGATTTTCTAGGCATCTGCTAATGGAAATAAGTGCTTTAGACTCACAATGATGCTCACTTTTTTTGGCTGCTTTGTTTTTTTTTTTTGACACTGTCCCTTAGCTGTGGGGCTCCAGAGCAGAGGTTTCAGGTGGGGTTTGCTGTGCTGTGCCCACAGGTGTGGATCAGCTTTGCACAGTTCGAGCTGTCGGCAGGGAGGGAGGAGAGGCTGCAGCGGTGCCGGCAGATCTACGAGGAGGCCAACAAGGCCATGCGGAGCTGTGAGGAGAAGGAAGAGAGGGTCATGCTGCTGGAGTCCTGGAGGAGCTTCGAGGAGGAGTTTGGAACTGACACCACTAAAGAGAGGATAGATAAACTTATGCCTGAGAAAATAAAGAAAAGGAGAAAGCTGCAGGCTGAGGATGGGGTAAGGAAAAATGATGCCAGTAGTGGCTGTGAGTCCTTGGTGCCTTTGTGCTTTATGGAGTCACCTGCTGGGCATGGGCTAACAAACATGGGGTTTACTTTTATTTCTCTTTCTTATTGGAAGTGCTTCCTAATAGCCAACATTAACAAGCAAATTAAACTTTCTTTGTGGTATTTTTTTCCCCTAGTCTGATGCTGGCTGGGAGGAATACTACGATTATATTTTCCCAGAGGATACTGCCAATCAGCCTAACCTCAAACTCCTGGCTATGGCAAAGCTCTGGAAGAAGCAGCAGCAGGAGAGCGAAGCTGCAGCCATGGATCCTGACAAGGACATCGATGAAAGCCAGACTTAACAACTTTTCTGTCCCCACCCCATTCCTGGGTCATTGTACAGTATTTTCATTGGTGATAAATAAATGTATTTGGAGGGGTTTACTATTACTGACTTGAGATGGGTTTTGCGTGGAAAACAGACACTGTATTGGAGTCAATTGCCTTTGAGAGTCTTCTTGGTCTCCAGCAGTTAAAGGAGAGGTCCTGGAACCAGTGCAGGGGTCTGCAGGTGTCACCAGTGACCTGAGAGCAGGGTGGCAGTTCTCACTTCCAGCACAAGGCCTCCTGTCCCCAGTCTGTGGGAGCAGGTGCCTGTCTGGAGTGCCAGGACCAGCCACATCTGTGCAAGGCTCTGCTCTTTCTGGTGAGTCCTTCCTGCTCAGGTTTGTCCCAGGTTTATTCTCCCTGAGAACTGGGTTTGCCAGGAAAAACTGCACTATTGGTGGGGGCAGCTGTGGCTGATGGTGCCCTCACACCTCACTGTCTCCTCACTGCTGGCACATGGCTCTTGCTCCCTCTGCTCTGTCTCACCTCATGTGAACCTCTTTAATGACATGTGCCTCTCACCTCTGTGTTTCTGCTGCCTCATGTACCCCATCACATTGTAAATCTCATTGCTATTTTCCCTCTTCTTTTCAATCCCCCCTCTACTCTGGGCCTCATTGCTTTTCACACTTTCTTTCGACATTTCCCTCTATCTAAATCCCTGCCTTTGCTTTTTCATTTCGTTTAATTGAATTTTTATGGAGTTTTCAGAGGTGGTATGGTGGTTTCTTGTGTATTTTTTGGTGAAGTTTTATGTGGAATTCTTTGAGGTTTTTTTTAGTTCTAGAAGCACTGCATTTTCCCAGGAATTTCTTTGTTGAAGACAGAACCTTGGGGTTTTTTGCCAGCTTGGCTGTATACTCTGTCAGTTGCTGGCTGATACCATCTCTCTTCATAAGACCAGTGGTAATATCGTCAGCAGGGGTTTGGGTGAGCATCTTGTGTTTGTACATGGTGCTTTAGGAGTTCTCCAGAAAGCAGCACAGGCACAAGGCAGTGTCACAGGGCAAGAACCGTTGTTGCTCCAAGCTAAAACCCCAAACATTTGGATTTTCAAGCCAGATGGATTATTGTGGGGTTGTTATTTATAAGCAGAGAATTTGAATTTTTTTGCCTTGTTTTTGAAACACTTGTGAGGAGTGATCTGGACTGACACCCTGAATGCTGCATTTCCAGTAGTGAAACTATGCCCCGTGGGGCACTGATGAGATACAAGACTAATGGATTTCTCAGATCACAGCCATGTTCCCACCTTAATTCTCTCCCTCTCCTATTATAAGCCCATCTCGGGAAAGACAAACAGGAAATTTTTATTCCATAAAAAGCAAAGCAAAATTTATCTGCTGATGTGACTTTTGGGTAGGGAATGCTGCTGTGGCTCAAGCATTTCTTTGGTCAGAGCATGTCCTCGTGTCTCCCTTGGTCTCAAACACGGGGGACTGTGTCCATACCAGACTTCTCCCAAGCTTTATGGGAATCCACTGTAAGGTGTTCTTTAAGCATAACCTCCGTGTTTGCACAGGTCGCTTGGTTGCAGCTGGCTGGGACATCTCTTGAGGTTTGATGGCACCCAGGGTGGTGGAAGGACGTGAAACATGGGGCTCTGTGCCTGGTACATTGTGCCACAGACATGCAGCTGCTGCCCAGCCAGCATTTGCCTTTTTCTGTTCTTTGCCATTAGGTAATTTTTGCACTCATTTTTTGCACAATTCCAGAGTGGAGGAGCCAAGATCAGAGGGGCTTTGTTTTTCCCAGGGATCTACAGCAATAGCTTTTTCCCCCTCAGAGTTTTCACTGACGAAGTGAAGGAGGAAGAACATCTCTGTGAGATGGGCAGGCCCTGGCACAGGTTGCCAAGAGAAGCTGTGGCTGCCCCATCCATGGAAGTGTCCAAAGCCAGGCTGGATGGGCTTGGAGCAACGTGGGCTAGTGGAAGGTGTCTCTGCCCCTGGCAGTGGAGGTGGAACTAGGTGAAGTTTGACGTCCCTTCCAACCCAAACCATGCTGGGGTTCTTTCAGTGCTTTGTGTCCTGCTGTTTCGTTCCTGGCAGCCTCTGTTCTCTCTGGACTCGTGCTCTGGAATAGGTGTTGAGAGAGTTCTGCTCATTTGATTTATGTCTGTTTGCCTCACTCCTGCTGAGCTGCAGGTTCTCATGTTTAAGTTATGAAACCAGTGCCCTCCCAGCTTGTGCCTAGCCTGCATGGATTTATCACCAGGCTGGGTGGAAGAGAAATGTTCCTGCTGGAAAGGCTTCTGGCAGTGGGGAGGAAAGGAGAGACACCCCACTGGAGAAATAAGCCCCTGCCTACCCCAAGGTTAAACCCTGGGGTAACCTGATGTGTTAGGGGCTTTGGGGGCATGGAATGCCTTTGAACTGTGCAAAATTCAGATTTTTGGGTGGAAGAGGGAACATGGAGCACAGGGTTCATGCTGTGGAAAGGTGATCAGCTCAACTGGTACGTGGCAGAGGAGTGTCTGTGGGGAGGGCAATGTAAAGGTGCTGGGATTTAGGATGTATTTCTCTGGGACAGCTATTTAAAACCAGTCTTGCTCATGGAATTGCATATTTAAAAGAGGGCTGACTCCATCATGAGGTCAGGAGTAAATAGATTTTACAGTCTGGAGCTTGTGTGGCACAACTTAAACTGTCTGTCCCTGTTTCCCACCAACTGAGCAGCAGTTGCTGCTGTATTAGGGTCTGGAAATTACTCAGTTCACAGGCTGCAGGCTGCTCCTTGGCCTTTAGGGAGTGTTTCTTTTTATTTCTGGACTCTCAGTTCTGCACGCTTAATCTTTTGTGAAGTTGCTTTTACCTGTTTTTACAAAAATATCCCTCTTCATGGAGGATTTATAGTGTTTGTGCCTTTGTTCCATTTCTGTGGCCATCAGTCCATAAAATGCTGCACTTGAAAGAAGATAAACACTTGTCTGTGCTTGGAAGTTGTGTTCTATTAGTGCCTGGTTTATCTGCTGGTGTGAGAGCTCAAACGCAATATAAATCCAAGGACCACACATGGAAAATACTCTTCCTCAGTGGGAGCTGAGCCTTGTGTGGGTGGGAGGTGAGGGGCTGTGGCCGAGGGGTTCTGGTGCTGCAGGGCTGTGGTTTGGTGACCAGGAGGCAATTTGAAGTGTTTCTCCCTGTATGTGCCAGGTGGGATTTTTGGCAGAACCTTCTGACCTTGTGGATTTTGTGGTGACCTGCCTGTGGTGCCCAGCTGGGCATGGTTTGCTGTGGGCAAGGCACCATGCCTACACCCTCTGCTTTCTTCTGTGCTCCCCTATGCCCACATCCTGTCAGAGGGCTGGGATCCAGCACTGCAACCTTGAGGAACGCTATCATGAACTCCCTTCCTGGGTGGGAATATCAGTGAGAGAAGAGTTTGGACAGAACTTAGCAGAATTGCTCTTAGGAGAATCAACTCCCTCTAAAGATTATTGGTAAAGTTTTAAAAACCAAATTGATGCTTCTCAGCAGGAAGAGCCACTATGAGAACAGGGAGCATGTGGCCAAAGCACCCGAGGTTACAGCACTTTGGAATTAAAACTATATAAACTACTAAGCTGTAAACACCAGGAGGCTGGTTATTCTGCTGCCTTAAATAGAAGAGGCATTTGTCTGTGGAGCTGGTTTCCCTTTACCTCCAGACCCTGCTCTGTATCCTTCAGCCTGCCGTGACCCTGAAGGGTCCATCAGCCACTCTCCCAGCCCACCCCTCTGGACTCACAGCCTGGGCACGGGGAGTCACGGGCATAAGGGTGGGCAAATCCCCAGTGGATACAGCAGTCCCACTTCTCCAGGGGAAGAGCAGGGGGTCAGCAGGGAGGCTGTGGGAATCACGCTGCCAAATAGCCTCCGATTGAATGGAACTGGAGAAAAATATGAGGGGTTTCATGGTGATATGAGTAAATTGGTTGGATGTGTAACATCTCTATAGATCAGTTCAGTATAGCATGGGCTGGAGTAGTGTCTTGGTTGTGGCTGGGTTAGAATTCTCACCAAGTCATCATCCAGAGAGGGGTAAATTGGGGATTTCTTTTTGCTCTTGGTTGTTATACAGAACATGCATTAATGGCTGCAGCAGCTTTGCTGTTCCCAGACTTACCCTGTGAAGTGGATTTCGAGAATGCCTTTTGGGAGTTAGGTGTATATGTTTGGGTAACACTGGAAAACACCAATTTTCAAGGAGAAAGAAAGGACTCGGGCCAGCAGCCATGGGATGGATCAGGAGCTGGAGGTTGTAGCAAATGTCCTGCTCTCTCCATGAGGCTTCATGCAGTGCTGAGGTAAGGTTGGCTCTGCCCAGGATGCTTTTTGTTCTTCCCATTCAGGGGAAGCTGGGAGTGATGGAATCTACCTGTTTTGTGAGGAATTTGTCCCCAGTCAGAAAAGGAGGGAGAGGTTCATGAAGTCACTCAGGAAAATGACACGGTGACATCTGAAAACATAAAAACCTTGGAGAGCATTATGGATAATTATAGAGTTCAAATTGGAAACATTCTGTGCATTTTTCATGTCCTTTTTAGGAGGGGTATAGCAGTTCTAATGTTTAATGCATATACAGTAATAGAAGGCTGAACTGATCTCCATGGGCCCATTTGTTCCATTACTGTCCAGAAGGAAATAAATTAAATTCTATTTTAGACTATATTTTGGATCTGGATGCTGTAGAGGGAGAGATCAGGGTTGGGGGGTGGGTTGAGTTGTGTCTGATGGTAACATAGTGCATCCAAGACTCAGTGTAGTTAAAACCAACACCCAAACCCTGGCCCAGACGGCACCGGTGAGCTCTGTTCTCCAGCAGGAGTGCAGAGGATCCTTAAACTGAGCTCCTGCTCAGAGGATAAAGATTTTTGAGAAGAGCCATTTTATTCCTAAAATGATTTAACCTTTGCTTGGAATGTCATGCTGGGTGTCCAGCATGCACCATGTCCCAGAGCCACCACGGCAAACCAAGCCTGGCTGCTGCTTCAAACAAATGCTTCTGTGTCCCAGCTCAGACAGCAGCCAACCCTCATCCAATCACCAACACACGAGAAACCCCAGCATAGTGGACACCTAAACCAAAAAACCCAAACAACACCCCCACAAGGCCATTAGCATCCTCTGTAGCACATTGTGGCTGCTTACCTTTGATGGGTTTGGTTATCCTGATTATTTCTAAAACTTTGAACCCTTGTTTTATAACATTCTGCAACTAGAAAAACAATCATACTTGTGTTTTGTAAACTCCTACGGACATTGTCTTTGCTGGCAGGCTGAGCAGGACACCATGGCTGAGGAATATCCTCCATGGGACCATGGAGAAGGGCACAGTGAGAAAACCTGCACCCAGAGATGAAGGAGCTGAGCTGTGCAGTGACCTGGCTGTGAATCCTTTAGGCTATCAGGGGTATGCAATGCCTTGCTCATCTTCTGCACTGTTTTCTTTCCCCCTCTTATTTAGGGATATATTTCCTTAGGAGAAAATAACAAACATCTTGCACAGTTGCTTATTTTTTTAAGGAAAAGTGCCATTTGGTAATTTTAAGTAGATGTAATACTTTTCATTTGGATTATGGGAACATTTGGAGAAATGTGATTATACTGCTCAGTCTTTAGATCTTGAGAGGGGATCTTGGGACTGAGAAACTTCTCTGATGTGCTGTGGGCTCTGGTCCATTCCAAAGTACATATGAGCACTGTTCGTCCCTGCTGCTGCTCATTTGAGCACAGAGATAGGGTTCAGCAAGAGCCATGTGACCACCTGCAGCTCTCTGCTTTGGCAGGTGCCCCTTTCCTGACACTGCACAGCCCTGTTCTTCTCATGGCTGGTACTTCTTGCTTGGCTTTTGGAGTCTGGCGTGCTCAGCTGGCATTAAAACAAAAATGTGAAAAAATTTCAGTAGGGAAAATCCCATTTGAGTTTAGCTTGATGTGGCACCAGGGGACAAGGGGTTATTGGGGTGCCTTGCAGTGCTGGGTTAATGTTGGACTCTGCAATCTCAGAGGGCTTTTCCAACCTACCTGACTCCATGATTCTACTAAAGGAACTGAACAGACATTTTCAGGGACATTAGATGATTTGGATTTCAATGTTGCTGACCTTTTCAGCAGCGTTTTCCAGATTGTACCTGTGTACAAATGTACCTGCCTCAGACTGGAGATCCGTGGGATGCATTTGAATCAATTTAATTTTTTCCCAAATGATCTCTCCAGCCCCTCATTCTGGGGGGGCCTTTATGATATGACCTTCCCCAGGTGTTTAAAGCAGCAAGGTAAAGAAGCTTCAAGTTACGGTAACCCAGGAGTTTGTGCCGTTCCAGTTGCTTTTGGGAGCACAGTTACTCCAAGGTTGGTGGAACAAACCTGGTTTTCTTGTTCTGTAATGCAAATATCAGACTGAGACCACTGAGAAGAGTGTTCAGAGAGTGTCTGTGGAGTTCTGATCTCAGAATGGGCATCAATTTGCATGAAAAAACTAGAGGAGATTTTGGGCAGCTTGGAGTACTTTAAAGCATCAACTTCTATGCCAGTCTTTCTGGCCAGACAGAGGATCTTCTCTGAGATAAGCAAATCGCCCCTTTATATGTACTTGTCTGCCCCATTTTAATCTTTCTTTCCCAGTTATGTAAATAGTACCAGACTAATATTCCCTGTGTACCCCTGGTAAGCTGATTCACTTGCTCCGCGTTATCAGACACAAAAGCACTGCAGGGCTGGTTCGTAAATTGAGTTGGATTTTTATTTTACATCTGTGTTATTCTGAGCTCTTATGTAAACACTTGGAATGCAATTTCTATATATACTCAGCTTGTTATGCAACTACCCTGTGCAGTGATGCCAAAGGGATTTCATTTTCTTATCGGTGGCTTTTAGAAGAAGTGATCAAGCGTTCTTTCTATGGAAAGCACAGGGAATCATAAAGTGAAAACCAATAATGAATGGAAGAAAGCGAGGGCAGCTACAAAATTAAAAAGCAGAAAAGAATGAGAATGTTTCCAAGTTACAGAACTGTTTATTGGGGGCTCTCGCTGCATGCCTGGTTATTGCTTCAGTGCGAGTTGGCTGCATGTGTTCTTTATGGAAATTATTGATTAGTTCAAGCCATGCGTGTGTGTTTCAGCCCACACTGAATGCATTCTGGGTGTGTTATTGATGTGGAACACGCTTATTTGGAGCAGATGCTGCTCAGCAGGGCTGTGGAACGCCCTGCACCGGGTCCTGGGGCTGGTGCTGAGTGACAGGACCAGCGCAGGATGGGAGCAGCCATGGGAACGTGCCAAAAGCGTGCCAGGGACATGGCAGCAGTCCCTCTGCGGGGGCTGCTCTCCAGCAGTGCCAACTGGAGCTGACCCCTGCTCTCCCGAAAACCTCCCCGAAATCGGAAATCTACTTTGTGTCAAAATGGGGTTTTAATTGAAATGGACTTAGTTTTTCAGTGAATTAATGCATTATGTACTGAAAGGAGACCACTAAGGGAAAAAGTAGAGCTGAAAGTGAGTGCTGAGGCTGCTCTAGCAAAGCTCCCATATCCCTCAGAGGGCTTTTCTGTCCGTGGTGCAGCCATCCCTGTGAGCCACTGGAGAAACCCAGTCCTGTTGCCCAATGGGCTCCTCTGACATGTGCACTGAGCTCTCTTTGTGCATCCCCCAGTCACCGCTTGTGTGCAGCTCCTGTGCATCCAACCGAGCCTGGCACAGCCCCACGGGCACTGCCCATCCTGCCCACGGCAGCCAAGGCGGGACATCCAAGGGGGACACGGCTGGGGACCGGTCAAGCTGCTCCTGGGGCTGGCTCTGGGCTCCCTCCAGGGCTTTGGATTCAGTCCTAGGGCATTATTTTGGACGAGGAGATGGCAAGGAGGTGCTTCCACCAGGAGCAGAGCTTCTTTCATGCAGCTGATTGAATTTAACACCCATGGTTGGATTTGCACAGCTTTGGGAGCCCGAAGCCCAACACACCGTTTGCTTAATCCTTCAGGAGTCAAAGCAAACACACACTAAGTGGATTTTTATAAATCGAGTCTGTAGTTTTACGTGCTTCTCTTTCCAAAGTAACTGTGGAAATCACAGGTTAACCTGCAGTGAAAGCTGGTTTCTTTTCCTCTCGGAAGGTGTGGGAGGAGGACAGAACTCGTCCTCTGGAAGGGTCGGTCCTGCCTTTTCGGTTTGTAGTTTCAGTTTTTGTAAGAGCAATAGAGCTGAATGCAAAGGCTCTTGGGTATTAATCATGGAGATTATCCCACAGCTGCTTTACCTTTGCGCAGCTTCGCATCACTGCTCGCAATATGCTACAATGCTGCATCATCCAATTAGGCTTTTTTCCCCTTCTTTTCATTAGGAATGTGCCTTATCTAAATGCCATGGTATAAAGGTTGGGGGATGGGGGTAGTTTATAGCTGTGCGGAACCAAACTAGGTTATTTTCTGTTTTGCATAATGTTTTGAGTCCCAGGACAATCTGCACAAGCTCGGATGTTTAAGTTCCCATAGGCTATGGAGAGGAAATAGATTCATTTGTTCCTTTTCAGAGCTCTTGTGAGTTTCATTTAAAGGGGAACTGAAATTGTTTCTTTTTAACCTCGTTGCTGTATTAACAGTTGGACTCAATTTCAGAGGGCTTTTCTAACCTAAACGATTCTGTGATTCTAATATAAGCTTTTATAATTGAAGAAGCAATACATTACCCTTTCACCACTTAAAAATGCTGCTCTTTCTGCATTTTGCTCTGTTTCAGTAATACAAATAATGCTATTAATTTAATTTTGTATTAGTTTTCTCATGCATGTAATGAAATCCTCTCTCCTTGTTAATTCACCAACCTAAGCAAACGCAATATAGGAGAATTACAGGAAAACACTTAATCTTCCCTCTTGTTTTTCTCTAACGTATTTTTGGTTTCTTTAAGGGTGAAGTGAGAGTATTTCTGGACAGAGAAGGCCAGGCATTACCTTTCTGTGTTTATTATTCAATTTCAGTCATTAATGTGTTGCTGAAGCACCTCCAGGTGTTGGTGGTCTCTCTCTATGTTCTTTCTGTGTTTGGGAAACCAAGCTGCTATGAAGGCATTGACACAAGAGAGTTTCAGACCAGGGCAAATAAACTGCATCCAAGTCCCAGAGAATTCTTGGTTTTTTTTTTTTAAGTCTGAGTCTTTTTGCAAAAGACAAGCTGATGATGGAAGTGATATGACATCTTTTCCCCCCACAAAGCCCCTTTCCAAGTGCTGCCAGGCTTCCCACCAGCAGCCTCCAGTTCCCAGGGCTCTGTGTCTGTTGTGTGCTATTGCATCGCATCAGGCTGAAATTTGGTGAAGGAGTTGTGAGCCCAGTGTCAATCCTGACCTTTTCAATGTGGCTGCTGCTCTGTCAGTGCCAGCCTCCTGGGGACATCCCAACAGGGAGTCTTCACCACTGCTGATGGTTTTGCTCAGCAACAGCCTCTCAGCGAGGTGGAATATCCACGTTGTGGTGGAAGAAGTGGAAAGTTTAATTCCATAGACTGAGACCAACCTCTCCGTGCAAGGAGAGTGGTCTTTCAGCACTAGAGATGTCTGGGGGGGTCTCTTGCTCTGGCCCCCTGAGTGCAGGGTCTGGTTCCTGGCAAGGCAGTGAGTGGCTCTGCTCAACAGCTGACTGGTCTGCAGCTTTTGGCTCATAACTGGGTGTTATTCCAGGCTACTGTGGCTTGAGGTGACAAGGATCAGCGTTTTCTGCTTTCTATGTGTCTGAAATTATTTCCCTAGGGAGTTCTCAGGCATAAACACCCTGGCTCTGCTTGTGGTTCTGACAGGGTCAAAGGTCTGGGGAGAGGCTGAGCCTGAACACGCACATGCAACTTGGTCTGTGGGCAGCGTGTCATGTGATGGGGCTTGGAGCCATCTGGTGTAGTGGAAGGTGTTCCTGCCCACGGCAGGGTGCTCAAAATGATATGGCCTTGGGGGTCCTTTCCCACCCAAACCATCCTTGGACTGAATTGAGGCCCTGCACAGACACAGCTCAGCTCTGTGCTGCCGACTGGTCCAGCATCGCACCCTTGCCACTGGCATTTATTGAAGTAAGAGCCAAATGTGCAGAGACCCTGGGGGGGGGGGGGGGGGGCAAAAACCCAACAAATTTTGGA
>JAWWEE010000105.1:5477580-5501480 GCA_035221455.1 Xenops minutus
GGGGGGGGCATAATCCCAACTAATTTTAGACCTTAAACTTCTTCCTAGCTGCTCTTTACCATTAGTGGAGATCCCTGGGTGTACTTGCTTCTGCTGACTACAGAGCAAGCCTCAGGGTGTGCTGCTCCTGACACCCCCAAAAGCAGGTGACATGATCCTGGGCAGTAAAGGAGAGTTGTGTATCTCAAGCTCTTTAGGAAATCTGTCACCTTCCTGAAGTGGGTGTAAGCAGACCATTTTTCTTTATCTTTTTGCTAATGATGCTTGTGTATTTTCACTCACTGGTTCCCTTATTTGGCTTCAGTTCTGCCAGATGATTCACATGAAAAACTCATAAAACCTGCAGTAAACAGCCTACTATTTATTGGAGTGATTCGGGAACACCTTCTGGGAATATGTTTTGGACTCTTTATATTCCAGCCCCAGGGATGTTCCAGTGCTGCTGCTTTCAAAATCTTTGGAAATCCTTGGCTGCCCTATATTTTTGTTCTTCAGGTGTCTAATTGTGATGTTTAGAAATGAATAAAGACACTTCTTTTCTTTTGAAAGCAGTTCCTGCCTCCTATGTCTGGCATTCTTTGGACTCAAACTGTTCATGCTCATTATTGGAGGTATTCACAGACTCATGGAATGGTTTGGGTTGGAAAGAACCCTAAAGACCATCTCCTTCATCACCCATGAGCAGTTAGAGGTCCCTGTGTGTGTGGGCTCTGTTCACTGCCGCAGGCACATGTATTGCTGCTCTGCATGATGGAAACCCAGCAAGGCACATTCCAGCACCAGTTTTCCCTTTGTCCCTGTGTCACCAGTGGGTGAAGTGAGTGGTATTTGTGTATCGTGCAGGTGGTCTTGTGCTTTTCTTGTTGGCAAAATGGTGCTGCTTTAGTTTGTTTAATAAGCACTCTGCAGCACTTATGTCTGTGGAGGTAGCTTGTCCAGCGTTTTCCTCTCCTCTAATCCCTCTAGACTGTCTCTGATTGCACGATGGCTGAAGGTTGCTGCTGGCTTGTGGCATCTCCTGTTTGGTCAGTGATGGCAGGAGAGATGTTTCCTCTGAAGGTTTCCCTTTTGCTCTTCTTTCTTGACTCATAGGAGGGTTCCTAAACACATCTGCATGGATGAACAGTGCTCAGCTGCCTGACATCCCCACACGTGCCTCTCCTGAGGGTTCAGCCGGGCTCTGTGCTGCCAACAACCACAACCTGGGAATGGATGCACAGCCCTTCCCCTGTCTGGAGGTGTGTGCCTGAGCCTGGCCCGCTGCCACCGTCAGCAGCTCAGCCCAGCAGGTGGGAAGTTTTGTTCTCAGGATGCAGTGGAGACTGGACTCAGAGCCTGGTGCTCCCCAAGGCCAGGGGAGGCGGCTGGGTCTCTTCCTGACATTCTCCAACAGGCAGGTCATCCTGGAGCAGCCTTGGACATTGCAATACCCAAAGAACACATAATCCCCAGGAACTGAAGTGGAAAACGTTGTGCAAACTGGGGAGGGACCAGAACTGCAGCTTCCTGCAGCATTCCTGATGCCTCCCAGCTGCCTGTGGATGCTCCCTGGTCTCTTCCACCCCCTCGCCCTTGGGTAAAGCAGCCCTTATTTTGAACCATCAAACATGCCCATGTGCCCATATGGAAATGGTGCCCAGTACTAAGGGATCAGCATTTCTCTTATCTGGGTAATTAACCTCTCAGTTGGCTGTGCAGTTGGATCTGAGCTTCACTGAGCCACTAATCAAACCCTTCTTTCATATTCCCATACGTGCAACTCAGTCTGGTCTGTGATTTATACAACTCAACATCAAACACTGCTCACAAAGCTGCTGGGATTTTTTTTCTTTATTCCATTTTAAATCCTCCCTGGTGGTCAGAGATGGGGAGGGGGGTGAGTTCTGCTTTACACAGGGTCATGTCCTCTATATGGCATTAATGTGAATACATTTGCATAAGGCGTTGAGTAGATTTCTGGGAAAGACTATTTGTTCAGGATGGAGCTTCAAAAGGAACCACAGAACCTTCCAACCCCTTGCTCCTGTTTTTCCATGGCTCATGGGAAGCAGCCCCAGCCACATGGGAAGCGGAGCTGTCGGTTCCCTGGACTCTGCTCAGACTGCTCAGCTGTGCAAAGCAGCAGCTGGGATCAGATGGGCTCCTGCTCCCACGGGCTTCACGCTCTGCAGCCGGGACACTCAGCCATGCACCTCTCGGGGCAGTGCTGGATGAGTGTAGGTGTGTGGGGAAGGAGAAGGTAATCTTGGGAACCAGAGCGAGAAGGCTCTGCTGCTCAGCATCCACTGGAATTCAGTGTGGGGTTTCCCCCACTGCTCCTGGATGTCTGCTGGAAAAAAAAATGACCATTTTGATCAGTCACTTTCTTTCAACAGCATTCAAAAGCACAGAAGGTGGATGCTTTAGGAATGTTAAATAATCCTTCAGCGCTGATTTTCACGCTGTGATAATAAGATGCTTTTCTTTCTGTCAGTTGAAAGAATCCTGGTTTTCCCTTTTTCTGTTTGTTCCTCTGCAGCACTTCCTTGTGCAAAATCTCCAAAAGACCCCTGAAAGGTTGACAGGAGGCCTGGAAACCATTCCTTGGGATGCACCAGTGTGGCCTATGTGGAACATCAGGGCAGCCTGGAAGAACAGATTGCAGTAGGTAGTTGGGTCTTCACTTTTCTCAGAGGTCGTGGCTCCTGTACAATGACTCTCTCCTGGCCGTGGTGCCTCCTGCAAGACACCAACTTTTGCAGAGTCCCCTGGTATCCCTGCATGCTGATGTTGGGATGGGGCTGCTGGGCAGGTCTGGGATGTGCTGGCTTCTGGGTTTTTAATGCAGAGGAGCACTGGCAGGACACGTGCAGTCCCACTGGGGTGTTGCCTGCCCAAATCCAGGGAGATGCTCAAGCCTTTCTCTACTCTTTGTGCTGCACAAAGGGAGATCCCAGCTGCTCTTTGGAGAACCCCTAAATTCCAGGATTTGGCATTGTGAGAAACAAAAACTTTTTTAAAAAATTAAATAAACTAATGGCTTAAAATCATTTGTGGCTGCTCTGCAACAGGTTCAGAGACAGCTTCCAGTTTGGGAAATCCCCAGGTACTGTGGCTGGGAAAGGCCAAGGTGAGACAGGCTGTGTCTGCCAGGCACACCTCAGTCCTGTTCTTTTCCCTTGCCATCTGCTGGGAGCCATCCTTGAGAAGAAGCTGATGGCACAGCTGTCACACCTTAGAATGAGGTGAACTCAGTGTTTCCTGTCCTTAATCCACCTGCTCATCCTGTCTGTGTGGCTGCACAGTTTGGGATAACTGGGCATAGTGGGGTGGGGTGACTGGCTTTTCCCTTGAAGCTTTTTGCATATAAGTTCCTTCACAAAAGTTCATTCATAAGAAGCAGAAGGGTTCATAGCAGCACTGACTTGACTTTTTAAAGGTAAAGCTTTGGTAGCCCCCAGTGAGTTGTGAAGGGTGTTACTTAATCTTGCCTTTTAGTGTTTACATCACTTTACATCTGCCCAGTGCCTACAGTTCAGCTCGTGTGAAGTCACATCCCTGTTGCAGTCAGTGGTTTTTCACTTCCAGGCACAAGTTTTTCTTTTGGGAAAGATGGGAATAGGGAATAGTACCTCCTCTGGTACCTGATCCCTGTAGGAGCATCCCTGCCTGGGAACACAGCTGGGGGCTGGCCTTATGCTGGAGGAATGGGTCTTGGGCTCCTCTGCTTTAACCACCCTCTCCCATGTGCTTCAGTTGGTTTGGACTATTGCCATCTGCTCCACAGACTGTTCCTGAGCCCACGGTGGCCTGAGGAAGGTCCAGCAGCTTCTCTGTGTCCTGAAAGGAAGGCTGGCCAAATGCAAGTAAAGCCAGGATAATAACCTCAAAGCAAAAAGGAAAGAAAAGCAAATATTGGTGCTTTTTGGTGGAGGCTGGGAGAGGTGGATCCTGTCATGTGGCTCCCAGCAAAAAGGAGACCCCTCTGACCATCCCCTGTGCAGGGGGTCTTTGGGTTTGGCTTCTTTCTTGTGTCCTGGTGATGTCTGGAGTCTAACCACAGAACAGACCAAGGTTTGAGTTGGAGGAATGTTTATTACTTTCTCCTAACGCTGCTGTGATGTTATTTAGACAACAGGATCATGCATTTATAAACATAAAGGGAGGAAATTCACAGGCTTACTGAGTGAATTGCTATTCCCTCAGGCCCTCTCCTATGGGTACAGGATGCTGCTCCTGCCTGGACTTACAGGGCAGGGAGCCTTCCCAGGGCTGACTCTGACTTATGGGTATGGCCAGGAGATGACTGGCAGAGAGGGTCGAGGCAGTTTGCATTAGCTGTATATAAACAGATCCTTAAATCTCATCTTCTTCCACCTCATGGCCACAGGCAGGGACACCTTCCACTAGCCCAGGTTGCTTCAAGCCCTGTCCAACCTGGCCTTGGACACTTCCAGAGGTGGGGGAGCCACAGCCTCTCTGGCCAACCCATGCCAGTTGCTGAAGAAGATTCTGGGTGCAATGGAAACACTAAATATGCTGAACAGGGATCGGCATTACAGCCCTCCAGCAAAGCAGCTTCATCAGCCTGTGGGTTTGGTTATGGCTTTGGCTATTTCCAGTTCCCCAGGTTTGGGCTCTCCCTCACACACAGCTGGGCTCTAAAAGCCACTGTGTGTTTACAGTGAACACACTGACAGAGCTACAGCCAGGGTCCCTTGGGGGGCTGTCCATGAGCCCCTGCCATGCTCATGTGTGCCAGGGCAGCCTCAGGAAGGCACCTTGAGTTTCCCTGCTGGAAATGCCCAGCAGGTACCAACTCAAGGCCAAACTGAATCCAATTCTTTTCCAGAACTTCTGTTAAAGTGCTGGCAAACAATGGAGCAGCTGCCAATTACTGGTATTGAAAATCACATTCGTGTTGGAGCAATTTACTGCAGGGCTGAGCTTTCTTTAAAAACTGGGTTTATTTTCTCAATAGAAAATTCCCTGAGGAAATCTCCCTGGTAACCAGAGATTATGTTAAGGGTCCTATGAAAATGTACTGCTGGTTTTCATGGACTCCTGGAAAAGAAAATTTTACCAGTAAAAAATCCTGATCAGTAATTATCTTGCAAATGTTTCAGTCCAGATGCTGAATTTAAGGGCCACATTGCTCCAAAAGCAGAATTTTAAAGGTGGAATAGCATGAAGAAATGATGCTACTATGACAAGTCAAAGGTATTGGTAAAAAGGATTGGAGAAATTTAATTTGATGCATAATCACTAACAGATTAAAAGGGAAATAACTCCTGACTCTCAGTCAGAAAGACAAATCTCTGAGTGTAACGATTAAGGCAAAATGGATGAGCTGGCAGGTTCGGGTCTTGGCAGTGTGAGCAATTAATTAAAAGTGGTCTGATTTATAGATATTGCAGTTCCTGGTGGATCCTTTTTTGAAGCATCAGCTGCTGCTCTCCATTCCACATGGGTATCTGTGCAACAAGAGGTTTCAGTCTCACCTTCCTTTATGGCACTGCCCTAAAAACTACCTCTGTGAGTTTTCCCATATACCAGCAGAGCTGTCAGTCGATTTGAAAGTGTGCTTTAATACCATGCTGAAATGAACTGTGTCCAGGTGGAGCAGCAGTGCAGAGAGAACTCTGGCATGATTTAGGACATGCAGTTGGAATGGGAAAGAGAATCCAGAGCCCCAGAGCAGGTTCAGCACCCCTTCCTCCTCCCCAGTCTTTAGGCTGTGAGGCTCCATGAGCTGCTTTCTTCTGCTCCTTCCTTTAGAGCTGTCCTCCCACTCTCTTGCTTCTCCAGAGAGGTTGTTGGGGTTTTTTACATCTTCCCTGCTGGGAATACAGATCTGGTGGCAACAGTACCCAAGGGGGGCTGCGAGGGAGCTGTAGAGAGGGGCTTTGAATGAGAGCCTGGAGTGATCAGAGGAAGGAGAATGGCTTCACACTGACAGAGGGAAGGACTAGATGGGGTATTAGGAAGAAATTCTTGTCTGGGAGGGTGGTGAGGCCCTGGCACAGGTTGGCCAGAGAGGGTGTGGATGCCCCATCCTTCAAACTGTTCAAGGCCAGGTTGGATGGGGCTTGGAGTGACCTGGGACAGTGGAAGGTGTCCCTGCCCATGGCAGGGGATAGAATGAGATGGGCTTTAAGGTCCCTTTCAGCAGAAACCAGTCTGGAATTCTGTAATTGCTATCAAAGCTCCTTCCCCCAGCAATGGTCTCAGCTGCTGGGAGCTGTTACTTGGGAACATTTGGTTGACAGGAATATTGCCTCAGCTGGGAGTTACATAACAATGCTTCTTTGCACTTGCAGAACCACTTCCCATTCTGATGACAGATGACTTTCTGCTTCCAGACTGCTGTGCTTTAGTAAGAAAGAAACATGTTCTGTGGCAACTAATGCTTCCAAAATGCCCTGTAGGGACGACTGGCCCATTCCTTGCACCAGCTAGGCATCCTGGTTTCCTGCAGCTCACCCTCTGGATGCAAACCCCAGGTAAGCAGCTGCACAGCTCCTTCATCAGTAGCCACACTGTGTTTCCCTGCCTGGCAGCACCAGTCCCAGAGCACTGAGCCCTTGATCCACCGCCCAGGCAAGAGCCACCAGCGTTCCCTCCACCAGCCTGGCCAGCTACTCTTCCCAAAGGACTGGGAAATACGGAGGTTTTGAAGCCACAGAGAATAGTGCCTGATGCAGCAGGAGAGCCTGGGCAGGTTTTCCCCTGTGGTACTCGGGAAGGTTTGCAGAGTGCAAGTGACTCCACTTTGGCAGCAGCATATGGAGGGATGCTGCGTGAGCAGCTCTGGGCTGAAGTCTTTTACAGGGATTTACAGAAAGTTCTGGCAAACTTGGGTGAATTTTGGGTGAAACTCTGGGAAAGGAGGGAGTTAGGTGTTTTGGTGTGTGCTGGGTCTTTGATCTCCCTGAAACAAGCATCAGAAGAGGTGGAGGAGAGCAGTGCCTTGTGAGAACCCAGTGGGGGGAGCAGAACTCTTCTAAAGTGTTGATGAGATGTTAACACAGACCCAAATGCTGCCAGTCCATCTTTTTGTGCTTTGGGCCTCTGCATTTACAATCCTTGCATCATTTAGGTTGGAATGTAGGTTACCAAGCACTGCCCTGCACTGGTGTGCTCATGGCCTGGGATGCTCTGGTGGATGTGGCTGTGATGCTTGTTAGACTGGGGTCTGTCACCCCTGAGGTTCATGTGATGCATGGGGAATTCATCCAGGAGCACAGAAGTACCCCCAACCAGTACAGCCTGAACTGGGATAAACACTGCACACACAAAAAAAGAACTGATTTATATCTCACCACATGAGAAGTCGCATTTGCCACAGAGCAGCTTGAGCCTCTCTGCCTAAAAATGTGGGAAATAAGAACATCTATTTCTCAGGTTCTTTCAGTAAAACAATTAAAAGGGTTTGAAGATTCTGCGGCAACACTGCTTAACTATTTAAATGCTGCTTGGGGCTTTTTTCACATTCTGGTTGGAGTTTTGGTTTTCTTTTTTTGCCCTCCTGGTTTGCTCTTTTATTGAACAGTTGTCTGAAATCAGTGGTGTCTGTGGAACCTTTTTGGTGGATCAGTTTTAAAAGCAGCCTTGGAGTACAGCATCTTTCCAAGCAACTTGGCACAGCTGTGGCTGGGGAGCAGGAAACCTTTGTTGGTGTGAGAAATGTTTTCTGTGTCCAAAGAAGTAATACTTGTGGGGATTTACCAGGGAAAATGTTCCTTCATTTCCATGCCTTGCTGATATCAGTGAAGGCCCAGGGCAGCACCTCTGGTTTTTCTTGTGTTGGTATGGACTGTTGAGGCAGTTTGCTCTCAGGTTAAATCTGATTCAAGTCCTCTCTGTCTGCCTGGACAGGCATTGTTCCAGTCCTGACCTCTCGTGCATTCTCTCTTTGGTGTCAAAATGCAGGCAAGGAGCAATTCAAAGCTGATATGCCTCATTTTAGCAGGGGTGTCTCAGCTCGGGTCTGGGAACCAAACACAAGTCCATTTGACAGAACCAAAGGCTCACTGAGATTGAGCTCTGACAAAGCTCTCAGTGGGCACTTCTGAATTGAACAAACAGAAACCTCTGGTTGGATCACTGCTGCATTATGCTGTGCCAGGAGACAGCAGGGCAACCTCTCCTCTCACTTGGTCTACCTACAAACTTCTCCAGCCCTTCAAAGTGTGAGATTTATTGTAGGTAAACCACAGAAGCTCTCCAAAGCGTTCCCTGCCTTGTCCCCTTGTTCAGACAAGGAACAGGCACTGGTACATGCAGTGAATCAAGCTGGATTACAGTGATTCGTAGGTGAAAGGCTTTTGGATGCCTGCTCCAATTCTTTTGTTGGTGAGGAGGGAACAAACCCCATCATTTAGACATGGCACAAGAGGAACAGAGGTGGGGGTGAGGGCTGGCACTGCTGGGGAAGCAGAGCTCCGTGGAAGCAGCCCTGGAAAACAATTCATTACACTAGATCCCATGTCTTTGTGCATTTAATGGGCAGCACTGTAGCCATGACTCACTGGACCACCACCACCGTTGTCTAAAAATACCTCAAGAGAACATTTCAGATGGATATTGCAGTGAGTCACCCTTTCCAGAAAAAGGGCTTAAGGAAAAATTAATGTACTGACAGAAACAACTCTCCATCTCCAGGGTGGACATTGTAAGGGAGCAGATGGGCCTTGGTCATCCCATTGCATCTGTCCCTGCTGCCCAAGGCTTGCTCTTACCCTGGGACCTCTGTCCCCATGGCAGCTGTGACATAAGCAGCCAGGCTTTCTTATCAGGTGCCACGCTGAGGCTTTGGCAACAGGAGCTCTAGTAACATCCAAAGCCATGGCCAGATTCCAGGGAGAGAAAAGCAGTTGTGTGTTGGCAGGATGAGGGACAGTGGCGCATCCTTGGTGAGGTGAGTTGCTAAAGCACTCACCTGGAGTCACTGCCCGGGTTCACGTGGGGTCCCAGCACTGCTCCGGGGTGAGTCCGTGCAGTGTCAGTGCCTGTTCTCAGAGCAGGGCCATGACTGAGCCCAGACTCGCAGAAGTGATGCTCACCACTTTTTGGTGGGGACTTTCCCAGTGCAGTTGATGCCTCCCTGAGTCTGAGCAGCCTGGAGATCCCGCTGCCCTCCAAGCAAGGAAGCTTCTGGGACAGCCATTCCCAGATCTGGAGCTCTAGGAACTCCTCTTGCTGCCCAGCAGTGTGGCCACCTCCACAGACAAAAAGGGATTTAAAGTGGAGTCTTAAACCCTGTTTGTGCTGATAAAAACCCAGGGTGTCCAGCGACCCCAAGGGAGCCCCCTGCCCAGTGCCAGAGGGGCTGTGGATAAGTTGCTCATTTTCCTAAAGCTGTCCCACAGGCTGCAAGGAGCAGCTTTGGGCACAGGCAGGGAAATGCCTGCTGAATTCAGGCAGCCCCATTTCCTCCAGTTCCATCGGTGCCTCCCGCCCAGGAGCCCACAGCCTGAATATCTGCTGCTGGAGTGTTAACCACAGCTTTGGAAAGGGCAGCTTTTCCACATTGCTGCTCACAGGGACTGGTTTGAGCCCAGGGCTCAGCCTGGACAGTTCTGAAACTCTAAGCACAATTTGTTGTGCTATTTGGTCGCTTTCTGACATTACCCGGCTCCTTGGAGATTACATTCCTTTTCAAAATAGCTCCAAAATGAAACACTGCTGTTTTCTATGAGTTTTTATTGTGGATAGGAGAAGAATGGGATGGGTTGGGATCTTGCCTGAGGCAGTTTGTTAGGCACTAGGAGAAAGCTTATAAATAGAAGAACAGGAATGAAGCTTGGGGTAGATTTAAGAACAAATTCAGTAATTCTTTGCAAACATTAGACCTTCTCACTCTCTGTAGCTACTTGAAAGGAGGTTGTAGCCAGGTGGGGCTTGGTCCCCCACATAACGAGGGACAGGACAGGAAGAAATGGCCTCAAGTTGGGCCAGGGGAGGTTTAGGGTAGATACTGGGGGAAAATTTTGCACAGAAAGTGTTGTCAAACCCTGGAACAGACTGACCAGGGCAGTAGTGGAGTCACCATTCCTGGAGGGATTTAAGACATGTAGGGTATATAGATCTGATCTGACAGAAGGCCTTTCCCGTGGGTCTCTGTTACCTGCACAGGGACACACTGAGAGTCCCACCATGAGGATGAGGTGGGGAAGGTGGCCCAGGCAGGGTTGGGAGGTGGCTGCTCTCTGTGTGCTTTGGTCCTTGCTCTGCTCCCTGCCCTGTGCCCAGGAGCGGGGCAATGAGCCCAGGGAAGACTTACATGTCAGAGCCCTTGGACACTGCCTGGAGAGATCATTAGAATTGAAATCAGGGGCCAACACACACAAATATGGCAACTGTGCAGAATGTTTTGGAAGTCACCTTATGCAGCTGGCTGACCTGAAGCAGAGTTAGCACATGGATCCCTTTAGATATTTGGGTTGCTTCCTGTGCTCCCAAGTAATAGGAGTGTTGTTTGTTCCTTTTAGCAGGGTATAAACATTCAGGTTCTCCTTCCTGACCCTGTTGCTTTGATCTTTTTTGCTTTTCTAGCCATGCCTAGTGGCCATGGAAAAATGCATCAGCCTGAGCTGATCTATTTTTCCTTCACCAACAAGGGCAGCCAGTCTTGGGAAGTGGGACAGGGAACTGGGATTGTGGAGCTGCAGGGTAAACCAGCGCAAAGCTCATGAGGCTTCAGGCATGTTGGTGATGGGAGGCAGTGGAGATTTCAGGTCATGATACTTTTACATCTTAGAAAGATTTTTTTTTCTCTTCTTCAGCGTTAAACAGGTTTTAGCATCAGCAAATCAAACCCAAAGGTGTGTAATGACTCTGCCCTTTCTGAGGGCTGTTTTGCTTGAGCAGAGAAGATTAATAGGAAAAGCAAGATTTATGAAATTTTATCAGCATAATTCCTGGGGCCAGGCTGTGAGTGAGCAGGAATCAGATGCTCCTTTTCTAGATTTGTTTGTCTAGATTGTTTGTCTAGATTTGTTTTTGAGCAGTAACACTCTTGTCTCGCCACATCCTTATTTTGACTTTTTCCTTCTCTTCTGATGTGTGTAGTTCTGGAACTGCTGTAAGGTGAGGAAGGGGCACTGACATCCCCTTCATCTGCTCTTTGCCAGTCCAGGGGATGCTCCAGAGCCCCCAGTAGGGATGTTGCTCAGGGTCCCCACTGCGAGGACGGGGTGGCAGCCACTGTGCTGGCACTGGGAGCAAGGGCTGTCTGATGGACAGGTCCCTCTGCCCAGGAGAGCGTGGTAACCTTCTCAGGGCTGAACTGCACTTTTTAATTTGAGAGTAGGCTTCACCCAGGTCCACTGAGCTTGGGCTGAGACCTCCCTTTTCACTCAGCATCAGGCATAACCCACCAGCATGTCTGCCCTCCCAAGAGCTTTACAACTCCTGGAAAAAGGGCTGGAGCAGCAGGAGTCTGTATCAATTTTGGATATTGTGCTTCTCCGGACTTTCTTACTCTTTGCACTGTATTAGTTGGAGAAAAAAAGTTACGAGTGTGTTTAAAATTACCTGAATCAAATGTATCACTAAGGTAAGTACATATTTTAAAAGCCCATATAATTTGGTTGCTAGAGAGGAGTTGAAAACTCTTTCCTGCTATCGCATCTAAAGAGGGGCCATGATCTCCCTGAGGTTAGGCAAGGGTCTGAATTCATCCCTTTTACAGCAGACTGAGCTGAAGACTGGGTCTAGTCAGAACATCTTACTGTTTGACTTGCACCCAGAGTCCATCTGGACAGAAAACCCCTGGAGGCAGCTGCCCACATGGACAGACACCAGGCCAGCCAGTCACAGGTCACAGTGTGCTGATGTCCTGGCTGAACCTGCTGCTCCATGGCTGGGGTTCTTTCTCCTTGATCTCAGAGCCAGCTGTCTCTCAGCAGAAGATGCACTCTGAGGTCCTGGCTTTGTGCAATAAGAGAATGTGGAGCCTATTGAAAGTCTCTGCCTTTGCTAATGCAGCTGGCATTGTCTGGGAAAACCAAACCAAGGAATTAGCAAAAGCAAAACAGTGAAAAGAGCCACAAGTATTATTAAATCCATGAGAGGCAGCTGAGCTGCTTCTCAGTGACTAACAACTTGCAGATGTGCAGGATGAATAATCCCAGTGCCTTGCGATTCAGCTCCGACTGCTGAGCACTGCTGGGAGAGAATGGGCTCAGGATGCAGCCCTGCTCTGCCACCTGCCCTGGCCAGGTAGAGAGATGATGCTGTGGATGTGGCTCGCTGGTTTCCTCGCTGGCTGCCCGACTTCAGAGCTTCCCAGAGGCTGCATCTCTGCCAGCTGCAAGACCCTGAGTAGGTTCTGTAGGATGTGGTGGCAGACACTTGTCTTGGTGCCTAAAAGTAGCACGAGGTCTTCCAAGCACCTGCCCCAGCCACAGCCAGCTCTTCCAGAAACGTGCCCCTCTGCCCTTCCTGGGGTTTGCCTGCCCAGCCCTGCTGTGCCCAGGTGCTGCAGCTGCAGGAGAGTGACCTGGCTGGTGCTGGGGGTGCCAAGGGGGGACTGGCTCTGGCTGTACCCCTGTCTTTACATTCCGTGAGCATCCAGTGCTGCTAGGAAATCCCCAGCAACTCCAGCCATGGGACTGAATGTGATGTTCTCCTGCCTCTAAGTGAGGAAATTTCCTATTTGGGCCTGCAGAGAGATTTTGGAACTGCAGTGTCTATTGCTGTACCTCTTCCTCCTCTAAAGCTGGAGGAACAGGAAGAATGAGCCCTGCTTTGTGAATGTCACAGCCCTCAAGGCAGCCTCAGGATCTGGGGAGCTTGACTCATGATTTCTGCATAGCTGGGCCTGGCAGCTCAGCACTCAATAGCTGCGCGCCTGGAGGACTGACTATAAAAAGTCATGTTTAGATTTCTTCAGCATTCATCATTTATTTCAGAATATGTAGCAGCATGTGTTTGGGCAGACCCAAATACGGTAATTGCTTCATCATCTCCGTCTGAGACAAAGGAACTATCCAGATTCCAACACCTTTTTCTCATCCCAGCCCACACCTGTCATCAGGGTTACATCTATTAAGGCTGTTCAAATCTGCCAGACTCTTACTGTGCTGCTTATGATATGCTCGTGCCTTTCTGAAAGTCCCACCCTCCTGGGATTAAGTGCCCCACCAGCATTCCTGTTGCCCAGCTTTTCCTGACATCTGGGCTCACCTCTTCATGGGGATTACTGGCCATTACCTCCTGCCCTGTGGAAAACAGAGTATTTGCTTCTCTTCAAGGCAGCCTTTGACATATTTAAAGCTCCCTGGTGCCACACCCTTCTGCCCCCTTCCATTTCCCCTGCATCCCAAAAGGCATCTCCACAGCAGGATGGGATTGCCACACTGTGGTGAGGCTCCATCTCTGTGTCTGCGTTTTTGAAGCAGACACTTAGCTGGTGGCACCTGGCACATCCCCATCAGCTCCTGCAGAACTGCTCTCCTCATTAGGTTCCTGTTCATGGGGAACAGATGAGCCTACTACTGCTTTTATTTGATTTAGAAAAAAAAAATCTGATGCTGACCAGAAGTTCAATTTTACCTCATGATTTTCTTTGCCTAGGCTCTAGTTTTGGTTTAAGGCAATTAGGAGCACAAAAATTTTTTTGTGGGTAGCAGCTACCATTAACTACTGAACTCACAGAAAATCAGGCCTAACAATTAGCAATTTAATGCCAGGAGCTTGAAGAATATTTTGTTTTTTCTTTTTTTTTCCCCTTGTCAGTGTAAGTGGATTGTTTAAACTGCATTTAACACACACAGGGTCACTCAACTCTTATTGAAAACTGCCTTAATATTATTTAAGTTTGGAAATGACAAGACGCAAATCAAATTTAGGTCATTTGGCTTCTGAATAAGAACTTTCATTGAGGGATTGAATGCATTTTAACTAATCCACTTAAAGTCAGGCAGTGACTTAATTTAGATTATTTTTCCTAAGCAAGTCTGTCTAGGTAAGACCTGGCACTGCTTTCCAACCCACCCTCCTTCACGTGGGGTAAAGCGGTGTGGCACCAGCAGAATTAAATCTATGGACACCAGCAGAGCACTGGGTTCCAAAGTGTGAAATTAAATACAAAATATATATTTGGGAGAATGAAGTCATAGTCTGGATGAGGCTTTAATTCTTTCATTTTGAAATTGCCACTAGAAATACAGCACATACCTGTTTGGGGGAACAATACAGTATATTGGACAAGAATTTGAAGCATGCCCAGAGAGTGACTTTGCTGTCCCTGAGGCGATACACCATGCAGCAGCTGGGTAGGAGTCTCAGGTGATTTCATGTTCCACTCTGCCTTCAAAATACTTTTTTATTTGTTTTTAACAAAATACAGTGTTCTGATGAGTGTTAGCTTCTTGTATGTGGGGTTTGCATGGCACGCTGTTACAAGTCACCAAAAAGAACTAGGGCTAATTTGTCACTGAAACAAGTGAGAGCGCTGGTGTATGATGTGGTTGCCTATCTTTTGGAGGGGTTGCTTACGTAGCAAACAGTAAAGTGTTCTCCTTCAGGTAAGCAATTTCATTTATGAGTGCAAGCAAGTGGAATTCTGGACAATTAATTAGGAGTTTGGTTCACCACAAATTAACCCATTTCTCCTTCACTGAAGTAGGGACTGATTCTGTTGCTTTTCCAGCACAGCTTCCTTGCACAGAATCACATAATCATTTAGGCTGGAAAAGTCCTCTAAGACCATTAAGTCCACCCATTCCCCCAGCACTGCCAAGGCCACCACTGACCCATGTCCCCAGGTGCCACATCCACACAGCTGTTAAATCCCTCCAGGGATGGGGACTCTGCCACTGCCCTGGCAGCGGTGCCAGGACTGGACAGCCCTTTCCATGAAGATGTTTTTCTTAATATCCAACATAAATTTCTCTAGCACCACTTGAGGCTGTTTCCTCTTCTTGGGGCTTTCCTGGCCATTGCCACTCCTGTGCATTTCGGTGCCATGGCTCTGTGGAGGGAGCGGACCAGCTCGTGGGATGTGATAAGTGAAGCAGCATTTGAGGAGTAAGCCAAGGGCTCGTGCACTTCCCTCGCTGGCAGTGGGACTTTGCCGTCCAGGCTGGCTGTGCCGGCTGGTTCCTGCGATAGCGTGGCAGGGCTGGTGGTGATTGCCAGCTGCAGACTATCAGCTCCTCGCAGGGCTGTGCAGGAGGGCTGCCCACACCGCCCTGCTCCCTGTGGCTGGAAGGGCTAGAGGTTTGTGCTGCATGCTAAAAACATACTGGTGATAGGCTCTATGGAAAATAGAACATGACTTTTTTTACGTGGATATTGATTTCTGAGAGATTTTTAAAATATAATTTTTAAATAAAAACTTAAACTAAATTAGACTGAATAACAGATACCAATTTTCAGACACAAATGTATCAATCTACTTCAACAAAACATTAGCGTATGTCAGAGTGCTGGTTTGCTGTCCTTGTTTTATGTAGGTCAGGCCATGCCAGTTGTGAAAGTGACAAACTATTTCTCTAAACTGTCACCTGCTGACATTTAAATCACATTGTGTGTCAGGAACTTGGGCAAATATTTTAGCTAAATTAGGTCGAGGTGGCATTGAAGAGATGAGACATCAAGGAGCTTGTTTTCTCCTTTCTTCCATTACTTGTAAACAAACATTGGCTGTGAGACCCTGGTATTTACTAAGTCTGAAGTGCTGAAGGACATAATGACCAAAAGCAATCACAGCTATTTCACTAGCAATATACAACAGCTCTACTACAGCTTTAGTGTAATCCACCAGTTTGGAAGGCAAAACATGCTTTGATGAACTTGCTGCCTCTCTGTATCTCTCTAGGGAAGTTTTAAACTATTTCTTTAAAGTTTTAGAAGCAGTCTTGTACATATTTAACCTTGTTGTAATTAACAGGTAGAGGTGCTCGTTAAGCAGAGGAGCAGTTTAAGTGTGTGTGCACAGCCTCACTGTTTCTGTTCTGCTCTACCAGTGTCCAGACAGCCCTGTTTGTAACACCCAGTGCACTCAGTTTAAGTGCCATGAAAACCTCTGAGCCCTGGTGAGACGCCTCTCTGGAGTCTGACTGACACCTCAGCCCACTTTGGTGCTGGGGGAGTCAAGGCTCCCATGTGTTTAAGCCTGTTGTGTTCAGCATAAGATTAATAAATCTGATATTCACCATAGAATATGAAAGACTATTTTAACAGAGCTGGAGAGGGGTATCTTAGAGACCAGAAATTCAATGCCCTGTTTCCTAAGCTGCACAGGAGTCATGGCTCTCAGTGAGGATGGAGGCATGGCTCTACATACAGGTGGAGTAACATCTCTCCGTATGGATGGAGTTACAGCTCTCTGTAGGGGGTCACAGTTCTGCATAGGAATGTTTTTGGGTGTCTGTGCTGGTTTGCATTACGCTGCTGCCTCACTAGATGTCTCCAGGAGCAACCTGTGTGCTCTAAGATGCATCCCTTGATAAATCCGAGACTGGAATGGGGCTGGAACTGAGTCTGAGCAGGAGTTGACCTGTTTCCATGCTATCACAGCTTCTTCTGGAAATACATCTCTGCAATGTGAAGGATCTTGTAATATATTTGTACTCTGCTGCTTAGAATTGGGGAAGAATTTCATCACTTAACATGTTTATAGGCAGATAAGTGAGGGCTACGGCTGGGCATGGGGTAACATCCCAGTGAACTCTCTCTTGGTCTCCTGTCAACCCAGGCATGTTTCATTCACAATTTAGGATGCCAATGAAGCTTCCTACATAAACTACTTCTCCATCTTCTCCTATATCTGGAATTGGGGGAAAAGATGGTAAGCAATAAACTGTATCTCTACTCACAGGAAGAATGAGCAGAGCTTCCTTTCAGTGACTTCAATTAAGCTACTTCAGCTGGGCCAGTAAGTTCAGCTCATTCAGCCGAGCAGCAACATTTCTTCTCATAATTGGGAATTATCTGATGAAGCTGCAGCACTGTGATCCGATTGCATCAGCTTGTGTGTGAAGTGCTGATGAACTGGTTTCGGATACAAACCCATAGATCATCCCAGGGATCTCTGCCACATACAGGTCCTTCCAGTGTGAAGGGAACAAACAGCCCCTGAGGCTGAAAGCTCTTGCACCTCTCCTGCAGACCACACGTTCCTCCCTTGCTGGCAGTCGCCCTTTCCAGCCTTCAGTAAACCCAGGCATGCTGCCGAGAGGGTGGAGGAGAAGGAGAGAAGGATTTATCTGCTGTCTGAAGGGAAGTCACACAGAGTGGCTTGGGAAAGACCACTGTGGTTTCCCCAGGGCACCCACCCCTGCAGTGCTGAGGTGATGGGGACCCTGGAGGGACCCTCTAGCAGGGATCTGCCAGAGATGCCAAACTGGGCTGCGAAAAGAAGCTCTCCTTTGAAGCTGGTACTGTTCAGTCCTTGCAAGAGACCTGGGGGATGGCCAGAACATGTCCTTGGCAACTCGAGAGCATTCCCAAGCTGGGGGGACAGACTGAAGTGCAGGAAGGTGGTAGTGCTGCCGTTCAGGGATGAAGAGAAGCAGTGGACTGTCAGGAACAAAGCCAGGGGAGGCAGCAGGTGTGCTGGATGGAATACTCTGTGTGGGTGGGCACAGCCTCTCCTGGGAGCTTGCCATGGCATCTTGTGGAGCAGCTCTGAGCTTTCCAGCTCTCCTGGGCACACACAGCTCCCCAGGAGGACCAAGGGACCAAGTTTGCTGAGCCACACTGCTGCTGAGTGGTGTGTGGTCACAGTTCCCACAGCAGGTCCTTGCCTGCCTCCTGACCCATCTGCATGCTGTGGGTCTTGATGCATCAGCAGGACCCAGGCATGCCTCACTCATGAGCCACATTCGGAGTGCCAGGATGCCAGTGGCTCGGTGTGGCTCTGCCCATGATGGACAGCATCCCTCCCAGGAAGGCCACTGTGGAGAGGTTCAGAAGTAAAGGGGCAGGTGGATTGGTGCCGATCTGAGATTTATATTAGATTTCATGATCTCTTTTTGTTTTCTTAAACTTTTGCAAGCTATAAACTGTGAACTCTGGATATACGAATGTTGGTATTCATTCTGACACTGCTATTTTCAATATTTACACAGTTACCCATCATTCTTCTGCATCTCAGAATTTTTTTTTGCCTTGAAAACGGCTTCCTGTGGCAAAGAGTCCTCCAGAGCAATTTCACTGGCTGTAATAGCATTTCATTTGCATTTGTTTTGACTTTTCTGCCCTTTAATTTTGTTAAATATTGCTGTTTCCCAGTGCTGTCAGGCAGGTAGAACAGTAGCTCTCGTGCTTTCCAACAGACCAGTTGTCACCCTACAGCCTTTCTCCAGGCAGGATGCACCCGGACACACCACCAGCCCGCCTGCACCGGCGCACGCCTGCAGAAGGGGAGAGGAGCACGGGAGAACAGTTGATAAGGAGGCACAGAACCACTCTGTTTGTAAGCCAGATCATTGATTTGAGAGGGAACAAGCTGCTGCTGAAATAAAAAAAAGGAAAGAGTCATTCTGAGGCGTTCAGCAATGAGCTATGCAAGACGCAACCTTAAACCACAGGAAGCCCTGATATCCCATGAAGTAACAAATATTTTTCTATTAATACCAGCGTTTTTATTGCCTCTTTCATCCAGAAAGAACCCTAGTTGGCTTTTATGCTCTGCACACTCAATTTGGTAATTGCTTTTCCTTGTCACTGAAACACAAGATATTCCCAAAACACGCCAATAGCAGAGACTTGAGCACTGGGACAAACAGCCCTGGGAAGGGAGCGCAGTGTCTGTCTGAAAGCTCTCAGAGGCTCTGACAAGGGAGGGCTGTTCTGCCTCTCCAGCTCCCATCCCAGTGGCCTCAGAAAGGGAAAACAGCACCTCAAAAGAGGGCTGGAGAAGAAAATACCTTCAAGCCTCAAAAAGGGACAAATATTATATACACAAACAAATACAGTGTATATTATTTCTTTAGTTTGGGTGTTCATCTGTGTATTTAATTGTGAATCTGAGTCAAGAATGGAGGACACGGAAAACTTAAAAAAAAACCCTGTCTGAGATAGAGTACAGAACAGAAGAGGAGGAAGGAAGCCAGCTGCTGCTGTCCTCCTTTAGCCACCAAAGACCCTAGAACCTTCTGGCAGAAGGCAAGCCAGAATTCAGCTCTGTAACAGCCTTATTGGTTTTCCTAGAGAGCTAAAAGAGGGAGAGTGCATTCTCTCTTCTGCCTGCCAGAAGAGACAAACAGCACAGGTTTTGTGGACACATCCTGAGAATGGACCTGCTGCCTCAGAGTTGCTCCCTTCACTTTTTCCATGATCACTCCCTCTGTTCAGTGGCTCCAAATCCAGAAGAGACAAATGTCCTTGTCTGTAGCTGTGTGCTGCCCTGCTGCCAGCCCTCCTGTCTTGCTCTGGCAGGGCTCGGGAGCTGTTGGGCTGCTGTGGAGCCCATGGTGAGCTGCATGGGCACAGCAGGTGTTTCTACCCTACAACTATTTCTCATGGGTCTGCCCAAGGTATCACTCAGGGAGCACAGGAGGGTGTGTTTATTGGCTCTGTGATGGACACTGGCCTTTCTCAGGATGCAGGAAGATTTGGGGTCATACCAATGACTCCCTGAAAACCCAAATTCACCCAAAGGTTTTAAGTGCAAACACTTTTGCTCAAGCTTTTCAGAGAGAGGAGAGCTGCCAGCCTTCAGGAGGAGGACACCCAGCTTTATCCAAGGCTGTGACCTTAAGCTGTCTTATCTAAGCAGATGAAAACTTATTTAAATGCTCTTAAATCAAATGGGAACAGGCGTAGCCTAAACTACTATAAACTGTTTTTACATGGAAATTGCATCAGCTGGGCAGCCTTTTGAACCACCCTGAACCCAGACTACGAGTGCATGACTGAAAAGATGTGGTTTGTCATTGCTGCATGTGGCACTGCCAGGAACTGACCAAGGCATCGCACCTTCAGCTCCTGACCACCAGCTAGCAGTGACGTTCCTGGGTACACCCACTCACTGACCTTCCTCAAGGCAAGGTTGGTCAGATTCACTGAAACTAGTTTATTCAGACAGGTAACTTTACATGGGAGCAGGGGAGGATCACCCCCACTTTCTGCTCGCTGAGAGATCCCAGGCAGGAAGGAGGGAGCTGCCACCAGCAGTAATCAGCAGTGTTTAACTGCATCCTCTTTGCGGCTTGCAGAGGATGTGTGTGTGTATCTAAGGCTTGTAAGTTAAACAGCTGGTGTAAGTCACCCATCTTACTTCACAGCAGAGAAGCAACTGTACTGAGCCACCCCTGTCCTGCTGGGAGTCTGTTGCTTTGAACCTTGAGGGGCAGCTGTGCTGAACTGCTCAGAGCATATGTACAACCCGATAATGTATGCGTACACCCGGTAATGCCTGAGGTGAAGGGTGAGGCTTTCTGTTTAGGCAGAGACTGGGAGCAAGGGCGTAGGAGCTGTGCTGGAAAAGTAGGGCCCTGGACTGAAAATGCAAGGAACTTCCCATTGTCCCTTCTGGGCTGCATGGACTGCCATAGGTGAGTGTTCACAGCAGTTTCGTGTAAGAAATACAACAGCAGTGATATGTGGTGATTCTGCCATGCAGGTGCCTTGAGGTGGTCTCTGCTGGGAAGCACTGCCCAGCTCCAGTCTGATGGTGCCCCTGTCTGTGTTTGGCCAAAGCTCCAGGGCCACTCTCAAGTGCTGGCATCCACCCCCCTTCAGCCCTCTGGATGGACTCGGGGTGCTGCCCGCCAGTTGGGGATCACCATCCCTGACAGATGGATTCTGACTGGCCAATGTATACTGAAACATTCTGCTCTGCATGAATCCCAAATATTTTTCTCCAGAGTTGAAAGCTCTTTGTGAAACTAATCTGCCAGTCCAAACAGAAGAAAATCTCTATTTGGTCTGAAGAGCAGAACTTGGCATGGCCTGCAGGAGAAAACGCCAAGTACGCAAGGCTGTTTTCTCTCCTTGCAACAGTCACGGCTGTTCCTTAGCTCCACTAAGGCACATCTGGCTGTCATCTCTGCACATCTGTACACTGTGATTTACACGGTTTTCTCCCAATGCTTTATGTGATTGTATGCTGTGATGAGGCTCTGGAAAGAAACAAAAGTGCCCCTTTCTGCTTCTCTGAGAGCCAGCTCTGTGGGAACCTTCCTAGGGTCCTCCTCAGAAAATGATCTACCTAGCAGCAAGCAGAGATGCCAGCAGTGACTTGTGGGAAATGCATATGCATCAGTAAACCCTTGCAGGATGAATCTGGGAAAGGAAGACTTTTCTTAGCACCTCTACTCTTTTTCAGTCCCAAGGTGAGGTTTCATGCACAATCGAACACCATTATACAGATTCAGACTTATAAGTTAGTCCTGTTTAGTTTGGCATTAAGACTGGCTCCTGGTCTGATGGGTGCAACAAGACTATCAGCCTGGCAGTCCTTCCATTGTTATTTTGGGTGGGATCACACCACATGCAGGTACTCAGACACTGGCTGGAACCTATGAGCAGCTGCTGAAAGCAGCAGCAGCTTCCTGCCCTACAGAGGCTGTGACAACGTAAGAGAAGTTTGTGCATCTGTCTCCCACTGTCAGCCCAGCTAGTGCTGAGCCAGCTAAATAAGATTTCCTCACTTGGATTGCGGAAGAAACTCCAAAGAACACAAGGAGGTTCTGCTACCTGCAACCACCTCCAGCAGTCACAGCACCTCTGACCTGCACCTTCACTGATTTGCACTCAAAGGGCGCCAAGAATTCTCCGATTCCTTTTCCTTTTTTAAGGGGGGGGGAAGTCACGTGGCACATAGCTGTGATCTAATGGCCAAAAGGTGACACATTGTTGAGTTTCTGCACTGCTCATGCATTAACTGGTCAAAAGATGATCCTTGAAGAGTACTGAAATGGCCATAAGCAAGAGTGAAAGGACAAAAGTGGCAGAAGCAACATAAAGCAAATGCTACAAGGTTCAGCAGCGCCTTAGTCACATCTGTTCTTTGTCTAGCAGGTTTTCTTTCGTGCAGAAGACTCCTATAGAAGATAAATATAAAGCTTCCCTTTCAGGAGAGTAACATCCATGGCAATTCCCTTCCTTCTCTTTCGTCCTGCAGACGAAGCAGTTCAAAGCCTGTTCCACCCACACGCTAGTTTATTAGTGGGAGAGAAGAGGGAATTCTCCTGTCTTACGCTCCCCAGAAATGGAGATGTTTCATGAGCTAGTAGTCACTATGCTAGTAAGGAATTTGTTAAATTACTTTGTATTTCTGAGTGGGAAATTTGGTCGTAAGCTTCACAGGCTTTCCAGATATTCCCTCTCTCAATTCTCCAGACAGCAGGCTCACACCTGGTTTTTATGAGGAGTGCTGCAATGGGATTGAGAGGAGGCTTGTGGTGGAGGGGAGAGTAATGACTATGCAGTGACTTTCAGGGTCACATTTTCTAGAAGTTACAGACTTCAGAGACATTTAGATTTGAGAGAGTATTTTGGGAGTTCTGTCATAGTGCTCTGTCATGTCAGCAATAGGGACATTCACCCCCAAACTCCTCTCACCCCACAGTGGGTTGATTTGCTTTCCCGTGGCATCAGTTTGGAGTCAGCAGTGGGACAGCCAAGAACTCTTTCATAAGATGGGGCAACTTGCTGTAGTGTTTGACAGCACTACAGGTTTTGGAGTTGTTTACCATGGGATAAAACCTGCCCTGCCAGGGGGAAGGGAGTGTATCCTACCCGGAAAAAAACACAAACCAAAACAAAACTCTTCTTCTATATTTACGTCCGAGGTCAGTTGTCAACTCCATTTACTGTCTGGATGGGAGCTGGCTCTGCCTACCCAGGGCCGACAGGAACACCACAGTTCCTACAGTCGTCTGTAGGAGCACAACTGGTAAATGTACAAGAGCAGAGCTGGAAACTGATATGCTGGTCAAGTTCAGAATCACAAGAAACTGATGATGCTACCCCAAGAACGAGACTCTCTCTAACAAGAATGGTTAGGAACTAACCCAAAATGTTGACAGTGACAGTGATGAGCCATGGTAGCTCTTGGGAAACAGACTAGGAACAGAGATATTCCTTCTGCTCATCTGTTCAGCTCAGCTGAGGGTGGCTTTCCAGACACAAAAGGTAGATGTCATAGAACTCCAGTGCCCTTCCTGGGCAGTGGTGTCCCTGCACAACCGCGGGCCCTGCAGAGGCAGCTGCTCCCTTGTGTGTGCACGACACTTCGGGTTCGGCGGAGTCCGCAGGTATTTGTGGCAATGTGGCAATACTGAGAATGACTTTACAGGGAAGGAGGGAGGAGAGGATTCCTGCCAGTCCAAGCTCTCCGGCAGCAGAGGGACAGGGCCGACATGCGGGCTGTGCTGAGCCCCGAGAGCCCCGGCGATGCTGTGAGGGGGCGATGCTGTGAGGGAGCGATGCTGTGAGGGGGCGATGCTGTGAAGGGGCGATGCTGTGAGGGAGCGATGCTGTGAGGGGGCGATGCTGTGAGGGAGCGATGCTGTGAGGGGGCGATGCTGTGAGGGAGCGATGCTGTGAAGGGGCGATGCTGTGAAGGGGCGATGCTGTGAGGGGGCGATGCTGTGAGGGGGCGATGCTGTGAGGGAGCGATGCTGTGAGGGAGCGATGCTGTGAGGGAGCGATGGCCGGCAGGACTTCCCCTCCCCTTCCCCTTCTTCCCTTCCCTGCCCTTTCCCGCGAGCCGGGCTGAGGGCAGCGGGCGGTGGTCACCGCTCTGTGGGCATTGCCCGGGGCCCACTGACCGCCCGCGCCGTGCCGCCCGCGCGGGGCCGGGGCCGTGAGGGGCCGTGAGAGGCCGTGAGGGGCGGTGCGGGGCGGTGCGGGGTGGGCCCTGAGGGACGGTGCGGGCCGGGCCGTGAGGGGCGGTGCGGGGTGGGCCGTGAGAGGCCGTGAGGGGCGGTGGGGGCCGGGCCGGGCCGTGAGGGGCG
>JAWWEE010000105.1:5510766-5563813 GCA_035221455.1 Xenops minutus
TTTGAAAAAGTAGAAAATCTAAAAAAAAAAAAAGCCAAAAAAAAAAAAAAAAAGCAAAGGCTTTTTGTTTCATTTTAGTGAAAGTCATATATTTTCCAAGGGAAGCATGAGTTTCCTGAACCCCGCTAGCCATGCATTTCCAAAGCACCTCAGGCATGGGGCTGTGTGCACATGGCAGAGCTGTTTGGGAGAGGGAGGCTGAGGACCTGAAGACTCTGGGACTGGCGTCTCAAATTGTTTAAATTGACTGTGCTGGCACAGTGCCAGCTGACACCAGCTGAGAATCTGGACAGAACAACTTGTCCAAGGTCACCTCACGGGCTAATAGCAGAGCAGTGAATTAAACCCGGGTCTGCAGAGTCTCACTTCAGGGTAAATAAAGAATTGCTTACCACTTTTTGGAGGGTCGGCCTGTCTTAAAGCCTTATAAAGAAAACACAGTATCACGCTCTTGATTCTGGTATGATGTGGAGCACTATCCTTTTGTGCCAGAATCTCTGGTTAAAAATAAAAAGTTTTTTTTTCCTCTATAGCATTATTTATTTCCTTAAAGCACTTTGGAATGTTCCAGGCCAGGCTCATTTCTCAGAGGAGAGGGGCAGAGGTGCTGCTGTGCTACTTAGGAGTGGTACCTGTTTGTGCTCAGGTCACCTTTGTGCCTTTGTTTTCCAGCAGGTAGGGAACATTCCCCAGGTGGAAAATATAAGAGTGTAATTTGCAGTTTGGACACGGATTGTATCCATGTCATCTACTTGTAGGGGCAGGCTGTCTTTTCAGCAGTCTGCAAAGAAGTCTCTACAAGCTTGAGTCAAGCCTTAGTACAGAACCCCTTGAAAGGCTTCATCAAGCTCCTACACTGGTGTCTCCCTGGAAAGAGCCAGTCTAAAAGCCATTGAAGCAAACAACTGTTTTTGATAGTTTTCACTATTGATCTGTGGTCATTTATGAGGTGCTTCCTCCATATGTATAGAGATGCTTTTCTTTCTTCTCCCCAAGCACTTGAAAAGCTTTTTCAGTTGCCATCATGATGGTTTAGGTATGGATAAGAGAATGGGAGTTAAATTAAAACTCAGGGTCTGCAACAGAGAGAGGAAGGGCTGAGGAGCTGGTTCTTGCCTGGAGGGAGTCCCACGGCTGAATCCCTCACGTGGGACTGGGTAGAGGGATCCAAATGGTACAAAGATGAGTGGAAGGAGCAGGACAGTGGCTGTGCAGTCCCTGCCCCATGACATGCCCATCCCTGCCTGTATCCTCCCCAGGGGAGCTGGGACTGGCACGAGGGATGAGGGATGAGCTCTCAGGTGGAGGAGGACAAGGGGCAACCTGACACAGCTCAGTGGTGACACCTGTTGACTGGGAAAATGGCTGTGCCGGTGACTGATGTTGGGAGGACCACAGGAGGCAGGAGATATTTTTGTGTGCTAAGCCTTAGTTTGGGCCATCGGTGTGAAGAGGAGGAGAGGAGGCAGCACGGGTGTTGCAGTTTGTTAGCAGAACCTGTTGTGGGAGGGAACCTGCAGCAGGACATGATTTATTTTTTCCAGGTAGCTGAAGCTGGCAATTTCACCTTGGCTGATTGAAATGTACCTGGCTTCAGTTCTGTGATTCCTGTGGCTGCTGGGCTTTGTCCTTCTCTTTCCTGATTACCAGATTTATTTTTAGATATGTTTACTTACTTCTAATAAATATAAGAGAGAGATGTCCTGAGGCTTCTATATATATTTGTCTGTAATTAAGGTAGGATTAATTGCTTAAAATTGTGTTTAAGGCCCTGTTCTGAGATCAGCAGATAGGAACATGAGATAAGAATGCATAATGAATATATTATGTTATAAATAATGGACACAGCCAGTGCACAGGCATCCCTGAAAGGTAATAGCTCTTTCAATATTTAATTAAGTGGGTACTGTAGGGAAAACACTCTCTGTGACTAAGATAATTTTCAACCTGGCTTAGCAACACACAGACCAGTCTGAATGAGGGCAGAGACCTACATACAGTGTGGGTAGGCACTGTTCATGGTAACACAAGGACAGGTTTGGTGCCTGGAGAGCTGGTGGGAAGGGTTAATGTTGAGGGTTGATAGGAGAAGCTGATAGTATCTGGACGATTTGTTGGTTCTACTGCTTTGCTCATTTGCTGATTGAAGAGCATAGGAAGGATTTTGCTTCTGTTGGCTTTGTAGAACCAGGCTTTCTACAAGGACACCTGATGGGTGCTCTCTCCTGCTCGTGGACCCGTATGTGGCTAACTTAGGGCAGCTCCAGACCAGATCTACTTGCTGGCCAGTGCCAGGGAACAGGGTTGGATGAAGGACCACAAGCACCATAGAACATCTGAAGGACCTTGCTGGGGCTCTTGTTCTCTGGTGTTAGTTTCAGTCCCAGGCACGGGGAACAAAAGAGACGTATTAATGTCGGGGAATTCAGTTTCAGAGGGAGGCCAGCAGCTGCCCTTTAGCATGTTCTTATCTCTGATACAAATCATCTCACAGTTTTTGAACAGATACTGAAAAAGGGGAATTATTGCTACTCCCAAGGCCTGGATTCACACCCTTAACCCTAACTGCCGTTTCACAGTTCCCAGCTTCTCCATGCTCCCATTTCATTATGTTTTAATCCCTGTTCTTGTATGTGCTCCACTATGGTTCTGCCATGCCAGAGTAGCAGGTGATCAAAGGAGACGCCTCGGCACTGGCTTGTGAGCACTGCCAGGGCCTGGCCTGCCCTCCCACGAACCCTCCAGATCTCTCGATGGGCTTTCGTGCTCTGTTCTTCCTTGCCTGGCTGTCAGTGAGTTTTTCTGAATGTCACATCATGTTGAGAGTGCTTCTGGGGAGCAAATCCAGACTTGGTACTGAACAGTGGGGTTGCATATGAGAGCTGATGTCTTGTCTGGGGCCGAGACCTTGTCTCTGTGCTCAGAGTGCCTAGCTTGTGGAAGCAGTAAATAACAACAATTAAATAAATACCAGTTACAGATTTATGTAGTAGTGTTGCAGGGAAACACAAGGGGAAAAGAGTTGTAAGGCAAAGAGACAGGAGAAATAGTCTTTTTAACTTGAAAAACATGTTTCTATTGAAATTGGACACAAAAGCTCCTTTTTCCCTTATGCATGTTTATTTTTTTGCAAGATCCATTTTTTTCTTTATGTTTTGTGGAGAAAAGCATGAAAAAACCCCTCTTTTGTGATGGCTCCCCATCATCATAGATACCGGACGGGAGCCAGGGCTTGTGACAGTCTTTTTTCCTTTTCTTTTCTTTCTTTCCTGGAAGGGGTGGCTTATTTTCAGTGCTCACGGAACCCAGCAGGCCTGTTCCAGCTGCCATCCCTGGGAGCTCCGTGTTTGCTGTGCACGAGGGTGTCACATTTCATATACTTCAGAATTTAACTGTGAAAAAAGTCATGGTTTTCCTTTTTTTTTTTTTGTGGAGGGAAGGAGGAAGAGCTGCTATGTTTCTTTTCCCAGCATGTCTTTATGGTACTTTCAGACTAAATGTAATTCTGCAGAATTACATTTAGCTAAAAGTGTAAAAGAGGACAAACCAAACAAAATAAAAATACTTTCTTTCAGGTTGATTAAAACATTTTGTCTGACCCAAAACTGTCTTTCCTCCCATTCTGTCAGCCCCAAATTAGGAGACAAATACATAAATGTGGGGGAAGAACCAGTGACTGTTCAGCTTCCGAGCACAAAACTCCTAGTCAAACCCCAGGTATTTGTCCCTGACACATGCGTTTGGAATACAACCTGTTTTTCACTGCCTTTTAAAAGGTAAATGGCTTCTCCAGGGAATTACACTCCTTCTGTAACATGTTACCCAAGCCTTCTGAGAAACAAGGGTCTGTCTATTAACAGTGAGGCTCTCAAGCACTGTTTTTTCAGCCTTGTAAGGTCGTGATTTCCAGGTTCCAGCAGCCACAGGATCTTGGAACTGTATAAAAAGTCACAGTGTTACTGATGGAAAAGCAGTTTTAGGTTATTTTTAATTAATTGCTGCTAATTTTTTCCTTGCTGTCTACCACGACAAAGGAGAATTGTGATGCCTGGGTTTAGTAGGGCAGCCTGCAATGATTCAAATGACTTGTGGTGCAGCCACCTGTAGCACAGTCTTACTCCTGTGATTCCTACCTTCTCCAAGAAGGGAGGTTCTGGTGAAAGGGAACAAAAGGAAAGAGCAGGGAGTCTGGATGTGTTTAGGGATTGCTGGCATCCCTCACAGAGAGCAGAGGGAAATGTTTGGGAAGGGGGTTGGTCAGGAAGAGGAGCTGCTCCAAAGTCATGTTAGGGAGGGAGACTTGCTGCCCATCTTCATTTTCTGCCTCTGAAAGTTTCCTCTCTATTTATTAGGTGGGGAGTGGTTGTGGGGGAGAGTGCTGACATGTGTTAAGGATGCTATCCCTGAAATTCTCTGTGACAGCCACAGAAGCAGGAGGAGCCAAAAGCAGAGTTTGCCAGCTGAAATTAGGGAACTGTTTCATGTTTGGAATGTCACAGGGCAGAAGAAATGGGCAGCAGCTCTGTCAGGGAAGATGTGCTGCGCCAAGGTGCCGTGGAAATCATGCCAGGCAGTCCATGGCTGCCAAGCAGCAGAGATCATGTCAACAGCGTCCAGACTTTCCACTTGTGCCAGGTGAAATGTTAATGAGATGAGAGTGCTAGTGGAGAGTGAAATATCCTGAGAAACCAGAGTGGCGAATCAGGTTAAAAAGGGGGAGATTTGTACCAGCTTGAGAATCACCTGTGGTTTGAGCAGAGTCACAGAGGGACATCCACAGAAAAACTAGGGAAGTTATTAAAGGAGTGAAAAGAGTCACAGGAGGCACGTTAGGGAGATGTAAAAAGTGGTATTTTTTACCAGGTGCTGAACTGTTCTTTTTGAACGTAGGTGTGAATCAAGAAGAAAATTGTGGTCAATGTAATGGACAACCTGATATGAATAATAAAGAAAACATAAGTTTCTGCACAAACTGGTAATGAACAATCAAGGAAGCCTGGAATAATCACATATCTGATGACAGTTTTTGGCACAAGACAGTGAACAGGAAATTTGTCTTCACTTAACTGAGCCTAAACCCAACACTGTTTGGAATGGTGAAGTGCATGCAGAAATCCAGGGGTTCCTGGGGAGTCTGTTTATCTCTCACAGATACTTTTCTGTCCCCTGAGCTTTGCTGTGTGAAGTGCTGCAGGGACTTCACCTGGAGCTTGATGAGCCATGAGTGCATTTCTACCAAGCGCTGCCTGACCTTGAAGTTTTCTTTGCCTGCCGGGTGGGAGCAGAGGCAGACCCCAGCAGAATGCATGTGGAAACTTCACTTTCAGATGGTAGGTAGCTTTTAGGAGTTAAAATAAGCCCAAAGTCACATTTTAACTGCTGCTATGAGAGCTGTAGAGCTGTTGGACCTTTGAAGCATGCTCTGCCCTCCCGACAGCAGTTGGGCTGTGAGCAGCACTCAGCTGGGCCTTGTTAGGCTGGGAGGGGCAAAAACTTCCTGGGGCCCTTGGTGGGCTCTGTGTGCTTTAAAAGGGAGCTGGTGAGCCTCTCTGGAGGTGTGTGGAAGCTGTGGAAGGCTAGCTGCCAAGGTGGTAGGTGCAAGGGAGTGTGGAGGCTGTGTTGTTCTCAGAGGGCTGTCTGGCCTTATGCCATGCTCGTTTGAGGGTGCACATGAGAGAGAAGGGCTACAGTGGCAGCATTTGTAATACATGTGGTGTGTTTGAGGCTGGGACCTTGCTCTGGGCTCAGGCAGTCAGCCTCTGATGCCTCTGAAGGGGTCTGCAAACTGGCAGAGAGGAAGGTTGGTTTGGATAGAGACTGACTGTATGATTACTGGTGAGGGAATAGGAGGACTTGTGGCTCACTCCTTCAGGTTTGTGATCCTCCTCTAGGGCCAGGCTGGATCTTTAAGTGAAGTTGTAGTTACTTTTGTGACAGAGCCTGAAGTGTTTGGGATGTAATTGTGCCTGGGGTTTTGTGCAGGCTGCAGGTTTGTTTTTTTTTTTTTTTTTGTTCTAGTGGTCATAGAACATAGAAACATAGAAAATAGCTGGGAGGGTGTGTGACGAGGGGCCCTTGGTGCAGGAACCCTGCCCTGTGTGGTAAGTGCCTGCATCTTGGCCCTGGCCTCTATGCCTTATTCTTGTTAGACAGGTATTAGCAGTGTGCTTTCCCTACCCTTCTACACCTTTCCATGTAGGTCAGGATGTGTGGAAATACAGCTTTGAAATCAGATGTACGGGGCAGGCTGCTTGTCAAAGCCAGGTGTGTGATTTCTGGATGGTTTTTGTTGAGGGTTTTTTTTTTCCCCCTCTGAGGATACTCTATTTATGGTCTCTGCTGCTGCTGATTTGAAAAGGAAAGCGTCTCCCAAATCAGTCTATGAAGAAAGATAATCCATCTGTGGTTGTTGCTTAATGCTTATGTAATCCCAAAATCAGATTACGTGGTGATGGTCTGGAGCAGGTCTGATGGTGGTAGGCGAAACCTGTCTGCAGGGGCTAGCTGGACACATTCCTGTGGGTCCAGGGCCAGTGGCCACAGGGACAGAGATATAGGAGAACAGCTGTGGAGCAATGCTGCAGTTAATTTAGCTGAGTCTTGTTCCTTTGAGGGGATTCACCTGGTCTGTCTCGAGGTTACCACATCACTACTCCCTCACCTCTGCGATAGCCTGATGTGGAAGCTTGTGCTTCCTTGCTCCAGGTTTTTATTTCCTCTGAAATATTCCCCTGTTTTTTTAACTGTAGGAAAATTTCAGGGAGAGGGAGATAATTCATCTGGTTGTGAAACCAACCCTCTAAAATCCAAAGCTGCCACCATGAAAACAATAGATAAAAGGGACAGACGAGAGAGGAGGAAGGGCAAGCATATTTTGGAAAAGCTGTGCTGTTTTTGGTTCTGGCCAGCAGTTTGCATAGAAAGTAGTTTATTGTCAGTGAGAGCTGAGGATACCTGCCAGCTCTGTGGAGCCCTGTGCAGCAGTGCATTATGTCAGGGAAAGGCAGTGGTGACAGAGTTGTCCCCTTGGCTGGGCCAGCCCCCAGCCTGTCGGCTCTTCTGTGTTCCAGTTTGTTGCTCTGTGAACACCTTCCATGTTGGCCTTTCTGCAGCTCAACATTGTTGGGCTGAGCCCTCCCCTGTGGTAGATGAGTTTCTGTGCCTCTCCCAGCAGTAAGTTTGGGTGCTCTGGTCCCATTTGGCTGGCTTGGGCATGCTGGCCAGCTGTACAAAGGCCTCCCATGCCATCCGTCCTGGGGGAGGGCAGGGGAACCTCCAGCTCCACACCAACCTGCTTTGTCCCCACTTGGAAACTGGCTGTCTACTCCAAGGTCCTGCTGCTGTTGTGGCTTGTTGGGGTTCCTGTGCCTTGATTCTACAAATAAATGCATTTGTCAGATCAGAGTGCAATTGGGGAACATGGGGATGTTGTATAGCATTGTAAAGTGGTGTTCTTTGTGCTGGAAAGTGCAGCCAGGATGTGTTTGGCTGTGTTTCTGTAGTGCCGAAAGTTGTAAACTCCAGCTAGAGCCATTTGGAGTAGTGTAAGGAGCTCCTTTGTTCCCACGTGGAGATCTGGGTCACACACAGAGCATTTTCAGGAGTTCTGAAGCAATCTGATCAGTTTTTCTTTCCACACTATTTCATTTTTCTGATCATAAGTAGAACAGATCAGCAATGTTGCTAGAGAGGATGTTCTCACCAGACTGCCACCCCAGCTTGGCAGGGACAGGAGCTCCCAGCAAACACACACTCATGTGCTGCCTGTCTTATATAAAGAGATGCGGCCACTGGAAATGCACCGTCTGCATTGTCTTATTTCTGTTATGAAATGCAGAGCAGGCACAGATATAGGGAAAAATGACTCATGTACTAGTTGTCCATGGGAATATCTCTGGGAGGAAGCACAAGTAAAGCTCTCCAGAACCCATGTTCCGAGTGTGTAATGTAAAACTGGTGCTGGCTAATTGGAGTTGTGGAAAATACCTTATGGCAACATTCAGTGCTTAAAAAATAATTCACTCACTTTGAAATACACTATGGTACAGAACTTTGGAAAAATTCTTTGTTGTAGCAAAGTTTTAAAGGATGTCACAGTGTTTCAGTATAAAGCTAGCAGCTAGAACATTCATAGGAAGAGTGTTCAATCTGGCCTGCCCAAAATGGCAGGGCAGGGTGTTTAGCATGCTGCTAATGGGGGGTGTTTAGCAGTCTTTACCTCTGCTGAGGAAATGAAAAAATGTCTTTGTTGCATTTCCCATTAAGTCATACAATCCTAAATAACTGCACTTGAGAAAGAAAGCTGTTAGCTTTCTTATTATAACTTTTTCTTGGGAAGAAGTGTTTGGCCATGGTTGTGGTGGCCTGGGTTCCTGGCAGCCCTGTTGTAGGATGCTATGGCCAAAGTGATATCCCTGGTGCTTGTGCCTTGTGCCAGCACCTAAAGCAGGGAGAGATGCTGGCAGGCCAAAATCACAGTGCCCTGTGTCCAGTGGGACAGGTGAGGTCCCTGCTGCATAGGCAGCCACGTGGGAGTGGTTAAACTGCAGCTGAGAGTCAATACCTCTTTCACTGAATCTACCAAATTCCACATGACTCCGAGTTTCAGAGTTGTTTTCTGGGTGGGTGCATGGTAGCACAGCTGGTGCTACAGGGCAGACCTTGAGCTGCCTCCACCATGCCACAGGGAGACTGGTGCCTGCATGTGGCGAAATGTGGACTCCTGTTACGTGTTGTGAAGTGTCCCTGTTAGCAAGGCTAAAATGTGTCCCTGTCTTCACAGAGATGCTTTTTCAAACTTCTATTTCCTATTGCTCTGTTCAGCAAAATGTGTTTTAGATTCGAGGTACCTTAGGCAGGATTTTGGGTGCAGTGAACTGCCAGTCTTGCTGTGGGACAGCTGTCCCTGCTCAAACCTGGAAGTATCAGAGGAGAGCTTTTCCTGCTCTAAGCCATCCCATTGAGCTCGGCTGTGGACCAGTTCTGCTCCTCTTTATGCTGATTTTTGTCAATGCTGGATGTAGTCTTTATAAACACTGCTATTGCCAAATTAAGCTTTTCCCCTTCCAAAGTCACCTTCAATGACTTTCTTCTTCTTTACCTCTCACTCAAAAGAGTTTGTCATCCAAGATAGAGTGGAGGGAGCAGGAGAGGTTCTCCCAGAGCCCTGGGGCTGTGGTAGTCCTTCTCTTCTCCCTTGTGCCATTTCTCTGTGCAGTGACACACAGTGAAGCATCAGCTACTTGGAGAAGAGTTCATCTACTTTGAAAGCAGCTTGTATGTGGAACTGAAACTGCTTTGCTCAGATTACCAGGCTGTTTATTGTTATGGGAGGTGTCTGATGCTGCATTGTGGCTTGTGCTCCTTCTGGGAAACGCAGTCCGCTTCTATCAGCTTATTCTTACTGGTGCTTACAGACTAAAACTCCATTCTCTAACATTCGTAAAGCATAGTAAGAACAAAGTGCTTGAAGCTTCAAATGATGACATTTAGTTGACCAAGGTAAGTGTGCGTTTTTGTTTTGTTTTTGTTTTTTTTTCTTAGAAAACTGGGATGCTTCCAGCTGCCTGTGGAGCTGTGGCCCTTCCACCGAACATGCACCCAAGATGGCTCCTGTGTGTCATGGGAGTGTTGGTCCCAGTCACTGCTTGTGGCCTGGAATGCAGATTTCTAGGCAGCTCCTTCCCAAGCATTGTCGCCTTGCTGGTAGCATGACACAGAGCTGCCTGAGCAGACCATGATCTAGGCAAGATAGACAAGTCTCAGGTTGGCCACCTGTCTCCTTGGGATGTACCAGAAAACCTAAAAAAGGGTTGGGATCTGCAGAGGACCTTTTCCTTTGTCTTTAATCACCCTCTGAGACTTTGCTCTGAGATCTGAATCTCACTTTTTGCTTGTGCTCTGTCTCCAAAGTGCTGAACAAAACTGGAAATAGTTCAGAAGTCCTTGTGAGAGCCAATGTTCTGCTTGGTGTATGAGGTGGGTGGGTAGAAATCCCTGTAAATGCAGTTTATTATTAGAGGAGCTCAAGGTCTCTGTTGCAAGAGAGCTGATTTGGTTTCTGTGCCTGCTCAAGGAGGGTGCCTTCTGGCTAAAAAAAAAAAAGTTTTTTTTTCTTCCTCCCTTGAATCTGAACTGGCATGGGATGTGTGGAACTGACATATGAGCATGTGTGTCCAGCTGATTAGACACACGTAGCATGTCCAAGGCTGACCAGCTTTGTGCCAAGAGTATCATGGAAATCAGCCAGCTGTTTTTGTTGATCATTGCTAAAATAGAGCTTCACTTAGCAGCACCAGGGCAAAGCTGAAGGGGAGAGCAGAGCAAGGGGAGAGCCAGAAGTAGTGAGATGAAGTAATCCCCCTTGTGTTTGTGGATGTTTCTTGGTGATGGAAAGCAGGGAGGCTGTGGAAATGAATTGTAGGCATTCTCTGGCTTTGGTGAGATGGTGCTGTGTGGGAGTAATGGTGCAGTTGGCCTTACTGAGAACCAGTATGACTGTACTGGTGTAGAGACATTTCCATCACTGCTTTATGCTCTGTGAGCAGAACCTGAAGGAAGTTGCAGATTTCACATTGGTAAATAAACACTTCCTATTGCACTGGAGAGCTGTGTCATGCCCACAGCCAACTTTCCCAGGAGCAGTTCCACCAAAGTCATTGGGCTTGGGCACAAGATACGAACACAGATCTCTGTTGATCACTTTGGTGATTGACTGCTCAGACCTTTACTGCAAAACGTGACTAGGCAACAGAATTGCTCCTGTACGTGGGTCCCCGTGGTGCAGCCTCACTGCTGCTCTTGGCTGGCATAGCGTGGCTGCAGCACTGAGCCCTGGCTGTCCTCAGGAGCCCCACGCTCCACTGGGCAGAGCTTTCCCAACACCTGTGCAGAGGTTTAGTCATTCACGAAGGAGCCTGCCTAACTGCGTGTCAAGCACAGTGTTGCTGAGGCCTCATTCAGCAGGGATTTGGGTGTAATTCTGAGCAGAAATGGCTTCAGTGTTGTAGAAGCATGTGCAAAGTTCAGCGTAGTTTTGCTGGTCCCTAGCAGCAGTGGAATGTATGTACAAGTGCTAAGTTGAGGTGTGGTTTGTGGTTTTTATGTTGTTGTTTGGTTTTGAACAGTGGCTAGTACTCCAGTTTTAAACTGATTGATGCTTACAGCTCTTGTGAAACCATGGATGCTATGCTCTTCTAGCATGAACTAAGTTGTGGAGGAATGCATCTGACTCCTGTGGGACAGGGAGCTGATGGCAGTGTTCCTTTCTAGTGGGGTTAGAAGCACCATTCTTTCTAACCTGAGGGACCCTAGTTTTTTGAAATGCAAATGTTGTGGCTGCCCCAGGTGTTTAGGAACAGAGTCAGGAGTTGCCTTTCCTCCATGTATCGACTGCTCTTTTCCTTTAGGTTATGATGCCCTGAGCTACTCAGTGGAAAGCAGTGACAAGTGGAGCGGGAGACAGCTGCTGCAAGCTCGAGAGCAGAACACGACTGACGTCCTGGAGGACGGGGGGCAGCCATACGTCAGAAACTGCACTGAGCCAGGTAGGAATGAAAGTTGCCTCTAGCTCCTTGGTCTTGTTGTTGGCTTCCTCACCTCCAGACAGCTGTATTGCTAGCACCTATGCTGCCAAATTTACTGATTTTTAAGTCCATAAACACTGCTTTTCACAGTACAGCTTGCATATAATTTCCTTGAGATTTGGGGAGAGAAGGGAAAGGGTTTTTCGCCATTCTTCGGGACTTACAGGGGTTATGTGCCCCAAGAGAAATTCTAACACACTTCTGGCTGCACTTCTCTGCCTATAATTTTTCCTCTAACATAATCCTTAATAACATCTCTGGACAGATGGATGATTACAGTATTTTTTAAACAGCAAAAGCTGGTACAAAAATTCTTCTTGCTCAATTTTTGCTCGTTTGCATAACTCCAGTATAGTGCAGATCCAGTCTCACAGCCTCACATCTGCATCTGCAGTGATCTTTCCCCCACACTGTGGTTGCTACCTCAGTGCCTGCCATCTTACCATCCACAGCTGCCCTCACCAGAGAGGTCTGTAGGAAGCCTGTGGGATTTTATTTGCTGTGTGTGGGTTTTTTCCCCTGCCTTTTCCAGAAGGTAAAGCAATAACTACTGAGTACATTGTGTTTTCTCAGGAGAGAAAGCAGAAATACTGAGGTGAAATGAATGTTTTTTCTCTGGATCTTCATGACGTGACAAAAAACCCCACATTCTGTAATAAAAACTGATTCAAAGTACTGTAGAAAAGGAAGTGAAAGTAACAGAGTTGAGGTCCTATGTGTTGCTTTGTGGATTTTGTTTGGACCATTATCATAGTGTAAATGTGAACGGTGCTAGGCTGAATGGCAGTCAGATGTCTGAGTTTGCTTGGTTGGAAGGGAAGTGGGACACTATTGTGGTGTCTGTGAAAGTTACCTTTTGTGCTTGATGGGCTGTAGGCTACCTGCAGAATTCATCAGTTCTGCTTCTCAGCAAACTGAAGTGAGTGAAAGAGCTGGTAAGAAGGGGTGCTGTGAAGAGTATCGATGTATCAGCTTGTTCTGAATTATAAAATGTGAGAGAGCAAAGTGATATTAGCTGTGCTTTGTGAAGAATTTTGGGATTTTCTGTTTTACCTGCAACTTGGAGTGATGCCAAAATGGGTCACCAGTCATGACCCCATACAACTTCATCCCACTGCTCCCTCTTAATGCTCAGTGAAACAGCCATGGAGATGACATGACATCTGATGATGGAGCTCAGTCCAGTCTAAGGCAAGTTTGACCATCATCCAAGGAGATGAGGATGAAGAGACCTTCAACACAGTTCCTAACATCAGCTTTCAGGTTTAAAGATGTGGTCAGAAGCAGGGTGTCCTTGTGCAGCCCTGACACCAATAACTGTTGTTATCAAGCAAAACCGATTGAACCCACAGCCCCCATGGCAGCCCAGTCCTTCCCCCAGCTGTGCTGGTGCTCCATAGGGCCCCAAATAGCATATGAGCCACCCAGTCCTGTTCAGAAATGGGACTCACCCGCTGGAAGCCAACAAAAAGGATTAAGCTGGTTTAACATTGAGCTTTGAGTCAGGTCCCTGTACTACCAAATTCAGAACTAAGATTGCACTGGAGAAGCTGTGAAGCTTGCTGTTAGTTAAGACTAGATTTGCTCACTGTCATGAAGGTGGCGAGCTTCTGGACTGTGTCAGGATGGGATATGATGTGTCTAGAAATTCCTGTTGGAGGTCCTGGTGCCAGCCTTCTTTAGTTCCTCTCCAGACTGACATATGCTTGCCCTGATGAGCTGTCATCGCCATCCTCCCCCTGTGTTATCACTTCCACTCCTGCCTTGGAAAGGCTGAAAATAACTGCTTAAGTGTGCTGGTTTAAAGTCATTATCAGTAATAGCAGGAAATAAGTGATTGCTGTAGGAACAAAAAGATCTCGGTATATTCATTTGGACCCTCAGGCACAAAAGTGTTTAAATTAAACAGCCAAAGAAGTTTTTATGCAATTATTTTTTACATTTCCTCATCTTATTTCAAAAACTTCTCTTTAATCAATATTTCTCCAGTGAATCATAGCTTATGATAATGTAATTTGTAGTGCTTGACTGTAGAGCAGGTAACCCTTCCAGGCTTCTTTTTGGTGCTTGTGGCCATTTCTTTGGAGCCCTTTTGGCACTGAACCACAAACCCAGACTTCCTCAGGTGAAGCTGTGCATTCTGATCTCTTTCCTCTTACACGTTCACTCCTCTTCTGCACAATGACTTACACACATGCTCAGCTTTAGGCAGTCTGAGTTCTCCTGGGTTATCATGCCCAGAGTGATGTCCAGAATGCTTCTGATGTTTCTGTGGATTGTGTGTGGTTTCTCAGTGGACTGTCAGCATTGTGCAGATAAAGCTGCTCGGGAGGTCGTGGCAGTGGCAGGAGGGCCTAGCAGGTGTCAGAGTTGTAGCATAATCTGAGATGGGCTTGTGAGCCAGAAACAAGGTGTGTTAAGTGAAATACTCAAGCATGGAAGACACAGAAATTAAACGTGCATATGATGTGCTCATGATTTTAGTGGAGCCTTGATATCTGAATATGGAGGGTAAGGGTGACTCCTCCATCTCTATGCACTTCTCAGCCTTTCTACCTGGAGGTGCAGTGCAAGGCTTTCCTATCTGAGCATCCTTCTGCTTTTTGCCTCTGTAGAATGCAAGCAGCAGTATCTTTACAAGCCTGGGGTTTTCTTTAGTGGGATGGGTTTGTGGATGGGAAATGGGAAGACATAGAAAAAAATTCATCTGTAATTCTTTTAAAAAGGTGCTGTAAGTAGTTGTGGGTAGAGTGAATGAGATTTCGCATGCTCACCACTGTGGGTTTCAGAAGACCTTCTTCACAAGCAGATATAGTATGCTATATATGAAGTGATTTTTTTTTTTTCTTTTTCCTTTTTCTCTCTGAACCTAAATCCAATTAAAAAAAGTTACCTTCCCTAGAGCAAAATTAATTTTATCCTAGAAAAATGAAAAGTAAAAACTTGTTTCTGCTTTGCCAGTTGCCAAACCTTGCTTTCACTCAAGGGAATGTTAGGAAAATAAATTGCTCTAAGTTTAGTAACAAAATGTCCTTGAGGATTAGAAAAAAAGATGTTCTTCTCTCTCTGAGCCATAAGTTGGGTGAATTTGACAGAAATTTTTTTGAACTTCTGCTCCCACACTCTGCTTCTCTTTGTTTGTCAACTGCAGACCTAAAGTGTCAGAAAACTGTGATGTTTGGGTCAGAACCTTAGAAATAAAAATGGAAACATTTCTGCTGCGTTTGTGTGTTGGCATGGAGCTGCATTTTCTCTTCCTGCAGCCTTGGAGGAGAGCTGTTCTGTTGATGGGAACAGGTACTGGGGTTCAGGGGCCTGTTGTATCAGACAGAGGTTTTTGCTGGACCGGGTGCCCTGACAGCTGTATCTCTGGCTGAGAGTACTGTGCGAGGCAGCCGTTGGGTTTGGAGTTCTTCCTTGCAGAGCCTGCTGGCTTCATTTGTTGGAAATATGGGAGATGATTTTTCCTTTTCTGTGCTGCATTCTGGACTTGCTCAGGGCTTGGGGTTTGCTTTCTGGGCTGGGTTTTGCTGGATCTTTGGGACTGTTGGATTGAAAGATCTCTTGGCAATAAGAGGTGGTCACAAATACTTTCTTTGGGACTGTTCAGCCATTTAAGGGGGCAACAGCCTATGTGCGAGTGAGTTGTGTTGCTGTACGGGTGAGCCAGGTACCTGAGCACCTTCCCCCTGACACAGAACCTGCTGTGTTCTGACTGCAGGGCTGTACTTGGACAAGGTGCTAAAGGGGAAGCTCAGAACAACTGGCTTTGGCTGGATACTTAAAAACTCCAAACTGACCATCAAAACCATGCAGTTCCCTGAAAACAGGGCCCCCTGGACACAGATAGGAGGCCAGTGGTGTTCTGAAATTTTGCCAGCATTCCCATATGTGCAACTCCAGGAGCTGGAGCTTTAGGGAGAAAAATAATACAAGCTTGTGTGATTAAAATCAAGAGGTTGCAATGCTGTTTCCCAGTTCATACTTGGTGTGTTCCCTTGCATCGATGAAACAAAATAATTAGAAAAGGAAGGGAAGTGAAGTGGAAAAACAACAAAGTAAACCCCAGATTCTGAGACCAGTGTTGCCCTTACAACTTGCAGGCAGAAGCGAGGTGGTGATCTGCTGCTCAGAGTGCCCTCCTCAGAAAGCTGCTGCCTATTTTGGTGGAATACATCACTGCACATGTACCAAGCAGTTGTAATTAAACCGCTGCTTGTCCTAATAGAACCTCATTAGACCCTTTGGCTCCTGGCTCATGAGCACCCGACCCTCAGCCTTCTGTGTCACAACGTGGCCGAGATGTACTCTGGTAGTCCCACTGGGACTCGTTTGCCTAATTGGTGATACTTGTGATTAGCCTGTTCCCAGTGTAATTGTTGTTTCTGGTGGGAATTGCTGTATTGTCACAGGCTGGCTGTGCAGTGAGGGCTTGCAGTGTTCAGCGAAGACTTGTGTGTCATGCTGGGTGTTGAGTGAAGAACACCAAAGGATAATTGATTGTTGCTACCCAAGAATCACGTTAATAGTCTTGAGAAATTATGGCAATAGGAGAGGAAAAGAGGAATAATCCTGTAGGGAATAAGGAACAAATCTTAACTTGTACACCTTCTGCTGTGAAAGGCACAGGAGGATGCTGTTTGAGAGCCAGTCAGAAGTGCAGCCCTGTTTGTGTGGGAGCTCTCCCTGGTATTCTATTTATCAAGTCACTGTTTTGCTTTAGGCTGCTAGTGAGCTTTCCTAGCCAAAGCTGAAATAGGAAGTACTGGATGTGGAATGTCTGGCTGGAAGGATTTAACAGTGGTAGGGAGCACACAGCTGCAGTAGCCCTACAAGATCCATGTCAGATACCTTTAGGAGGTCCTTTGGTGCAGGTCATTCTGTAGTGCTTCACCCCCTTGTTCCCCTTTTCATCACTGTCCCTCTGGATGCATGGAAGCCTCACAGCCAAGTAGATTTGCCAAAAGCCAGATCTTAGCCTCTTTTGTTTCACAGTGTTTTCTTATGATGGGCTGCTTAGTTATTTAGTTTTTGAAGTGCTGTGCAGGGGAGTGGAAGGGAGATACTCTCTAAAACATATGGATGTGTAAGATGGGCTCAGGTAGTGCTCTGGCTTCTGATCTCCATTCTCTTTGTAGTCTTCATTTGGACTGTAATGAAATGACCTACCTGCAGCCTATTAGTCACTTTTTAATTACAGCATCTCTAACGGATCTGCCTACTTTATCCCTGGAAAAAATGCAGGTAACAAATGTCAATATTCTTCATCACAAAGGAGAAAAATACTTTCCTGAGTACTTCACCAACCAGTTACTACAGTTATGTAGCAAGAACCCATATTTAGAGCAACAGTAGTGGAGTGGGGGAACCCTGTTTCCTTTTTTGATTATCTTTCCCCTCTGAAATAACTCTAAAGTGAGGAGAAATTTTCTCAGTTTTGGGGTTTATTTTGGCTTTTTTCGTTGGTTGTGTTTTTGATTCTTTTTGTTCTCTGTATCTGGAGAAATAATACTTGCTTCATTGACCTTTTACTGAGCTTGGGTTACTCCTTTGGTTATTGTGTGTTGTGGAAAAGGCTGCAGAGAGGTTTAAAATACTGAAAGGGAACCACTGGTTCCAAATCTTTAAATTCCCTTGCATTTGAAAGGTGTTAAGAAACAAAGCATGACTTGAGATGTGAATAAATGTCACGTTGTACCTTTCTGAACTGGATTTTACTTCTCTGACACCCGAGGGTGCCAGGCTACTGCCGTGCATCGCTCTGGTAATCTGAGAAATCTTCCATGAAGCCTGAGACCTGAATTTCTAAGGAGGAGGTGAAAGAAGAATTGTCAAGTCAGACTTGCTCCTTTCTCTTGAAAGAAAAAGTACTTGGATTTTCACATGCCAAGCACGGAAAGCAGCGCCACTGTAGGATTTTGGGTTGGCAGCTGGGAATAGTCAGTGTGGTCCTTTTGTTGGTGTCACTAGCTGCCTTGACATTACTGAGCTACAGATGGTAGCTCACAGCTGTAGTAACAGTGAGTGTCTACCAGATTGGCCAGTTACCACAGTAGTTAATTTTTTTTACCTAAATTATTCTTCTGGCATGGCAAATGCAAGTTGTCCACTTAACATTTAAAAACATATTGCTGCATTTTTATAAAATGTCGTAATTCTCCCCAGGAAAATTTGTGCTACTGTAAGTTTTTGGTTGTTAAGGATTTTAGACTTGCAGTACCAAGAAACTTGGGAATTAAGTCATTTGTCTTGGTGCCTGTTGATCCTGGGCCTTGTAAAATATGTGACTTGTTTTTGCTGGGACTGAGTATGAGGTTTCTGATCAAAGCACATGAAGGACAGTATCTTTCCTAACTTAAGTAACGGATAGGGGTTTTTTCTCTAACTCCAGAGGAGGAAGGAAATGGAGGGGATAGTGCTGTAGGATGTCTGAAACATCAGCTCTGGAGGAGAGCGTTTGATGGTTGTAAGACACGGAGAAGGGTGGCCTGGGACAGAAACAGAAATTCAGTCCTAGCTGTCACAAGTTCTCTAGCTTAGGTGGTTGGTGTGAGTTTGTGCTGCTTCAAGGGACAACTTCAGGAGTGTGTGCAGAAATACAAAGTGTTTCTAAGGATTCTCGGGTTTTGTGAGGTTCTGCACAGCTCAGGTTGTTACTGCACTGGGTTTGGGAAAGATGCTGGGGGTGAGAGGTGTTGCCTTTTATTAGTATTCTAAAATCAAGAATAGAAAATCTGGGTGTTCTTTGATGACAGGCTGTAATTCTGAATCTGGCAAGAGGTATGAGTCTGGTGAGAACACTGACTGTACTCCCTGCTTTGGGCATGTGCTGAATGAATCGAGGCCCTGTGGGATGGGTGAGTGTGGGCACTCCATTGGACTAGAACCCATGTCTTTTACAAGCAGGGTTTTCATGGCCGAGGAAAGTTGTCTTGGGGCAGAATGGACCTCAGAGTGAACCCCCTGCCACAGACAGGGACACCTTCCACTAGACCAGGTTGCTCCAATCCTCTTCCAACCTGACCTTGAACTCTTTCAGGGATGGGCCATTATCCTATTTTAGTTTCTCTGTGATGCCGGAAGGGTAGAGGGAATAAGCTTGATGATGAAGGAAATCAGGGGAAATGGTTATCAGCACATGCTTTACATTTTGGTGCATCTGTAGTATTTCACAGATTGAACAAGAATGATTAAACAGGAGCTCAAGTCTTAAATTTCAGGGCTGAAAGCTGATATAACTCCAAGATCTGTTGCAGGACAAGTCTTTCTTATAGTTTTGTTTTAAGTTTGGTATTCTTGAGCTATTACCACAAAAGAAGAAAAATATTGTCTGGCCCCATGTTGCAGACTGGATTTTTGTTGCTTGTTTTTCAGTTCTTGCCACTAGTTAGTATTTAAAAATCAAAGGTCCAGATTTTCCACAGATGTAAATTATTACTAGCTCCATTGACTTTATTGTGTTTACACTAGTTTCAAACTACCAAGAATCAAATACAACATCCCAAGTCAGGATTTAATATGGGCGGGATGGAGTCTTTATCATCTGTTATTTGCATTTTAAGCAGTGCTCAGTTGTATAGTTTATATATAGACACGTGCATAAACTCACACATGCACAGAATAATGGTTTTATATATTAATGCTGAAGCAATTTAGTTTGCTGCACAGCAATGAGTAAAATAAAAGTATTTAATTAACATGAACCTTTTTCATAGATTGCATAAACATTTTCTAGATTAGATACTGGTTACCTGTATGTGCCAGTCCTCTGTTATTTCCTTGCTGTGCTTGTTTCTGAAATGATGAGTGAATTTTCTTTCCGCATGGTGCCTGGTGCTGGTGAGAGAACTCCTACTTTGGCCCAGGCTCTCCAGATGCACTCATGCTGGGATCAAAGTCTTCTGTGCTAGGTGTGACAAAACCACAGAGAGAGATCCTGTGTACCCTGCAGCTTGAGTAGGTGAGGTGTGAGGTAGGAGGTAATGGAGGGAAGGCAGCTGATGTCCCAGGCTGGCCAAAAAGCCAGGGAGAGGGCTGTGTTCTGATCCCTGAATTGATGCTGTTCTGCCCGAAGCTGTGGCCAGCCGGGGGTGACAGCTGTGGTCCTTGCTGAGCATGTGCCAAGCAGGACGTACTCTGGGCAAAAATGGAGACTAATGAAACAGGATGCCAGCTGCTTGGAATGTTCAAACCAGGCAGACACCCCATAGACACCAGCATGGAGAGCTGCTTGGTGTTTACATGTGCTCATCCAAAGTTACTGGGAGGTTTTCAGGTTTGTTTTTATTTCCATCCCAAATACCAGGATTTTAGGATATCTTAAAATTCAGGATAGCATCAAATATCTTTTAAAAGTCTAGTGCTTTGTCAGAAAAAGTACAGGATGTGGGACAGTTGTTGCCTGAGCACTTCATGAACTGTCTGGCAGTTTCTACTCCAAGCATGTCCTCCAGCTGGCTGTGTACCTGTGCAGGTGGCCAAAGGTAGCAGCCAGGCAGTGCCACAGCTTTCTGTCCCTGCCAGTGGCCTTGGGAGCTGGTGGCATCCCCCATGTGTAGGTCCAGGGCTGAGTGAGGATCTGCTGGTAGCTCTCTAGGCCGTTTGCACAGTCGTGGTTGTGCATCTCTGCTGGAGGGGGAAGTACTTCGGAGTAAACCCTTTTCTTGATTTTTGCATGTATATGCATGTGCACATAAAAAAGAGAGGTGGGATAAAAAGAAATGAGCAGTTCTGTCCAGTATATCTGTAACCAAAGACAGTCTTGAGGCTGCAGCAGTGTTAGCCCAGGCATCTGGTGATGGATGGCCAGGTGCTGACGAGCTGAGTGGCCGCTTCTAGTTAGCACTCGTTAATAGTCTCAGAAGAAACAGACTGGAGAGTGAGCTTCTGCCCTGATGAGTGTGACTTCCCTGTGATCTGAGCACTGTGGTGCTCTGTCCTTCTGCAGCCTGGCAAGCTGTCCATGCCCTGCCCAAGTGACAGTGTGCCCGAGCATCCAGGTGATTACCCACTGCACCAGCTCCAGCCCTGAAGGATTGTGATGAGTCATGAGCTAGTCTTCCCATCTCTTAATTGATGGGAGAAGAGGAGAAAAGGGGGAGGTGATAATTGTTTTGTGTTAAAGCAGGGATAATTACAGCTATAGAATTTTGCTAGAAAACAAAGCAAAAATTAATTATTCATTGTCTGGACTCTGTCATGGCTCAGCAGCAGAGTCGGGGTTCACACATCCTCTGGACAGGGTTCCTATGGTGAAGGTACAAGCCTGCCTCCTGGGCACAGCGAGCTCTGTGCCTTGCCACCCTGCATACATGGATGGCTTCCTCAGGAGGATGCTGCTTTGGGATCTCTAGGGGCAGCTGCCCGCAGAACTAAACCTGTTGCTCCATAAAACCTGGCTGCAGGCTGAGTGCCTAACAAGATCCCTGTCTGTGTTTGTGGAAGATGTGGCCTTATCCATGTGCCACAGCCAGGTCAGCATATCTGAAGCAGGGCCCTGGAGGAGGAATAGGGGGCTGCTCAGACTGGAGGTGCAGCTGACACTGCCTTCTAGCTCCACCTGCATCCAGTGCCACGTTCACAGGGAAAAGTGCAAGTCAAGTGTGAGATGTGTTTACCATTGAGATTTGGGCCAATGGACTGAGTGATGCTTCCCTGGTGTACTCTTGCATCAACCAGTAACTTTCAGTATAATAAGTCAGTAGCTGGTTTCTCTGTATGAAAAAGCTCCTCGTGCTTCGTTTTCTCTGGGAATTTGAGTGTTTTCTGTGCCCTGTGTGACCCTTGTGCTCTGCAGCATTGGCTGCTGAACTCTGCCTCTTGTGAGGATGGCTCTCTCCTGGGGAAAAGGGAAGGAGGAAACAGATTTTCTGGAAGGAACACCAGAGCCACTCTGCAAGCAACCAGGACTCTTGATGTCCTGCAGGGCTGTTGGTTGCTGTGAATGCCCTCAGTGAGGCTGGATGCTACATACAGGGATGCAGCAGCTTTCCTGTAGCCATAGCAACCGCTGGGGATGTGGTGGTAGCTGCTGGCATCCCTGGACCAATAGGCCTGGAAGAGAGGTAGATTTGGGTGGGGCTTCAAGGCCAGGCAGTGAACTAACCCACAGTCATTCAGGTGAATGAGCTAGACATGGGTAAGATGCTAGCCCAGACAGATGAATGGCCAGCAGCAGACTTCCCCAACTAGGAGGTGTCTTCCTTTGTTACTTTTTTCACAGATTTTCCTAACTGCTCCTTGGAACTGCCTGTGTGTGGGTCAGAAAGCACTGTGGTGCAGACATGGCCTTTGCGCCCATCGGCCCCTGTCCAGGTGGGCTGACAGGTGTTGGGTTTGCCTGTGCTCCTCTCTGGGTGGCAGCACACTGGAGCCAGGTCTGGCAGACCCTGCTGTAGCTATGCTGGGGTCTGCAGAGGCTCTGGAAGCCCCCCCAAAGCTGAGGGGTGGGCAAGGGGTCAATAAGGACAGGTTGGAGAGCAGTGGAGAGAGCAGTGCAGATAAATTCCACTACATGAACCATGTCTTGAAGCGAGATTGTCGAATACCTGCTGAGCATGAGGTTCCTGTGCATAATGCTGAACATCCCTTTCTCCCCCATCCCCGGTAACCAGGATTACAGATTTAATCAGGATGCAGGAGCAGACAAATACTTGGACTGGGTGATGGAAAGTTCCACTGAACCACCATCGTGTACTGGGGAGAAGCTGGCAGTGGAGGAATCAAGCTGTTCGTGCAGCCTCCATGCTTGAATTAATTTTATGTTTGCTTGTGCTTGCGTTCTTCCTTTTAACATGTCTTTCCATGCTCCCTTTCTCTTAAAAAAAAAATTCAAGTAAAACTTGAAAGCCTGTGTGTCTCCTGTCCTACCTCCAGTGCATCTGTGCTGAATGGTTTGGATGGAATCACTGTCTCCTGAGAAAGACTTGAAGGGATATTTAACTTGCCTTCAGTATAGAATTAATAAACAGGTGGACATGCAGGAAGGTGAGAGGACCCAGTGGTTCACAGCTGAGTCATGTAATTTGTGGTTGTCCATAATCTGCTTGGCCAAGTTTCCTTGAAGCTTTTGGTAGTGGTTTGGGCGTTGCTGAAGGAGACCTTGGTGCACAGGCACGTGTGCATTTGTGTTGCCGAGCATGTGTGTGTCTGCATACATCTTGTTCCCTCTGCACGGCACGTGGAACTGCTGTGCCCAGCAAGTGACAGCGGAGGTGAAGACGGGATTGACGTTTTTCTGGCAAATTTTTCCGTCTGGGAAATTCCCTGCTGTTTCGAGCCTATAAATCTGGATTGGATGGCCTTTTAAGGGAGTGTGCTGTCAGTCAGTGTTTCCCATCCTATTCTGATTTTGCAGATGGTTGCCATGTTCCCAGGGAGGTACAGACTTGCCTGCAGCCAACTGGACTAGAAGAAGGCCCGCTGCTTTCCCTCCTTGTCCCAGCCCTGTTGATGCTGGTGTGTTCCCACAAAGCCTCTCCAAGTGATGCTGCTCCTGGCAGAAGCCACATGGGTGACACCAGGGTGTCACCCAAAGGGAAAGGGCTGGCTGGCACTGTCCCTGCCTCCTTCAGGTGGGGTGCTGCTAATCTTGCTGGAGCTCAGGCGAGCAGAGGGCTGGGGGGGTTAAAGCAGAGCCTGTTGCCTAATTTCAGAAGGAGATTTGCAAGCAGACCACACTTAATTTACTGTCTTATTTTTCTACTCACACAAGACCAGTGGAAGAAACATGTTGTTTGTAGTTTATCTGCAAAACTTTAAAAACTAAGTGAACTGTTAAAATGATGCTGCTGTGAGCAATTAGCATATAGAAAACTGAAAAAAAGGGGAGGTTTGTGCTTAGTGCTGCGAAGGTGACAAGTCTGTATGCCTTGTCAGGTTTCTGCTCTGTGTTGGTGGCTGTGTAGGTGCTGTAAATGGCAGAGAAGGGAGGCACAGCCTGGTGGTGTAGGTTCTCCCTCTGGGCAGGACAGGCTGTGGGAGGCTCAGGAATGGTTCAGGGTTGTGTTGCCTGTCTGACAAGCTGCACTACACAGCAGCCATGGCTGGGGTGCTCAGGTCTGTAAGAACGAGGTTGGCTGAGATTCAGGGTAAACAGAAACTACTTGGGAGGCTCTGCACGGGACTTCAGGTGTGGCTGTCAGGGCAAATCTATCTTTATTTCTTGATGCGCTTAACATCAGGCACACTGGGATGGTGCTTGAAGTGCTGACATAGGCAAACACGCTCTGAGATAGCATGTAAATGGCTGTGCACTGTTTCTATGGGGGTGAAAATAGTTACAGGAAAGTCAAAATAAATACTTCCCTCAGTTGCCTTTACCTTTTTCCTTTTTTTTTCTCTTAAAACAATTCATTGTTCTGAGTAATACTGTTGCGCTACCAAATTCACTTGAGTTTTAAAAGGAATAGTTTCACCTGCTTTTTAATTTTTGGATAAAGATACTTAAAATTCTCAACTTGCATGTTTCAGTGTGAAGGTGTCTGTGTGCAGGTGTGTTTGTGCCAGGTACGATGCATCCTCTTCCCAGCCCGGAGGCCAAAGTATCTTCTCAGGAGGCTCAGAGCAAGCCCCAGGCTTTTGGAGCAGTGCCCCAGGTTCAGGTCCTGTGGAAGGCTGGGATGGCTGAGGAGGAAGCTGTGCTATTGCAGCTGTCCCCAGGTGCTGCGGATGCAGGCATTGGGCAGGCAGTGCATTCCTGAGGTGGGAGATGTGGATAGATCCATCAGTTTTTGGATGGGAATACTTTGCTTCTAACACTGGCAGCAGTGAACAACTTTGGAGAAGCATTAAATCCTGAAACAACTAAATGTATCAAAAAGTGGGACTTTTATTCCTTTTGTGAGATGCTTTGCCAGCTGTTGTTTATGGAAAAAAATCTAAATCTTTTTTATGAGAACTGTTTTTAGGTTTTGTAGTGTTCAGGGCTGATTTATACATTATGCATTAGTGTGGGAAGGCAAAATATTTATTTACCAGCATGAATATTTAGAGGAAGAATAAGCAGAAATCAGTCTGTATCGATAGCTTAGCCAGAGATCCAGAAGGATGTTACCATTGTTAGAAATGGCACAATTAAATTGTAAGGGAACAGCAAGACAATAAATGGGCCTTCTCTGCTTATGTCTGGGTCACCCCTCTGCCTGCATGGCCTCGTACTCTTTTCTGGGCTCCATTGCTAGAGCATGAAGACATCAAAACCCCCTCTCTCTGTTGGATCATCAGGACTAACAGTAGTTGGTAACTTCTTTGTTGCTGGAAAAGCTGTTTTCGTGGAGCCCAGAGAAAGCAGGGGACATGTGGAATGGTTCTTAACTGGGTTGGCCGTGTTTGGGAGAAACTGAGGAGCAGAGTGGGTTTTCTTTGATTAAGCTTGCTGAATGTTATTTTCAAGAGAGTTCTTTTATAAAGCACTGTTCTGAGAAATACATAGTTCTTTATGTTGTTCCCTTTTCTTTTTGCTTGTGATGAAAGTGTGCTGATTAGAACTCTGGGTAAGCGAGATGTCATTGTTTGGGATGAAGCATGCCATAGGAACAATACTGCTATAGAAGGAGGCCCCAGACTCGAAGTTAATTATATTGCTTGTTGATTGCAAAAAATTGCACCAAATGAGTTTATGAGAGCTGGGCTATCTTAGGAACAAATGGTGTAAGTGGGCTGGAGCTTTGCAGAAAACAAACAATGTGGGGGAAAACCCATTCTTACAGTTCAGACCATCAATTTCAAAACAAGGAGCATTGGGAAGTGACTTGCCTGGGATTGGGAGGTGGTGGTGTGCCTTCTTGAGCTGGAACTGACTGGAAAGGAATGAGAGAATACTGCAAAACACAGTGTGCACTAAAAAGGAAGCTCAGTAAATTCAGGGTCACTTGCAATGGCAGGGACCAGGGTAACTTGGGGGACCCCAGGTACCGTGTGCTCCAAAGGTCTTGTGTTTTCATCACAGACTAAAGATTACAAAGTTTCACTGTTTGGAGGAAAAAATAAAAAGCTTCTCCACCCCTGTCCAGAACACAAACAAAATCAGACCCTTAGGACTTGGCTGGAAATTGTAACGTGAATTTGAATGAAATACAGCTACCAGCAAGCAAACCAAGCTCTGAGACCTGTGAGCAGTGTTTTGATATGATGGTATTAAATAGGGAAGTTGCAAACCTTCCTGGACAGCATTGCTGTGGAACTGAGAGCTGACCTTTAGCAGTTGCAGAATAACACCATGTTGCCTTCCCTGCTGCAGGAACACACAGTAAATAAACAGTGATAAACAAGGGATCAGAGAGACAGATTTTTTTTTTTGAGGTTTTGCAGCCCTCTGGGTACTCTGGGTGGTTGGTTGATGCCTTCAGGAAGGGGAGGAGGTGGAAGCAGAGGATCCATGTGTGCCCCTTGGCAGAATGGTTGCATAGGACAGACTCCCCTGGGCTGCCTGGCACACATGGGAGGCTGCAGAAGATGCCCCTGTTGTGCTTGGTGGTGCTTGGCCATTTAATTCCTTTTCCTGGCAGGTTGTGTGAGGTGGCCACTGTTGGCCGTTTTTATCTGACTGACTTCACTTGCCCTCTTCTCCCACTGAATAATAAAAGTACCTGCACAGCTGCACTTGGTATGGCAGAGGACACAAAGGAGAAAGCAAAGCAAAACCCCCTTGGGCTTTGTGTCCCAGTGGAAAATAGAGAGTATTTCTCAGTTCTTTGAGGATGACTCAGTTCAATTGTGTCTGGTTGGCAGGAAGCACAGAGCCCAAAGCAGCCAGCCCTGAATCCAGAAGGATTTGTGATTGTGCCTCCAGAAAACGTTACTTGCCCCACAGCATGCCCTGAAATAGTAATGTTTGGATAATGTTTTGGGGAGTAACTAGGCTGGAACGTGTGTATAACTGTTAAAATCATAAATGCCAAAAAAGGAAATCCATGCTAAGCTCAAAAATATGGACTCCTCATTCAATTTGAATAAATGTTACCATTGTAATTTGGTTGCTGCATTGTGCTATAGGCTTTTTGGCAGGGATTTCATGGGAGATGAAGAAACAGCAGCCTGATGTTTCCCTCAAGCCTCTTTGAGCCTATTCTCTTAGTTTTGCCAAAGTGTATGTGATGCATTCTTCAAAAAGCCACCTTGGGTTCCTCAGTCTGCTGCTGAAATCCTCTCTGGAGGGTAAATGTGGGACAGAGCAGATCTTGGATGTCCCTGCTCCCCAGCTGTGTGCCAGGGAGTTCACCCTGGGGGTGGGGGCTTGCCTCTGAAAACCAGGGCAAGGGGCTGCAGTTAAATCCAGTAAGGAAGGACTTGGCCTCTCTGCTCAGCTGGACTTTGCATTCAAGGAGGAAAGAGTAGGTCTGGCCATTTGTGCTCCAGTGGACATAATTTGTGCAATCTGCAGTAAGTCGTAATTAGCTGGGGTGGTCTTTGAGGTTGGGGCTGAGCAAACACTCCCAGTGCTTTCTTGCTTTTGCACATGGGCACCGAACCCAGACAAAGCCATTGCACATCTCTGAGCACACAAAATCGGTTTATAGCCCTTACGTAAGGGCGTGTCAGAAATGCCCTGGCAGGAGAGGATGATTAAAAATGCAGAACCCTTTGATAGGGTGAGTTTCTCAATTTCTTTGAGGGAAATAAAGCTATAAGGGTTATCCCTGTGCTTGGATCTTAAATTAACACAAAATTTAATTTGTTGCATTTATTTTAGTCCGTCAGCTGGGTGAGGGTGAACTCGGGTGGAGTTATGTCAGAAAATTAAGCTTTACCCCTCAGAATAAACTACAGAGCTTTTCAGCTGCCCTTGTGCAGGAATTACATGGTTGGTGAAGAGGAGGGGGCCGAAAAGGAAATTTTTAAAGCCAGTAGACTGGTGCTTTTTATTTGCTTTCAGGTTTGGAAAACTTTTTGAACCTCTCTTCTGCAACTGTGAGGACTCAATGTTTTTTCAGTGTTTGGTTGTTTCTCTGGTTTTGGTTTTTAACTTCCTCATGGTTGAAAATATGTCTAAGCCCCCAGTTCTGTGAGGTGGCACTGGCCAAAGGCTGCTGGGTGGTCCTGCAGGGCAGCTGACATGTGGCCCTGCTGCTGCCCGGCCTGGGAACTGGGGATGAGGATGTGTCTTGCCACTGGGCTGAAGGGTGGCAAGAGCCTGTGTCCCCTGGAGAGCTGTGCCAAGCTGTTTAGAAGCTGTCAGAGATTCGCACCTGCTTATTCTTGGGGCTGGCTCTTGGCAGGGTTCTGTCTGGTGGAGTAGGTTGCTTGGGTGCTGATAGCTTTTATTCTGCAGGGGTGAAGGAGCTTCATTCACAGCTCGACCTTTGCACCTGTATGGTAAGATGGCGAGCACAGGGAACGGAGCAGCACCTGGGAGTCCTTAGCCGTTTTCTCCAAGGTCTCCCAAATTTTGGTGTTGGGGGCAATGTGCAGAGGATACTGTGCTCTGGTGCTGAGAGCCACAGGCATATGGCAGTGGTAGGAGTGGTTTCCATGGAAACATTTCAGCAGCATGACATCACCAGCACTGTCACGTTTAAGCTTTTCAAGGCTTTTTGGATTTCAGGAATTACATAACTTTGGAAGGGTTAGGCTGGGGCTTGGATCTAATCAGCATTCAGGGTTTTAGCTAAATTACGTTTTTAAAAAAGCTAAACACCCAATCCAAAAGTGCCAAACTACAGTGGTAATGGCAGTTGCAGCAGCAGTTGCTGCATGGGAATGCTGGTGATGAAGGCTTTGCTCCCCTTCTGTCCCTGAGAGCCCATACCTGCCCTGTTGTGACCCTCCCCACAGCTGGGCACAGCTTTGCTGCTCCTGAGTTCTGAGGGATGCAAGAAAGGAGCACAGGTTGCCTACGGGAGTCAAGGCAAGGGAGTGTGTTCATTTGGAGAAAAGGGGTGGGACAAGCTTCATGGTGCCCTGAAGGTGCTTAAGATTTCCTATGGAGATCCTTTGGGGTCATTCAGCCCTGCTGGGGATTAGGAAGTAATGTGAATTTACACATATGTGGATTTATGCGTAAAGGTGTACGTAGGCATTGCTGCGTTCCACTCCTCCAAAGTGATGTGTTCAGGCAGCATTCATGCTCTTACTGCGGTCACAAACTAAAACATCCGTGTTGGGGCTGGATGCTGTTTTGACTGTGGCATAGATATGCAATGAACCCAGTCAAGTCCCGTGTGCTTGAAGTGCAAGCTGCAAGGCTTTCTGGTCAGCTTGGATAGGCTCTGCAGGCCCTGAAGCCTTAGGCAAGCTGGAGCCACTCTGGGCTGGGGGCAGCAGGAACGGCTGGACTAGGGCAGCTGCAGCAGCTGCTCACACTTGTGGCAGTAACAGCAGCACATAAATAGCTCTCTGGAAAACAATTCCATGAATTCATCCTGCTGCCTGTAGATGCTCTGCACAGTTTTGGACACAGCTTTTGATTTAAGCCTTCTGGCAGAAGGAGATGTTTCAATAAGAAGAAGCAAGAAGTTTTGTGTAGTCCCTTTTCCCTCTGGTCAGCGTCCCTGAAACAGGTACCCAGCTGGGGCTCCTAACGATTATTGTAACAGAGTATTCCTATGTGTTTGACTCTTAATGTTTACACGCATCCTGCTGGGAAGTGCTGGGCAGGGAAAACAGCAGCATGTAGTATCTCCCAGCTGCCAGTTTACTCCAAAATCTTATTTGGGAGTCAGTAAAATGAAAGACATGAGTTAAAAAGGTATTAGCAATGATATTAGTGTTTCTCATCTTCTTAAGAACTTATTCTTTCCTAATTTGCGGTTTTAATCAAAGTGGTGAGTCTGCAGCAAACACCCACCTTTATAAATGATTGTGTAGCTCAGGTGTGGATTCGACTGCTGGAGACTGGCATGGCTGGAGTCTGCAGTGGTGTGGGGAAAAGAGGAAGGATGAGCATATTCTTCATATTTACTTTTTCACCCAGGTTGTACATGAGCACTTCCACAGTTTGTATCACCTTAGGGTCTTCTCAGCAGTGACACGTTTGTGCCAGCAAGACATTAAACTTCAGCTTGTAAAGTGCCAGAGAGGCTTGAAAAATAAACAGGCATGCTGGGCACCTGGATGCTCAGCACTGAGAGTCTGCAGTGCCCAGCCAAGGGTTTAGAAGCCTGATGTTCTTTCACTGTTTATGCTCAGCTGTGGGCAGCCTAAACTCACTCTGCAGGTACTCAGCACCACAAGTGAAAGGAGATTTCTGTTCCCGCCTGCAGAGCAGTGGATCCGAACTGGGAATGTAAGGGGGTGGGTTTGCTGTCCTGAGGGTACCAGGCAAAGGCAGGGCAGTGGTTTTCACCTGTGGCTGTGGGGTCTGGCAGGGTGGGGGGTGGTCCTCAAATTTCTCGGAATACAGGGATTTGTCCTTTCCGTGTTCCTTCTCTCACCAGGATTTCCTGTCTGCTTGTTCCTCCTGTGATTTCTTCTGTCCTGATGGTGGCTGGGAGAGCCCTAAGAATGCTAACAAAGTACTTGGTTCATCTTGTTCTGTAATTTCTGAATTGGATAACAGCTGGCTGCTGAGCCAAGGTTTTTTTTCCTTGAAGCAAAAGTAAAATCTTCATCTTGTTTCTGGCTTTCTGTAATAATTTCCTAGTAGTTGTTTGTGTTCACCATTCTGCCCAGTGATTTTTCATGTATGTGAACTTAAGGAAAATACTGCATGATTTTCTGTTAAACACAACTTAATGTTTTTCTGAGACATTCGAGACTGAAGCACCTTGCAGGAGATTTTGAAATAATGTGAGGCAATAAATGCTGTAGGTAATGCAGAGAACGTCCTGAAAGATGCTGGATTTGTTTTTGACCATAGTACATCTGCTCCAGACTTGGGGTTCTGGATTCAGCATTTCTGATGCTAATGACTTACAGCAGTGAAAGGCAAGTGAGTTCTAGGATTCTTTGGAACAAAATATTGCCTGGGCCTGAAAGGAGTAACTTACCTTGCAGTCTGACTAAGAGGAGGTACAGAATGAAAATAAGGGATAAAACTGAAATCCAGTGTAACCAGTACGTCAGATTCTTAGTGGCTGGAAGTTCGTCTTGGGAAGTGATACCCTGCTGACACTTCTCAGCTGGCATTGTTAATGTTCCCTGTGGAGTAGCACAGAATCCTGCCACAGCCATGGAGAAGCAACGTGGTCATCTGTGCTCTGTGTGCTGCGGGAAGTCAGCATTTGCTGAGGCCACCTGTGTCTCGGCACCTCCACGGCAGGAGTGTGACAATCCCTTGGTGCCAGTGTGCAATACCAAGAGTATAAGGAACTGCTCACTTGGCTGGAGGGAGTACGACACTATAAAGACCCCTCCTGGTGTTGTTTCTTCCAGCTAGGTCTGTAAGCTCTTCTGCCTTTAGGGATATCAGGGCCAGCTCTGCCTCTTAGCCACACAAGCCAGTGCCTGGCAGGGCTTAAAATCCCAGACTGGTTTGCTCCAAGCCATGTCCAACCTGGCCTTGGACACTTCCAGGGATGGGGCAGCCACAGCTTCTCTGGGCAACCTGTGCCACGGTCTTACCACCCTCATTGTAAAAAAACTTCTTCCTTATATCTGACCTAAACTGACCCTCCTTCAGCTTAAAACCATCATCCCTTAGCCCTGCTAAAGGAATGAAGGGTCACATTGCAGCTTTGTGGGTTTTGGAGCGTTACCTAGGGAAGGTGGCTTTTAAGCATCATTTATATTTTATTTATTTATTTTAGCAAAACACCTTTGTGAACATCGTATCATCTGCAAGAAGAGTGTCATACCTAGAATGATTCATAAACCAGATGGCATTTTACTGCCTATGGAGAGCTAATCTGCTAATCTATTTGTCTTTCACCTGTAGTTATGTATGAAGGACAACTGTTATTTTAAGGAAAAATGATTAAACCGCCCATTTTTACTTAAATAATATCATTAGAGTCCACATACAGAATTTTGTCTTGCGAAACAAGAAATTTCTGTGACTGTCTCCACTGAAGGAGTTGTCTATGCTGGTATCAAAAAGGCTGTAGCCTTTCTTTCCCCTCCAATAAAAGATTGTGATTAAGGAAGATCAGGCTGAAAAACCTCCGCTTATTGTAAGGAGGCAAAAACACTGCAATTGAATAATTGCAAGCAAAACTAATTGCTTCCACCCTGTTGAACGTAAGGACAGGTATGTTCACCTGACAAAGGTCAATTGTAACCTTTCCAGATCATCCCTTTAGGAGCCAGCTTCACCCTGTCGTCCTGTGCCACGGACCAAAGAGCTACTGGAGCCAGGAGCTGGCCCTGGTGGGGATGGAGCCTTGTGTCCCACGTTGCATGTCCTTGGCTTTTTAGCACTATGGACCCTGGTAAAACCTGAGAATCACAATATCAGTCCATTTTCATCCTGTCCGGCCTTTGCTGTGGTGGAGCTGCGGTGCAGGGCACTGTTGGAGTCTCTGTTGTTTGGTTTCAGAGGAGTTAGTTGAAAATGGTTTTTTCCCTCTTGCAAAAAAGCTGGAGTAGCAGATGAGCAGGAGCTGCGCTAGCAGACCTAAAGCTGGAGCAAGGGACCTCTCCATCCTCTGCAAGTGACTGGGGGAAAATCCTTGGTCATCCTGCTGGGATGGGTGGGCTAGTCCTGTAAGGTTGTGTGGTGCTTCTCTCTCAGACTCCCCAAGCTTCATCAGGTGGGTGATGCCAGACACCTGTGCTTCAGTGTGGATCATTTAGAGCTCTTAACTGGTCTGGTCTTATGTTTGTGGGGTCTGTCCACTTGCCTTTACTTACATCAGAAGCAGTTCTTCACTCCTGTCAGGAATATAAGGAGGAGTAACTTGGCAAAGAGACAGGTTGATTTTATTGCAGCCTGAATATCCTCAATATTGTCTGGTCTCTGCTGGTTTCCCAGTCCTCACCATTTTGTAATAGAACAGAGAGAAGACAGTTTGACTTCGAGGCATGGTCTGAGCTAGTTGTTCTGGCATGCAGACATCAGTCATGTTTTTTTGTGTAAGCTGGACATGGTGGATAGCCAAAAGGAATGAATGCCCACTCCAGAATGTTGGCTCTTAGGCCTGTGTCAGTATCACCAAGCTCTGCAGGGTGATTCTGCTTCCCTGCTCCTTTCTTCACCACAGTGGTTAGGGCCATTGTGCAGTGCCATCGTGAAGGGGAACTTGTTGGATAAAATGCAGCTTGAGTGTGAACGACGTATGGAGTAGGTGGGTTGTCAGAGCAAGGCAGGATGTGAGGGTGAAGCAATGGCAGTGGAGCAGTGACAGCTCCTGCAGTGCTGGGTCTGATGCCTTGGTTCACCCAGAGACTCAGGCCACATGCATTGTCAGAGTGGCTCCAGCTGGACTGTGGGACCAGGGTCCAGCACGTGGGGTGAGGTCTAGAAGGCAGCTCCTCAGCATGTGTTGTATGTCTCTTCTGTGCTCTGCTCAGAGCCAGGGCTGTCCACATGGCAGTGCCAGTGTCATGGTGCACAGGGACGAGGAGCATGCTCCAGCTAGGCTCTCTTTGTGCTGCACACCAGTCCCCCGAGGGTTTGAGGACACACAGGGCAAGTTTGTGCCACTTCTAAGCTCTGTGGTAAAGCAGAAAGGGAATAAATGAATCCCTCAGGTAGGGTTTGCACGGCCCGATTGTGTGACCCTAAAATTTTATGCTCCTGCAAAAGTAGGCAGCCTGGAAAACAATTGCGAGAGGATTTCATCAAGATTTGGGTCTTGGGATTGGCCTTTTCTCATGCATTTGCTAGTGGGTTGCGTACAGAAATCAGAAGGCATACAGCTGGGAGTTGGGCTCAGAGGAGAGCCAGGCTGTCGTAGAGGTGAGCACAACAGCCATAGCTCTGAGACAAGATTCACAGCACAGCTTCTGCACGGAGAGAAGCCAGTTCCTGCTCTGGCACATGAAGTGTTTCCAGCAGAGATCAGAAAGTGTTCGTGCTCCAGCCCACAGCTCTACTGAGGCCTTGTTAAGACTGCTCACTGCAATGGTGTCAGCACACTGAGAAAGTAATCCAGACTAGAGAAGGTAAATGAAAAATAGTGGGATCATCAAGGGACTGTGAAGGCTCAAAACAAGAAAGCAACACCTGGCTCTTGGGTAGTGCAGCCTAGTAAAATAAGTGCTATTTGTACATATACAGGGGTAAGCACTAAGCTGGTGGACAGGGTTGGCACAAGAGCCAGAGAATAGAAATTGGCAATGAATAAATACAGGCTGGAAACCAGAAATTTCTAGCCATGAGATGGGCAGTCTGGAATAGGTTCCCAGAAAGGATTGTCAGGGAAAATGAGACCAGTCCCAAACTGGAACCAGTGAGGTCCCAGCTCATACCCAGTGGTGTTCAGAAAGGCTCTACAGGACTGGCCTCACACAGTACTTCCAGGGTGATGTTTGTGTAGGTGCCAGGAGACCAGAGCCCCAGTGTGGAGCAGCCTGCTTGGATGCATGGTTGGAGAAGTCCCTGCCTCAAAAGCTGAGGGTTCTCAAGGACCGTATGGATACTCTGCCATGTTTCATCCCTGAGCTGAATGCCATTTCTGGGGCAGCAGGAGCGAGCACCAGAATTTGGTGGGAGCGTGTTTCTCCTCTGTTTAATGAACTGCCATGAGACAACATAGATGAGCACTGCTCCAAATAACCCCAGCACTCTGTAGGCTGGTCACTTTGTGTGCTGTGTGTGCTCCATCTCCAAGAAAAAAAACCCACCTCCTTTTGCTTGCAGTCCAGAGTCCCATGTGCTCACCCACGTGTTGAGAAACAGCTTGCAAATCATTATCTGATTGGCATCCAGCCACTAAACTTCCAGTGACCTGCCTGCTGATATTATTTTGTGCACTGTGTTCTCCTGACATATCTCTGTTGAGCGTGTTGTATTGTTTTTGGAATAAATATGAGGGTGAACAATAAAAACTGAACACAGCTGCCAAGGATGGAGGTGAAACATAGACTTCGTGGCTGGTGTTGGAAATAGGATCTTTGGTCTGGCTGTCCTCTCTGGAAAGGGGCAGGCCTATTTGAGCAGTGCCAAAACAAAGTGCACCTGACCTTTGCCATCTCTGGGTGCCAGCTCAAAAGGTGTTATATGCATGATCCAGCTATTTTTGAATCTTGCTCTACAGAGCAAGTGCTGCAGGTGAGTGTCTTAGTATATTTAGGAGGTATAGAATGTTTCTTGCAGTGGGCCAAGGCAGCATGATCCCAATCTTGGGTGAAGCCCCTGGACTCTTTCCTGAGCAGTAAGATCATTAACTGTGTGTTTTTTCTGTCCTCTTGGAGCATCGCAGCCTGTCCTGGGTCCATGAAGGTCAAACTTTCAAAATGCAGTGAGCAAGTGTGGCTTGCTCCTAGGGAATCGAGGGGATTAGGAAATCACTGTAATGTCTGCAAGGTGACAGAAAAAGGCAGATTGGTGTCACTAACTGTGTGCACCTGTGGCAGGTGAGGGTGGGCATGGCATTAAAGATAAAACTAAATTGCATGGTAGGCAGGAAAGGACCAGACAGAGGTACGACTTGCAAGTGGTTTTGAGTTCCTGGTGTTTTTCTGGCATTTGTGGTCTGATTTTTTTTTTTTTAAATTTTTTTTTCCCCTGTCAGTGACAGGACCCAAGCAGAGAATCCGAGAGTTCCCTCCACGGCCTGGTGCCAGGGAGCTCATTGAAGGTCACCTTGGACAATGCCTCACTAGAGACCTTGACAAGCACTAAAATACTGCTTAAATGCAAGTTTCAATGTTAGGGAATTTGGTTGTTTTGTTGTTTTGTTTTTTTTTTTCCCCCCTCTCTTTTAAGCACACCTGTTGTTAGAGATGTTTCAGCCAGATCTGCTCACTGACACCCCCGAGATGGGAACAGCTAAAAAGTCACAGATTCCTTGCAAGTGTGTCCACTCCCAGTTTAAATGAACTCATTGTGTTTCAGCTTGGCAGCAGTAAAAGGAATAATGGGGAAGAGGGAAAAATTTCAGAGTTAAAAGAGATTTCAAAAACACCTTAGGAAATGTTCCCAAACAACCACAAACTGTCCCTGGGGATCCTATCCACATATTAGAGCTCCAACTGCATATATCAAACAGTTCAAAAAGGAAAACTTGGCCTGTGCAGCTCTTGGATGGAGAGAAAGCAGCTGCGATGGAGTGCCAAAGAGTCTCGTCCAGTGCAGGAAAAGCCACCCCTGCGTGGGGCTGACCTGTCACGAGTCATGAAGCCTTTCAGGAAACTAATAGGAAAGTGCTTTAGGTGGGGATGGTAATGCATTCCCCATACATTGTCAAGGGTGTTCTGCTTTACAGATTAATTCTTTCCCCATGAGCGTGGCAAAAACATTGTGCTTCACTGAGCAGTCCAGTCTTGCTGTGGGAAAACAGTGTTTTCATGGCTGTGACACAGTGTCAACACGTGCTTTGGGAGGAGCATTTGCTGCGTGATCCCTGCTTGTGCAGGTGGACATGGCTCTGTCGCAGCCACCTGGAGACACTTGTGCAGTGGGTCAGGGGAAAAAGCAGGCATGGTAAGGGAGCGGAAAACTGGGCAAGTGAATTTCATGGTGACAGCTGAGGCGGAAAGTGGAGGATGGAGGTTTTGAAGGCAGGGCTTGTGCTTTGTAGCAAGCTTGATAATGCTGAGATTTCTCTCTGAAGGAGAAGTTAGTTGAGTTGTGATGAAAGCAGCAGTGGCTGTCCCATTGGACCAACACTGACAGCTGTTTGTGTAACTGTTGAGGACTCTTGGTGAGGGAAAACTTTCTCTGAAAAGCCCTGGAGGAGGCTTGAGCTAAAGACATTCTGCAGAGCCAGTAACATTTGGAAACACATGCATACTTGATATTGAAGCCAGGCTGGATTCTGACTCTGTACATTCTGCTTGACACCTATGCTGCAGCTTGCCTTCCCTCCAGCATGTGCTGAGATTAACTCCTTGCACCAGAATGTTCTTGGTCTGGATTGGTAAGCAGTGGGACAGGGAACTTTCTTCCATCCAGTCGCTGCCTACAGAGATGACTTTGAGTAGTTAGAGGGGCCAGATCCTGGTCTCAGATTCTAAATTTTGGCATTGACAGCAAGCCCAAATGTTGGCCCCATATTTCATCAAAATAACCAAGCACTAGAATGGGGTGTATCCTCCATCCTTTAACGTGTGGCCTGTATGCCTTGTCCCAGGTCCTCTGCAGGAGGTCTGGAGCCCTGAAGCTGTGATGTTCCCAGCTTGCAAGGTCTCTATCTGATAGAGACCAGCCGTGTTTTGCTGTGCCTGACAGCATCTGTACTGCTGTGGCTGCTGCTGCTCCAGAGGGAGGGAGGGAGCATCATTCCCAGCAACTCCTTGCCCTCTTTGTGCCCTCCAACAGGTAGCTGTCTGCCATAAGGGACTTCTTTGCTGGATTTTTTCCAAACCAGCTCATCTGGTAAGGAGATGCCCCTTGATGTCAGTCTGCTGGTGGTCACCTCTTTAAGGGAGTGAGTACCTGGCCATGAACTGCAGCAAGTTCACTCTGGCTGAGTCAAGTTAAGAGGGGAAATTCAAAGGCAGAGTGCTGAATAAAATCAATGCTCTCAGAGGTGGGAAAGAGGCATTTAACAAAATCATTTACTTTTCTGTAAAAGCTGTGTGGTTTGAGTTCCTTAAAATCAGGCTATGAGGATTTTTTTTTTTGGGCATTTAGAAGGAGTGAGATGGTTTCTTATCTGATGTGAGCCTGGTGGAAACATGAAGGTATTTTGGTCTGTGAGTCTGAAAGGCAATCCCTTGGTTCCCCGCTGCCTTCATATCTGGCGAGTCACTTCATCTCCCTGCATCTTGCTGTGCTGCTCAGTGAAGTGACAGTGATAAGGCCTATGCTTGTGAGGGTGCTGCAAGGATTAGTCAATTCTTTGCAGTAGTTTTAGGAAATCTCAGACAAAGGAGCCTTAGAAGTGGAACAAATTACTATTTGTGATCCAAATACTTTGTTACTTCTTGCCCAATTCCAAATTCACGTCCTGCCAACAGTTGCTGTGTCCTGATGCACAACGCCACCATCCATCATTTTGCACCTGGTTTTTTGAAGGACTGTGGGAGATGTGCTAATCCTGGCCAGTGTCACAGCTGCAGGGACTGCTGCCTCCTTGTCCTGTGAACCTGGTCACCTTGCTTGACTTTGTGTCCAGATAGTAAGCAGAGGTGTGCTGGACACTCCTGTCGCTGCTGTTACATGGTGGGTTTCTGCTTTCCTGTGTTAATTACCATGGAATCATAAAATTGCTTGGGTTGAAGGGGACCTTTAAAGGTCACCTAGTCTGACTCCAGTTGTATGGTGTTTCTTCCCGTGCTGAAATTCTTCCTCCAGCTCTGTGGTGGGGGCTGAGTCCCAGGTACAGCCATTGATCCTTACTCAGACCATCAGTGCAGTGGTCCTTCTGTCCACTGCCAGTTGTCCTTCTGCCACAGCAGGTTAGGAGCATTACTGAGGGACATATTTAACATGTCGAAAGCCAGGAAAGAACTCTGGTCATGCTTCTTTGGCCCAGTTCAGTTTCCTACACTGTGGATAGAGTTGCTGCAGCTTTTGTGCTGCTGAGCATGTTGCTGAGCTTCCTTCTTCTTTGCTTTAAGTAGCAGCACACATTCTCCTTCTGGGTGCTATTAATGGCCCACCTTGGGCGCTGCCCACTTGTGGACCGTTCTGCAGATGCAGGAGGGTGCTGGCCTGTATCATCCCTGCCAGTAGCGGGACCTGGATCATACCTAGTTCAAACGGCACTTGAACTTGAATGGTGGGACTGGGAGGGTGCCCGTGGCTGAGAAAAATGGGGACAAGTTACACAGAGTAGGGCAGGGTGATAGAGCTTCCTCCAGCTGCACTGGCTATTGGAAGGGGATGTTTGGGTCCGTGGACCCAGGAACGCTCCTGTTTTCCAGCTCAGGAGCTGCTGTACCTCCTTCAGGAAAGGACCAGAGGGTGAGAGCTGGCAGGCTCCTGTGTCCAGGACTGCTTTCCTCTCTTATTTGCTGCTGGAAACTAATAATGATGAGAAATAAAGCAGATACTGTATGTGTCCATGTTTATCTTGTTCCATAAAATAGCCCAGAGCACTTTCTTGGGTGAGGAGGTGTGGCTACTGGTCTTACAGTTATTCATCTGCTCTTTGGTGATACTTTGCTTCGCTGAGACCTGCCTTAAAAATATTGCTGGTTGTTCTGTGAGGGCCCATAGCAGAGCTACTATAAATCTCTAGTGTTAGGTACCTGACAATATCTGTGCAATATTTTACTTTTTGACCAGGCCATAAGAAGCACTTTCACTGTGGCTGGTTATTAGGCCAGGTGGGCGCGTGCCAGATTTAGGGCTGTGTCATCCTGAGGGAAAGGGATTGTGCCTGTAAAGAATATCCCGTTCAACAGCACTGTGGGTTCAGCTGGCAGCACCTAGGGATGGCCAGCGATGGTGCTGGGGCTGTTTCAAGGGCCACTAGGTTTTTGCTGTCATTAGTATTGTTTGTTTCAACAGTCTCCTTACAGTTTGTTGTTGATGTTTTCACTCTGGTGAGGGTGATACTGCTCCTGGTATTCCTGGTTTTGAGGTGTTTGTGATTTTCTCCAAAAGCAGATACTGAAGGAATCTAGACAGATGTGAGAGCTTCCTTGTGCATTGAAAAATGTAGCCTTACATCACTAGAGAAAAGCTTTCCTGCAGATCTTGTCCTCTCTTATTTCAGTAATTATTTTTTTACCAGTGCTGTCTGTGAGTAGTTCTGCATTCATCCCATTACAGCAGCATGGATCTAATTCACAGTCTCCTTGTGGAGGTTTCCATACTGTGTTTGCTATAAAGCATGTCTCCTTGAAGTGCTGGGGTTGCTGGCAGTGGGAGACTCAGAGATGCCAGTTTTAATCAAAGCCTTTCATTGCACACCCAACTTCTAGTGTATTTGGGATGATGAGAGTTCCTTATTGTGTGAACTTTCTGAAGGCAGCCCTCAGCAAAGGGAGATGGTGCTGAAAGTCATGGCTATTGCCCCCTGTTATTTGGGACTTTGTCCTTTCTCAACCTGCCATACTGTAGGCAGCTGTGCAGGCACTGGGCAGGAGGGAGGCAGAGGGGGTGCTCACCTTCCCCCAGCCATCAGCAGATGTACCTCAGTGGAGGAATTGACATCCTGGAGCTGTAAAAGAGGGGAAAGAAAGTGTCAAGAGGCAGAAAGGAAAAGAATTTTGTTGTTGTTGTTTTTTTGTTACTGCCTGGGTTGCAGGAAGGGTGAGGGCTGGGCTGTGCAGAGGGCAGCAGGGTTATGGCTCTGCACAGGGGTTACACAGGCTGTCTGGACTTGAGCAGAGCCTGCTCCCATACTGCAGTCGTTTAACCAGCACGCAGAACCAACAAGCTCTCTGTGGGCACACAGCAGCTAACTGTGCTGCCACTTCCTCCACAACAGTAGGATTAGTTTGCCAAACCCCTTCTTCAGCAACTCTGTTTTCAACCCTATTACCCTGTAATAACTTTTTCTATCTGATGTGGAATGATAACCAGGGCAAGGAAACTGGCTACATTTTGAATGTCTTATGTATCCTGGTTTTGTGCCTTCTGCTGTGAAGGAAAGGGATGCCTGTTGACCCGGAGGGCCGGAGAGGGGAGGCGGTCCGATGGAATTAGAAGTGGCTGAGAGCTGGTGGGAGACAGCACTGCAAGATGGTAGTGCATACAGTGGCTTCTACTAGATCTGTGTACTGGCACCTCAGTCTGCTTGCAGAGGGGGAAAACAGTCTCGGTGCTTATGATTCCTTGCCTCTACCTTCCATCTGCATCCACTCTGCTTCCTGGCAAGCCAAATGGATTGAACAAACAGTAGTTGTAGCTTGCTGCCTTTTTAAGCCTCTAAAACTTCAGGCTGTGTTTCAGAGACAGAGCAGGAGACTGCCAAGCACTATGATGTCATCTTGGTTTCTCTGCAATGTCCCTGCATCACACCTGTGACAGGGAACTCTCTGTGCTTTATGGAATCTGGGCTAGCCCCAGAAATGCTGATACCACTGCTGTAGAGATAAACGTTGTAGATCATCTTCTCCTTTCTTCACCACAAAACCTGTCTGAGTCAGGACATGTTTGGTTACTGCTTCATTATTGTCTTGGATATCACAGCTGTGCTTGCTGTCATATGTCCTCCCCTTTCCTTGGCAGGGGCTAGTGGGATGTAAGGTCCAAGGAATAGCCTTGGATCTGAAGCTGTGATTACAAAGGAGCTGCTATGGAGAGTCCCCATAGCCATGTGTGACTGGAAAGGTGTCCTAGTTACAGTGGGCAGGGCTAGCTTCTCACTGTTTGGATGTAACCAAGAGTGTGTATTCTACACCCTCTGTGTAATTTCTCATGAACTGTTAAAAGTGGATCAATTGCAGCAGCTGCTCAAGGCACACCTTGACCCCTCAGGCTACAAACTGGGTGTTAAAGGACTCTGTGAGATAGGGAAGTGTTCCTGTCTTCACACCAGTGATAACTCCCTCTGGGAAGGCATTAGCCCCTTCACATCCAGCCTGGGGCATCATGTCTACTAATGGGACATCAAAGATTCCAAAAATATCCCATGACTCACAGAGTTAAATCATCCATTGTGAATCTCCTTGCCCTGGGGGAGGTACTGGGCATTCCCACCTGAACCTAAGCTTAGATAATCTTGGGGTTTGAGGACTTCTGGTACCGCTTGTTGGATCCAGAGGAGAACCAGAACCTCAATAGAACTGTGCCTGCCACTCTTGGCCAGACTGTGACCATCATCCTCTCCAACAGATTTTCCTTTCCTTTTACTTTGTACTCAGGGGGCCTGCATGGTGCTCAGCAGAGGGGCTGAGGACCACCATTCTGCTCATGCCCCAGGGTGCTGAGTTATACTTGTGGATTTTGTGGGTTAAAACCAATTTTTTCCCCTGTATCATTGTGTTGTAATCTTTTTATTAAGTTGTAACTCTAACTTATAATCTCTTTTTTTGAGTTGAGTTCATTTCTCCTGCTGGTTTACCTTTAGGTTTACCTTTAAACCAGCACAGAAGGGCATGGCAGAGCTGCCAGCCAATATGCTGGTGTCCATGCTGGAGCCATTCAGAAGCCTGCTGCTCAAGTTGATTCCAGTTTCACCAGTGACTGCAGTGAGAACAGAGCTGGTCCAGGAGCTGAGCATCTCTCACACCTGTGGGCAACCCTGTGGTGCATGCCCTACCTCGACCAGCCTTGCTGGCTGCTCTGCAGGCATCACTCTGGGGTGGCCTGGCTGATGGCAGAGGCTGGCATTCAACTGCCTGCAGTTCTCTGGGATGAATCTGCTCCAGGCTCCTGGGAAACCCTTTTGCCTTTCCGTAATGCTTTTCCTTTGATGCCGCCCAGGCATTCCAGAGGGTCCTGCCATCCGGCGGGTTGTTAGCATGCACAGGCATGCCTTGCCTGGCTCTCAGCAATCCCTCTTCCCAGACCACTGCAGCCGTAGGATTTCACTCTTTCATGCCCATTTCCCAGAGATTTCAGTGGTGGCCAAGTGTCGCAGCCTCGTGCCCCAAAGCTCGGCAGTGCGTAGTGTCATGTTATGGCCTTAGTCTTTTGCAAACACCTGGAGTTTCTGCTGCTCGCAGGACTTCCAGTTGCTATGCACAGATGTCTCTGCATCCCCTCTTGATCCCTGTCCTGATTTTGACTGGTAACCCAGCAGAAAAAGGTGCTGTGCTTGGGCTTCTGCATGGATGGAATGACACCTGGAAACATGCTGTTGGAGACTGTGTTCAGGTGCATAGAATTTCTTAGCAGGTGCACCCCTGAAACGGGAGTGTTTCTGCAGGAGTGGGTGAGAGGCCTTTTTAAACCTGTTTGCAGATTATTCACTGCAGGGAAGTGTAACAGTTATGCAAAGGTTATGCCGCCAAGGGGTACGTGGTGTTTAGCTGTGTGATTGCCACTAAAATCCATTGCCCTTCTGGCTAAACCTCCCAAAAGCTCTTTGAAAGTGCCTAGCATGTGTTCTCTGAGTGTGGCACAGTGTAGTATAGGTCAGCAGAGGAAATTAGCCTGTATTGTTGTGGGGCTGAGGGAATCCTCTTCCTGATGTGATGAATCACCAGGAGCAACTCATAGCCTGGCTTCCTCACTGCAGCTGTTTATGGTGTGTTACCTTTGTGTGCTGGCTCACATCCCCAAGCCGCTTTGTGTCCTTAGCTGGGTTGTCATGGCCATTTCTGCTGCCTGTGCCTTTGCAGCCAGCCCACTGCCAGGCCTCTGGTTTGGCATCCTCAGTGGTGCAGTGCTTTGTGTCTAGCCCAGTGAAATGCAAGGAGATGCCTAGCATCCTCCTTGGCTCTGCTTTAAACAAGTTTTTCTCCTTACAGTCATTATAACTAAAAGCTGCGTGTTTTGCAAGTGGATCTTCCCTATAATAATGCTTTCAGATCCTCTAGGTCACTTCTTATTGCAGTGTGTGTACATAGTAAGGAAGTGGAGTTGGACTGATGGGATCCAGTGAATTTACAACATGAAATGTCTGAAGTTTAAGCACTTGCATTTTTCCCATGGATCAGGAAGGTCCCAGTCACAGCTGAGGAAGATCAGTGTTTCAAGTTTCCTGAGCAGATCACTGGAATCAGCATGGTCCTTCACAGGTGCCTGTACAGCAGGCAAGAAGGTACTGCCCCAGTTTTAATGAAGTACTCTGCTAATTGTGTGTTCAGTTGGGATGGATGAATTTGATGTAAGTCAGGGCACCGGCAGTGTCCTTGGAGTTTTCAGTTTGTGCACAGCAAATATTTGGGAGCAGCAGCTGAAAGTGGTTGATGCCCCTGTGTGCAAACCTGTCCTGAACCCAGTGGGGTGCAGGTGGGGGTCCCTCATCCCAGGAGAGCAGCTGCCAGTGAAGGATATGAGCTTGTGGCCCTGGTCTGCACATGCACTTCTTCTGGAGTCTCTGGAATGTGTGTGGTGAGAAGCATTGTGCAATGGCGGATTCTTGTCAAATGTGTCCCTTCTCCAGCTTCAGCCCTACTGAGAGCAGGCAGGGGCTGTACATAATGGGTGTATCATGTCTTGTTTCTTCAGGGATCAACCCTTCACACAAAAAGGTTTTTCTTGAGGATAGCAATGCTGCTTTCTTGCTTTTCTTGAGGATAGGAATGCTACTTCCTTGTTTTTCCATCTTGGAGGGCAGGGCAGCAGAAGGGGGGTAGGGTGATGTCTGATGTAAGGGTGGAAGCTATTGACTAAGGTATTGATAGGAAGAGATTTCTGGGATGCTCTTGTTCCATCTGTAGCTGTAGCAGCAGCAATGCAAGTACCACCCTGACAAGCCAACTTTGATGACACAAGGTTTTTCTATAGAAAACAGAACTAGGAGCGTCGCAAGAGGACAAATAGTTTAAAAGTCCCTTCAGATTGCAGTGCTATGCCAAGGTCCCCTTTGTGCCAGGTGATATGTGGGTCCTCAGCTGCATGTCTGTTCCAGGGAGAACAGGGGTCCGAAGGGACGTGGAAGCTGAAACTGAGACACCGCAGAAAACTTAACCCAAACAGCAGTTTTATTACCCAAGGTGGCCAAACAAACAGGAAAAGAAACCCAAGAGAGAGAGAGAGAGAGAGAGAGAAGAGAAAATAAGCCCCCAGGTGCAAACACCCAAATTGCCCAGGTGTCCCCCATGGAGTTGTCTCACCGACCCGTGGAATGCCCAAACCTCCCTAGCAGTGGCTGCATCCTCAAGGCTCAGCTGGCTCACAGGTGACGACGGGCGGCCCCGCCAAGGCAACGTTGTCCTGTCATGTGAAGCGAGCGAGCCCCAAAACATGAGCCATCTGCCTTTTATCTGCTTGGCCAAAATGATGTTTACCTGAGCGATATGACCGGCGCCGCCCAAGCAAAGGTATTTGGCGTTGCCCCTCATGTTACAGAACCGATACTTCCCTGTGCTTGCAGGGGTCTCTCCGCACCTGTGCAGTCTGTTTCAGAGGGTCTTCCTTAATTGAGTCTGGGGGTTTGCTTAATCCTCCTCCTCCTCTCTTTCTCATTCAAATGCCCTTGGAGGGCCATCAGCCAATCATGAGAGACCAATTAATTTTAGTTTACACAGAAATCTCTCCCTCAGGGCTATAGACCATCTTTATCAGCTTGTTTCCCATAACTTGGCATGAGAAAACCCAGCTTCTCACACGTGGCTGGGCCAAACACAGACCAAAAATACCCCCATAGAATTCTACCCGAATACAATGTCTGACTGGTGGCACCTCTGAAAACAAGACCACCCTCCTCCTCTGCTATCAAGTCAGAGCCCCTCCCATCTTGCTCCATACAACTTCTGCCTCTCTTTTGGGAAAATGCTGGGGATAGTTGTTGATGGGCCAGTCTCACTAGTGTCATGGAAACTGGTGGTGGACAAAGCTCTGGAGGAGCACCAGTACACTCTTCTGGCATGTTCAGGGAAGAATAGGCCAGAGGAGGCACTTTTCCTGAACTGGTGTGCCGTCATGTAAATGCTTCTCTTTTGCTGCCCCATAAACTCAGCCTCTTTGAGAGTAATGAAGCTGTAAGGATATCCTCTGGAATTGATTGAAAGACTAGTTTCCTGTTGTAAGGTATAATCCCACTTTAAAGACTCATTTAAAAAGATAATCTTATTTTAAGACTTTTGGTAGTACTGTGGCAATGCTTCTACTTAGGGGGGAGGTGGAGGAAAAGAATATAATTGGGATAAAAAAGAAAATGAAAAAGGAACCTAGTAGTACCTTCATAAAACAGATGGTCCTTTCTCTAGCCACATGTAATACAGAGTTCTGTCCGTGTGGGGATTTACATGTAATTACAGCTGCTCCTGAAGCTTCCTCTGTTGTTCTCTAAAGAAGGAAGAAGCAAATCGTGTGCCTGCTGTTGTCCCTCTCATAAAGGCCTTCAGGCCTCATGGTGACACATCCATGTCCTGGGATTTCTGGTGCTCTAACCAACATTCAGCCAGGAAAAGGCACTGAGAAAGAAAATAGCTGCCGTCTTGAAAGGACCCGTGTTTGGTGACTTGCCAGCTCACTAAGTGACCTGTGTTCACATTGAACTGCAACATCCCTGGCACAACTGCAGTGTGGGAAACAAAAGGGGATGGTACTTGGCCAAACAGCAGAGTGAGATCCATAGATTAGATCTGGTCAGGGCAGCTGGGGGATGGGTGCTCCTGGTGGGAGGCACAGCATCTGGGGTGTGTGGTTGACTGGGATGTGTTGGGGAGTCTGAACATGAGGTGAAGATCAGGAAACCATAATAAGTACCTTCTGGTGTGGTTTTTTTCAGGCTGGAAAAACAAAGGGACAAAGGATGGAGGAGAAGGGGCATGTGGGTGGAGCTCACAGGAAAAGCTTCCCTGTCTGAAAGGTTTAACTACCATGATGTGTTCTCTGCACAGGCAGGGCAATGAAAAGCCCATCTACACTTGCAGGATGAAAGCTGTTAGTCAAGAACCAACTCAAGAACCCTTTTGGGAAGAACAAATTCTCAGGGATCCACTGAAATCAAACCACCCCATTTTCCTGTCCAACTTTTTCATATTGTGTGACAGAGTTGAAAGGGTTCCTCCTTCCCTTCTGCCATCCCAGCAGACGGCAATGCATCCTTTTTATGTGTTTGCATAGAAGGTGTTTAAAAGTTTGCATATATAAAAGATAAAAAATTTACACTATCACACCGAGGAATAGTTCTGTCACCTGTTCTATGTGGAAGTAAGACTATATTCTGATTGAACTCTAAGGCATAGTGATTATGACAGGAGACTGTGAGTGGTGGGTGGAAGGAGCTGCCATTGATGATGAAGGCAGTGTCCCAGTCAGCATTGTCATGTGCTGTGGGGCCATAGCCATGCTTGTGATGCTGTCACTGCCTGCTGATGGTGCTGCATGGCTGCAGTGTGCTCTGCCACTGAGGGACTCTGCTGTAGGCTCTGCCCTTCTGGCAAGAGTGAACTGGAGGAAGGGATCATTATAAGTGTGGTCTTGGGACACAGTTCATGGAGACGAGCACCAGAGCACCACCCCAACTCTGGGACACAGGGCCTGGTCCTTCCCAGCAGCCTTGTGCAATCAGGCTCCGCAAAGCTAGCATCAGCATCATCGTTTGGGAGCAAGTAAGCATGAGGCATCCAGATGGCAGAAATGATGTGTGTATTGTAGCAAAGTTAATGCTAACGCCTAGTGATAATGCAATGTTCCTTGGGTATTGGTAGCAATGTTCTGTTCTAAAATGGTAATAAAGGGCACATTTGCTTATTAGTAATGAATGTCAAGCCATTCACCATCATGGAAATGTCCTATTTCCGTGACTTTGATAAGTAGCTGCTGAAGCTCATGAATTTTTAACAGTAGTCCTATATTTAGGGGCTTTCAGTTTCTGAGAGAGATAAAAGACTCTTCAGAGATGGAGTTATGGAAGTACCTTGTCTTCTGCAACCACTGGTATCTATTTAAAGCCAGTGTTGTCTTTCTGATGTGTGAACAATATGTTGACATTGATTGATATGATTATTATGCCAGAGATTGGGTTCTAAACCTGCCTGTCACTGTAAAGCAAAATGTACAACTGCAGAGGGTCCTGCTGTGTACTCTGCTTCATCTATATGTGGTGTGTGTTCACTTTTCCCCAGTGTTACAGTATAAATTGAACTGCACTGACTCCCCATTATCGTGAGGCTCTCCTATGTCAGACAGATAAATATATGCACTATGGTGTGTATGTACATATGTGTGCACAGAGATGAGTACATGCCTGTCCACATGTGCATGTGTGACCTCTGTAAGGCCCATTCAGAGGCACATGTGTGAAACTCATGTGACAGCATGTGTTTTGGTGTGGGATGGGAAGTTATGTGCACACACAGCATGAGCACATGTGAGCAGGGCACATGCACCACCACAGCACTGTCTCCGGCCAACATGCAGGGTCCCAGGGGCTGTAGTGCTCTTCCAGCTTGGTGTAGTTCCTCAGGGAATAAATACAGTTAACCAGTAGTAAACCAACAGAAATCTCTTAAGGATCCTCTGTTTTGCGTAGAAACCAACTAGGAGCAGAACAGGAAAGCGAAACTGAAATCCGTCAGTGGAATCCTAGAGCAAAGGGCAGGACCCAGCAGTGCCATGTGCTGGAGGACAGGCCTTGGCTGTCTGTCCTGCCTGCGCTGCTGGGAGCTCAGAGCAGAGCTTGTGCATGGGTTTTCCAAGGATCTGAGACCATGACAGCTAGAAAGTGATTTATCAAGCTTCTTGAGACAGCATGTGTATCAGTATTCTCTAAGATGGTCTTTGACAAGTGCATGATTAATGCATGTAACACTGAGAAAAATGGTGTAATCTCAGGTTGGAGTAAGGGAATTGCTGGTGACAGGGTAATTCATAGGCTCAGAAGCCTCTCAGTTGAGCTTGGGCATGATAAGCTTTGTGGTGTGATAGCTGAAGAGTAATGCCCAATCTGTTAGCAGGTAACAGTGGGGATGTGTCAGGTGTGCAAGTGGCGTGAAGCACTGAGGGTCCTGGGTACATTTGGGGGAGCAGACTGGTATTCAGAAATCCTGATAAACTGAAAAAGACTTGAGGAGACATGGTGACATTTGAAGTGTGCAAGTACCTGTGCTGTGGGTGACAGCCAGGCAGAGAGCTGACTGCAGTCTATCTCCCAGAGCAGCTGGGCTTGTGGCTGATCCCAAGCTGAGCTCAAGCCAGTGATGTTGGGATGCCTTGGAAAAGGCTCGCTATCATCCTGAGAGCTGTGCTGCTTTGTCACCTGAAAATCTTTTCCAATGTGCTTTTCATTGCAGGCAAAGGCCACTAACTTTCATGCATCATGTGTGAGGGTTCTCTGCTGGGTGAGCCATGACATGGGCAATCGGATGACAAGAGAACACTCATTCATGTTGTGGTAGTGAATCTTTATGGGAGTCTGGTCTTCAGGCAGGTTTTCATTGGCTATTTTCAGTGGTGTTTATATCAGTAGAGTTGCCAGTACTGGGCATGGGTTACAAGACTGATTGCAGCAATTATCCTTTGCATTTGTACTGTTTACATCCCCAAGAATTCCCTTTCGATGTACCTTCATCTATCAAAGTAAAGCATTGCTCTAATTTTCCTCTTATAGGTACTTTAACTATACTATACCTATAGTTAGGTATAGCCTTTTAACATTGCAGTATTGGAATGGAAATTTTTCCTGCTAGTTTTATATGCAAGGAGTAAAATGATGGATGTCTGCACTGTGGAACTCTGTCTGATTTGCTAAATATATTTACATAAGATAGAAGCGTCTGAGCACTTGAAGGACCTTGTGGACAATAACATTGGAATGGAAATGGGAAAAAATAGCTTTGTTTCTGTTGTGGCTGAGAGGACAAGGGACCAGATCCTCTGTGTATCAGGAGAGTAAGCTTAAATGGAAAATCCTAGCAGGCTTTGGGGTCCTGTCCTGTGCTCAGGGTGCTCCCCAGGGTGACTGGATGGGGGCTCTCTGTCATGGTGCGGCTGCCCTGCCTTGCTGACCAACTCTTCAGTGTAGAAGGGACAGGCCATGTGGCTTTATTATTCAGAATTGATCTCCAAATGATGGTAAACACTGATTACATCAAAATAAGAAAGTAGTTAATGGGATGCCTAATGTAAAATAACAGAGATTGTAATAGCTTTAAGCATTTAGACATTCAAGGAAGCTTAAAGTGTATTAGAGTTGCTCCACAGATGAGTTTGGACAGTTTAAATGTTGAAATTAATGTGCAGGCAGTAAATCCATGACAGCATGTGAGGGGCAGAGCCCATGGCAGCCTCTAGGTTCGACTCTGCTCTCCAGAGGCTGGAGGGCCTGGGTAGCCCAGAGTGGAGCTTGCCTTGGCCAGGCTTTGCTGAGCATGCTCCGCTTGCAGGAGAGCAGTGCCGGATGAGGGGCCGGACTTGATGACCTTAGAATCTCTTTTCCACCCTAAATGGTTCTGTGTCTCTAGGACTTGTGCCATGCTTCATGTTCGGAAGGGCATTGCTATGCTGCTCACCAGGCAGGGCTGGCTTTGTCTGCTCCATGTTGAAGCTGCCTCCATACCTGGACTGCGTGTTTAAGTCACGACTTTGACATGTTTTGGGTAAAGTCCAAAAGTTTGATTCTTTGGAGGGTTTGTATTTTTTTTTTTGTATGCCCCAATCCCAGCCACCCCTATAACGGGGCTAAGACTGAAGCATGCAGAGGGAATTTGTTCCCTTTCTTTAAACTAATGACATCCCTGCATCCAGTACTTAGGATGCTGAGAGATTGTTATCCCTCCGTTTTCTCCCCAGGAAAAGAGAGGTAACAGCAGCATCTCTTCCTTATCAGGTGGTTCTATAGAAGTGCTTCTAGTAAAAAATTGCCTTTTTTGGTTAGCCTACCCATGGGTAGGAACACAATGTAAATATTTGTTCCCCAAAAATAAAGTAATGAAAGGGGGACCGTATTCAGTTCCAAATCAAAAGAAGTCTGGGAACTTCAGGATAGCTGTAATTAAGCCAGTAAGTTATTAGGAATTTCTGGCAGTTCATGTGAGCCAGCCATGGATTTGTTCTTTTCGTGCTGTGGTTTTGCTAAGAACCTTCTTCATGCCAGCTATTTCTGGCCAGAGTGTGTGCCTGATAATGGATCACTTTGCAGAAGTATTGCATTTGTCAAGGGAAAAGTCTTCATCCAACACCAATGGTCCTTAAGTCTGTTAAAAGTTATAACACTGGCAATTCTGCTAATACCTCCTTGTGTTTCCTTCTACAGGCAGGAACTGCTGCTTATGATGGGGGGACCTGGGGTCACAAAGCAAAACAAAAATACTGCAGAATCCCAGAAAGGTTTGGATTAGGAGAAACCTCACAGACCCTCTTGTTTCAACTCCCTGTCACAGGCAAGGTCACCTTCCACCAGACCAGGTGGCTCCAAGCCCCATCCAACCTGTCCTGGGACACTTCCAGGGATGGGGCAGCCACAGCTTCTCTGGACAACCTGTGCCAGGGCCTCACCACCTCACAGGAAAGAATTTCTTCCTAATATCCCATCTAACCCTGTCCTCTGCCAGTTTAAGCATGCGTATATATATTTAAGTAATTTAACTATAGCATGGTCAAGGGAAACACAGGAATATAAAAGCTCAGAGATCCTGGGAAACAATTGCCAGATTCTTACTGTAAAAGAAATTATTCTTGTACTGAACAAAGGAAAGCATAACCTTCTCTTTAAAGGTCACTTGCTGCTGTTATGTGACAAACTCTCTCTGAACCATATGCTATTGCATATTGTTTATTATTTCTGATTTCTTCTCTATTTGTGTTGAGATATATTTACTTCCTGTCATTGGATCTTGATGCTCCTCTGACCTTGCAAGCAATTCATTTGGTCTGAAGACAAAGCAGAACTTTTTTGACTTCACAGGGACTCTGGTTACATGTAGACGTTTGTTCCTTCAAGACTTTACTTCCTGCAGCTGAGGAAAGCGTTGGTTTCAGGGAAACCTCATTTGGTGTGTGCACACTTGGCACAGCAGAAGAGCCCAATGATGGAGCAGGAGTGGAGCCTGGGAGCACACTACCACGCAACACACATCCAGGAGAGTCTGAAGAAGGTGGGGGACAACAAGATGTGTGGAGTGCAGGGTCAGGCACTTCATGTGCCTTGTTTTGAAGGACATGCACTTGACAATTTCTGTACAGCTTTGAACATCTAATTGCTGAAGATGTAGCAGATATGAATGGAATGACAAACAGCTCAACTGTTGGGGATGCTCACAGAGACACACGTGTTGTATACATGTGAATGTTTACACCCAGATAAAACATCCCTGCAGTCTAAAACCACAAGCCTGGCCAGAGCTTCTCTTCCTAGAATTGGTGCTGCAAGGCAGAAATAGTGCTTCCTGGGAGCTGTAATGCTGGTTGTTCATAAGTGGGGGGAGAGAGAAGCTTGCTCTGTTGGGTGTTTTCAGGCAGTGATTTGTCACGATTGCTTCCTCCAGAGTAGGAAGGTGTGATGTTTGTTCTCACTTCCTGTGCAAATGAGCTGCCAGTTCTGAATTCCCTGTGATGCATCTCATATTCCCATTCTGTCATCTTTTACCATCTTTATTTCCCCCAGGCCGTGCATAACTTAGTAGAAACTCAGACCTCTCTCCTTTTATTCATACCATGTCTGCTTTGTCTGGTTCATCCCACCAAGAGACACCTGTGAACAGGTACCTGGCAAGGCTCAGTAGCTTCAGTGTGGATGCTCCCACCACTCTGCCTCTTGCTGCTGTCTCTGACAGAGGAGCTGTGGGATAACGGCTGTCTGTCATGGAAATGTGCCTAGGACTGGACTCTTACTGTCTCATTGGTAAGGGTAGCTAAAGGTCAGTGAGGGGGAAAACCCCATTTGGTGTGGTGTGAGATGACAACCCCAACTTGATTTAACCTGCCCTGGCACCCAAAGTTGCCAAGCCCATGGGCATGTCTGTGTGGCTGCTTCTGCCCAGCCCACGGGGGGCACAGACAGAGTCTGGAAACACCGCGGGGCATGGGATGGTGCCTCTAGGGGTGCTGCGTGGTTTAGCGTGGCTTGCTGTACCCTTGCGCTGCTTCAGCCGCTTGTTTGCAGCAGTTAAGTGGAGACGTGAGTAAAACATTAGCAAAACATTTTATTATTGCTGTATCAGCATAGTTTGTCACTCTTTGCATTTTAGATCATGCCACTGCAATGCGAACACCATTTTCACTTGGCAGACAGTAAAACATTTATATATCACCCTTTCCTCAGAGAGAATTTGACTGATCTTACTGTTTTTAAAGACGGCTAAAGATGGTCACAGTCCCTTGCCTCTGGTACTGCATGGTTTATCACTGTTCCCCATGGGAACAGGGACTAGCATTCTGTGCAGCATAGGACTGTCTGAGCAGTGATAGCGGTGAGGCTGAGCAGATACAGCAGTCCTGAGCCCCTGCACCTGCAGGGCCACCCTGGCAGGTCCCTGCTCACTGTGAGGGACAGACCTTGGGGATGCAGGGACTGCTCACCTGAGCAGTTGTGGCTGTAAGAGCTGGTACTGTCCAGGGGTGCTATTGGAGGTCAGAGAATTGGGTGAGAAATTGTGCAGGAAGGTGCTGAATGTGATATTGTTGCTCATCCTGAAGCAGGCAACAATCTCGAGGTTGAGTTGAAAATAACGATTCAGAGGATGGAGGGGAAAGCTAACTAGTTATTTTAAAGTTTTTTACTTCCCTGTGTAAAAAGCTGTCACCATGGATGCAAAAAACTGACGCAGACCTGTTGGGGATAACGGGAAGGACCACTCCACGCGGAACGAGGGATGAGGTGAAATGGCCGTTTATTAAACAGGGTAAAAGGGTTTTATAGGGGCTAGCTAGAAGGGGCTAGAAACTAAGCGTGGTTCGGGGAGGAGATTAACAGGACTGTGACAATAAAAGGAAAAAAGGGATGGGCCACAACAAATAAGGAGAGGTATAGGAGGGGGCTAGCCATATATTGCACAGGTGCACTGTGCCGAGAGCTAGCCAGTAA
>JAWWEE010000105.1:5563913-5584570 GCA_035221455.1 Xenops minutus
AATATTTGGCCATTTTGCTTTACCCCGCGTTTGCGTGCAGAGTGGCTCTTCCCGTTTCCCCCCAAGGTCTGTGTCAACCATACATGGAGATATTTAAAAGAAGTGTAGCTCTGGCACTTGGGGACCTGTTTTGTTCATGGACTTAACAATGCTAGAGTTGGACTCAATGGTCTTATTATTTTCTAACATAAATTATTCTGTGGTTCTGTGAGAAGTTATTTATGTTAAGGATTCTCCCCAAATGTCTTGTGTGTGCACATGCCTTTTGAAGCATGAATCTTGCCTGAGAGAGGTAACTGTGGTTGGAAGACATTAGCTGAATATGAGATATCATTCTTGGTACCTTTATCACTTTGTTTACATTAAAATGTTAATGGTTGTGTTCCTGTATTTAACAGAAAGTGACTCAAACGGTTATTTATACCCCCTCTGTTTGTAGAATCTACAGTGAAGGTTGTCATATCCTCAGACAGTCTCTCTTGGACACCTCAGTATCATTTGTCATGTAGCAGAAAGTGACTAATTTTTAACATTTTAGTCAGCACTTCATTTCCTTTCATGGATTTTGGCCAAAGTCTGCAGTTAGAGAAGAAATTTACCAGTATCAATAGCAGCAGGTTCTTCTATATAGAGCTGTGTGTTTTCTGTTGTTTATCTAATTACTGTGGCCAATAATAATCTCTAAAAACACTCAAAATTGCAAAGAAATAGATCTTTCCTATTACAATGGAGTACCTAAAAAGTGGAAAATTAAAATGCAAGGGTAATACACTAATATAATTGAATCAAAAGAAAAGGAAATGCAATTATCTTTTTGGAACAAGGGTTTTTAATTGTAATGGCGGCTGTATTAATCAGATGTCATAGTAATACCTGTAATAAAATGCCTTATGGAGCTTTCTCAGTGTAGAGAAAAGGTACAGAAGACTGGTGAAACCAAATGTTAAAAGAATGAAATTATGTTGAGGTCTGGCTGGATTAAAAAGGACTAGAAAAAGTCACATGTGTTCGGTGGGGTGATTTTTTTTATTATTATTTTTCAGTTCCTAGAATTAGGCATGAAAAGGGAGAAAAAATATATGTTTTAAACTATGTTAAAGAGTGTCTCTAGACTTTTAAAGGGGATGTAATAATTGATCAATTATATCCAGTGCTGTTAATCTGTGAAGCATCCTGTTGATGGCACTGTACCAACTGCATGTCAAAGGAACATCAACTGCCTACAGCTGAAAATTCTGTCGGGCAGACTAGGTGCAGGAATATTTTCAGGCTCTCCAGATAATGAGAGTGAAAGCCACTGTGCTTTCTTCCCTTGTGATGTAAAAATGGTCATATTTCAGCCATGGCTCTCCATTTATTGCCACAGAGGCACTGTCTGTGTGTGAAACCCCTGGATGTAGTACCTTCAACGCCCTCCCTGTAGGATGGACGCTGGTGCCCTCCTCCCCCTTGGCAGATGGGAAGCCCAGCCTGCTCCTGAGCACTCCCCAGCTCAGCCCATGCCTCTCTCACCAGCAGCAGAAAACATACTCTTCGTCAAATACTTCAGGAGATTTAAGCTGGTGAAATTCAGGGATCTTCTGTAGCCTAATTTTCACTGGGTAGTGTTTCATTTTCACTCCTGCATAATTGCATGAAATGGCACGTAAGAAAGCAAGATATAATGAAAGCAGCAGCTATAAATAGACATGAAAACTTACCCACGTATTTTCTTAAAGGAAATCAGATAATGGAATCAGACTCTCTTATGGAAGATGGATTTTTGTCCTTTCAAGCACTAGTGTTACGAATATTTTCATTGCAATACTTTGAATGTTTTAGTACCTACAGCTACCCTGTTTGGAGTACTGAAGGGATATGCTTGCCCAGAGATATTTTCAGAAGAAATCTGATGTCCTTAATGCTACCTCTAACTTCAGCATTACCTGCTGAAAGACAAAAACCTTAAAGATTTCAATCCACTTTCATTTTCAATTCTATTTCATTCAATTCCACTAGATCAAGCCCTATCATTTCATAAGACCATTTCCTCTTTTCTGCTTGAACAAAGCAATGAACTCAAAAGTGCTTGCAGCAATAATGAACATTGAATTATGTTCCCTATTCAGTTTTTGCATATTGGCAACAGATACTTATATCTGGATTTAAAATATTTCTTAAAATGTTCTTGACTGATGCACTAAATTTAATATATATATGTATAATAAAAATATACTGTTTCATCATTTTAGAAAAGTTTGTCCTGACAATGTTTATTTAATTGCACCAGCTGTAAAATTCTAAGAAACTCGAGTTTATTTTAGTTGAGCAGATCTTGTACTATGGTGAATAGTGGTTCATTAAGGAAAAGCCTCCTAGGAGAGAAGCTGTCTAAAGCATAATGATTCAGATTAGCTTTTCGAAGGAATTTGGAATAGTCAGTCACCCTTGATCTTGTTTAGTATACCAAAATGAGGACTCTGTATAGCAAGTCTGCACGCTAAATCCATGGCAAAGAAATTGAATAAAATGGATTATTTCCTGTGTGAGGTCATTTGATAGATTTAGTTCTAAATGCTCTCTCTCTCTGGAATTGCATGAGATCCTAAAAGCTCGAGAGCACACTAGCAGGAAGATGTGATAAAGGCTGCCTGGTTAAGTTCATCAGGAGCTGAGAGTCTGAGACAAAGCTGGGTGGATTTTTCATAGAGGAGAAATAATAAGGCAACTAAAGAAGTTGACCATATTTCAGAGAGTACAGTTTGATCCATCTTCAGTTAAAAGGCAAAATACAACACCCACGCTAACCCAAACCCCTGGAGTGCTCTCCTCAGGTTGTTGGAGACTCAAAGGTATGTGCTTTGTTACCAAATCTCTTTTATATAGTCAAACGCCAGATAATTCCATGATTTTTTTAATTAGTTCTGGATATGGATTAATGATCTCAGATTGCTCTTCTCTTCCAGCTTGCTGTTGTTTTCTTTCTCAGGTCACATTATCATTCACATTGGTAGCATTTTTACATTTCCTTTAAAAGACGTGTGTTTCTTCTACCAAATAATTTTGTATCTATATTTCACATGCCTTATTTCTTCGGCAAAGTCACAGAATGTTTTTTCATTCTTTTACTGTGCCTCAAATTTGTTGATTGATCATCAAGTCTGGTGACTGAACATGTCTGAAAATTTGAAAACTAGCTGGTGATTTACCATGCTGCAGCACTGTTTTAAAAGCCCATGTGCATAAAGTCCCTAATGTGCACTAACTTCTTGGGGCAACGGGGTAAAATATGTTACAGAAATATTCTGTTAACAACATATCTGCTTACAGACATTTAGTCTGGATGTACTATACTGAAAATTTTAGTACATTCAAAAATACACGATTGATCTTAAACTTTTTACCACCTCTATGATCTCTAGAAATCCTGGATATGTAAATTCAGGCTCAATATATTTGGCAACCTTCAAAAAGGCAATATCATTATGGTAATTTCTGAAAAGTTGTTAACAGAGGCCTTTAATATCATAGTATAATGTAAAACAAGACTTTTTCTTTAAAAACAAACAAAAAAATAAGCTAAAATACATCCATATCTAGCAATAAAAATAAAGTTTATACCTTTTATTTAAAATGTAGCAAAGCTTTCCCCCACAAAAAGCCATATATCTAAGCACCATAAAACCACAAAACTAAGTTTCCTGACCTTCAGAGCAGCCCATATATTGTGCCTTTCTTTTGTCTCAGTAGTTTTCTATTGATTTCCATAGTTCTGTGTTTACTCACCATTTTATCAACTTTACTGATCATTTGTTTGCTAGTTATTTCAAGAGACCTCCACATTTTCATTCTGATATCCTTTTCCTCATCACCATGGGAACCACTGTCTTTTTATCCTTCAAGAATATTATGTTTTAGAAAAGCTCTCATCCTTGTAATGGAAATTTGCAGGTGAGAACAGCTTCATTCTGTATTCTTAACTTACAGACACTTTTGCTACTTGCAGTGATTTATCATCTCTGTTGGTTATGTCTACGCTGTGGCCAAAGGTACAATTGCACCTCCTAGAAAGGCAGTCACGGTGTCCAATTGAATATTCATTGTGGTTTTAGCACTGGACAAGGGTGAGTTTGCAGCAGCAGCAAAGGGTGGAACACTCTGCTGGTGTTATAAAAGCTGCTCAAAAAGTCTCAGCCACTGAAGCAGCTGTTATTACCATCCAAATGTGTAAATTTTAAAACTACGTTGGGTACGCCTATGTAATCTGCAGCTACTGTAGGTTTCCTCTGCAGACATTATTTTGGGAGCCATCGCTGTATTTTTCTCATTTAGTAGTTTGTATTGATAAATACTTAGGGTAGTTAGGGAAAAAAATTTGGGAGAAGAGTTGGAGCATTAAAAGATCTTATTACAGAATTAACTTTAGAAAGAAAAGAAACAGTGAAAGATGAATATAATTTTCAAGGCTTAAAAGAAATTTTAAATTGCCCTGAAGGACAAATAGAAGCAAGACAAATGTATTCCCAGAACAAATGGTTCTGTGTCGGGTTTCCCTCTCCTTCACACACTCTGGTTGTAGGACCCCAGGGCTGAGAATATCTCAGAGACCGTCACAATGATGAAACTACAGTAGATTTAGGAAAGATAGCTTAATATTGAACTGCTTCCTTTAGAGACACCTAAACTTTCAAGTCCATGAACTACAACTTTCAGATAATATAGTGATATCATCTCATGGTAAAGTACACTTCGCTTCCTCATGGATTTTTTAAATGTTTGGAATTTTTAGCAAAATGCCATCTTTTCTCTGACATGAGAGAAGGGGATGAAGAAACAAGAAAACTGTTTCCTAATCAGCCCAATTTGTCACACTGGCTTCTGGTGACACTCAGTTTCCATCTGAACCCAGCAGTGTAAGTAGCTCTCATTTCCCATGCCAGGGTTGAAAAAATTGATGGGTTTGGCTCCAAATCTACAGTGGCTGAAACATTCCTCAAGACACCTGTTTTCTAAGTGCACACACACAGTGAAATACAACTTGGCTTCTAACTGGACCCCAAAGCACTACAATAGAGTAAACATTAACAGTTTGTCACATGGCAGTCACCTACAGCCTGCCCATAACAGTAATCATATTTCCCATGTGTTTTTACAAATCTCCTCATGTCCAAGGCTTTCAGTCACTAACATCTGTGGAGCTAAGCCTTAGACAGTATGAGGACTGTGCTTCACCTCCCTTCTTTAGTTTCCATGCTCTTCTCATGCCCTTATCATCACCACTCCTTAGGCACATAGGCTGAAGTCTGTGTCCCAAAAACCAGAGAAGCAGTTTGGACATATAAGTGGGATATTTTTCAATTTGTTTTTAAAGAGATCAACACTTTGGTGCATTAATGTCTGTGTCTAAGTAAAATCTTCAGACTCTACTTCATGTGTCAGAGCCCATGCCTTTACTGCAGCAGGCAGAGGATTTCTGTAAGCAAGCAGTCCAGTTTTGCATTTAATGGCATAACTCAAAATTATATAACTCATATATCAATTCCCTTGTTGTTTCCTGGATCCTGCACATTCCCAGAGCATTTTGAATCTGTGATTCATCAGATTTTATTCATAAACTTCTGAAAAAGTACATTACAAGAAGCTATTAAGCAACATAAGTTGTCATGATATGAAAGATAAAATGCTGTCAGGGATTAGGAAAAGATAAGGACAGAAAAGAAAGTAGGAAAAAAAAAATGTCAGTTTCCAGCAGGGCAGAAGGGTAACAGTGTGGCGTGATCAGAGATGTGCAGCACTGCTCTTGAGTTAGAAAAGGGACTGGAAACCAGGGCAGCACCTGTTCCAGGAGAAGCACCCCCTCAACAGGAGGGAAACTCCTCAGCAGATGGCTTGGCTAGAGCTTTTACAGAGCATGGAGGCAGCTGCAGTTCAATATGCAAGACAATGATTGGATGTACCCCAGTACATTTGGTGGGGTCTAAGTTAACTAATCCTTAGCTAAATGTAAAGGACTATTTCACATCCAAAATGAAACTCAGTCCAGTGTGTCTGTGGCAGTGAAAATGCCGGCATGCATGTGGAAATCTGAAAGAAATCTAAACAACAGTATAGAAATAATCCTGAAACTACAAAGTCCTCACATAAAATTGTACAACCACACATTAATTCCCGTCTTTGGCTCTGGTTATGCAAACTAAGTATAATATTATAGAAATTGAGGCTGTTCAGTAGCTAGCAATAAGAATTACTATAAATAAAGAGATAAAGAGTTTAATTTAAGAAGACTAACACTGGGTTTAGGGTGGGTTTTTTAGGTCTTTTTGTTTGGTTGGCTGGGGTTAAAAGGAAAAATGGATGTAGTTGGTGAATAAAATAAATAATTTTGGAACCGTTATTGATTATATCTTACACAAGTGCAAAGTGTCAGATTCAAAACTGATGAAAGGAAATGTTTATTTTAGACAATTTACATCTAATCTGTAAAATTCATGTTGCGCTTCAAGCTAAGTGGTACAGACTTCAGTGGAATAAGAACTGTTTATAGTTTTTCCATCAACGATTGCTTTGCCGGAAAACAATTTTTCAGACATGTTGAAAATTTTACCATTTGTCGTGATCTTCCCTTTAAAGCAGAAAGATTTTATGTTGGTTTGCTAAGAAAAAGAAAGCAAATTAAAAATAATGCTTCCACACTGTTTAGTTCAAACTATTCCAACTTTTTATTACCTGATTTTTATTTTCTTGTTTATTCCCCCATAACTTTATTTTATTTATTTTCTTTTCATTTGAAAAGGTGGAGAATTGAAAGATTTTGAGTACAAAAATTTATGACAGAGAAAAAAGTAAGTGTTTTTGGTTAAGTGTTTTGATCCACACTTTACCACCCTACAAGCTTCATAGAATCATAGAATACACTGAGTTGGAAGGGACACATCAGGATCACCAAGTCCAGCCCCTGGCGCTGTGCAGGACATCCCAAGTATTCACACCATGTGCCTAGGGGTGTTGTCCTAATATTCCTTTTCAGACTATTTTGCATTTATTTTGAAAAGTTTTACTAGGAAATATTTAACATACTTTCAGTGATTCAGGGGAATTACAAAGTTAAATGATCTCTCCTTGCGGCAGAATTTAAAAAAAAATTCTTTATATTACGAAAAGAAAAAAATGTCCTGTGAGTAGGTTACACAGGATTTTTGAGCTTGGTACAAAGTAGTCATGCCAATTCATCAGGAAGAAAGCATAAGCTTATTGCAAGGTTTGGAGGTGCTTACCGAGCTGTAACTTACTATTCCCTCTCCAGTGGACTGTGTCACACATTACATGATGATTAACTGTATCTAATGCTCCACACTGCACTTCCTTTCCCTCCTCTCCCTCCTCTCCATCTCACTGCATTGGACTCTTGGGCTAAAGTCTGAAAACGCAAATTAATGGTCTTCATGACTGAAAGTTTTCAGGAGGACAAGACAATGTTAAATGCCATGACACGGAGCATACTAAAACAGAGACAGGTCTGCAGCCTTACTGCATCAGTGAGAGCACAGGGATTTTGGCAAGAGGGCAGGATGGTGTGTGAGGGGTGATCTGGTGCTGTGAGGGTATGAACTAGGTCAGGTGGGCAAGATGTGCTGGTCTAGAGTACTTTGGAAAGGAGTAAGGGCTTTCAAGGCAGTAGCCGGAGGCAGGCTGGATGTGGGAGCATAGGTTGACCCGGGGCAAAGGCAGCATTCCCACTCCCACCTAAGCATGTTAACAGTGATTTTCATGGCAGAAACACAGCAGGACACTCTTCCCCTTGTTTCCACTGTCAGACATATTCTTATCCTCTAAGTCACACCTGAGAGCTTTGGTCCTTTTGTTTGGAAATGTGGTTCCTCCAGCTGTGTTTCTTTCTGTCAGGTTTGGTGGCTGTTACGTCAGTCATGCCTTCAAAAAATTATAGTGCCAGCAGTCATGATGAATGTTTCTGTGTCTTCAATATTTTTCATGTGTACAATCCTATTTTCATCAAGCACTTGTATGTAAACCTCACCCCTCTCATTCCTTCACCAAGTAATGAGTGAAACATTAAAAAAACCCTCATCTTCATAAAATTTAAGTTGCATGATATGCGACAATAAGTATAAAATATTGAAACTTGAACACAGTCTTCAGAATTACTAAACATTACATGATAAAACTCTTCCTTTTGATTTCAATACTCATTAGATGTAACATAGGTACATAAATCAAAGATAAAATCTGAATTCTTTTTTCTTTTTACAAAACATCCTTCTCAAAGATACTTCTTTTGCAATGAAAGACTTTAATTTCTTACATTCAATTTTCATCCATAGGCCAAAAGTAGAGACAGTATTTAAGGAACCTGTTGTACCATTTTTCACCACTAAAATTTCCTTAAAATTATTTTTTTTTCTAAAACCATCATGTAATCTCCAGTACATTTTTGTTGGCGTCTCATCAGAGAAAAGTTGCCAGAGACTGTTCAGTTCACCAATCTATTCCCTGGCTTGTGCAGACTTGTTCCCTATCCTACAACCTTTCACAGTGTTTTGCTGATCACATCTGGCATGGATCAAGAACTGAGGAGTAACAAGTCTTCACACATATTTATAATACCTACTCAATCTTCAGGACAAGAGGATTTCTTTTGGATTTATCATTCAAATTCCTCTGCTAATGAAAAATATCTGCTGGCACATACCAGGGTCTTATATTTGCTGATTCTATTAACAAAACTGGCAGCTTTATGGAGCATGAATTGAGCTGTAGTCTCTTTCATGAAACAAGACACAAATCACACCTCAGATCAAGCAATATATTTTTTCATAAATGTTTAATCCAGAAGAACAAATGAAAGGATAAAAGGAAGCTTTTATTTCATAATATATGGTGATGCACACATGCACAGTTGGTGCTTATTCCAGTTAAAGTTTCCCTTAGGCAAGTAAAGGTCAGGAAAACCTCAGACATTACCAAAGAACTTTTTCCAGACCAAAACACTTAACTTCTTAGATTCAATTTTAAAAACTGATTTTCTGCACTGTAGAAAAGCTTTTCCTCTGTAAAATGTTCTCTTTTGCAGTTATGGGAGGTGTCATTTGAACAGGAATTACTGTTGCCTGTAGAAAATCCTGTTGACTGACAACCCCTCCTTGATTCCATCTTGTAAATGCTTTTAAATCCCATCTCTGAAAAGTTTTTTTTCCCCTTCTATATCATTATTTAAATGAACTCTGACACTTCCAAATACAAATTGATGAGACACTTGGCTGCATTATAGAAGAGATGGTGGAACAAAACGCTTATCTAATATACTAAGTGCAGTAAGATGTTCTCAAATTGGCAAATTTACCTTTGTCCCTTGTTCTGCTTGATCAGGCAAATGCCTCTCTTCAGGTTATATATGGTTAAACTGTCTCACTGAGAGAGCTGTTTTACTTGTGCCACTGCAACTGACGAAGGATGTGAGTGAACATCTGTGTGTGAATGTGTTGAGTGTATACATAGGTATGTACATATAAGTGTACATAGAGATGTGTGCAATTTTATATACATTTTAAATATATATACACATACATATAATTGCAGTAATCAGCATTATGACCACTGAGGACATTTGCATACCTACACAGATTACATTGGAAATTCCCTGTAAGGGCAGCCGTGTTGGAACTTGAGCAGAGATAGTAGTTCATGTCAAAGAAGCAGCACAGCCATGAGATAAGAATTCCTGCCCCGGTGGGCAGGGCTGTCTAGCCCCACTGCAGTACTGGTTTGACGCAACTGCTGCATTTCCACTCCGCAAGCTGAATTCCTTTTGGAGTACACATGGTGCAGGGAGTCTGCACCACTGATGAGAGTAGACCCAGGACTTAGAAACAGCCTCACAGTCGTGTGCTTTTCCTCCCCCTTCCTAGGGCTTTTTGTGTAATTCAGGTGCCAAATACAGTCCAGAGTGAAAGCAAATAGGGGAGGGGAGAGAAAGGAGACAGAACATTTGTCTGCAGGTGTATGTGAAATAATTGGCTGTAGAGAAAGAAAGAAGGCAGTGAGAAGGCTGCTCTACACTTTTTCCTTCCAGCAGGGGAGGAGCAAGGGCGAATGTTTTGTAGTGAGAAATCTTTCCTGTTGCAGAACAAAGGCATATCTCTGTGAATTCAAACAAGCCTTTAGAGTGATAATGTGCTGAGAGTAAGTAATTATGTTGCAAAGAGAGAAAAAGCAATGTTTATTTCAATTTCCAAAGTAGTTTCTATCTCCTCAAGCACTGTGAGGAGTATCTGATGCTGCCAGAATGATTTTCCAGTATGATTTGTCTTGTACTGAATCTGTCTGTGATTGCAGACAGCACTTCGAACACACTGTTCATTTTATGTGCAGCTCTTTTTTAATCACTTAATTAAATAGAATCATTTTCAATTGTTTTGGGAAGCTAAAAATTATTGCACCTGAGCAAAAGAGTACTGAATGCAAATATAATTGTTATTATCAGCCTTCATTTGTCACTGATTACATCAGCTTCTATGTGTTCGTAGAATCAGTGCCCCCACGTGGACTTCCCCAGGGAGCGGTGCATCAAGTTCATTGGTCTTGTCCTCCTTTCCTGTTCCCCAGCTGACTTCTACGGCTTCAGTTGAGGGGGAGCAGATTCCCTGTTTACTAAACCTTTCTCCAGAAAATAAGGATATTGGGTCCAAGAGTGTCTGTTGTAGGGAGGGAAAGAGTGAACTTGTAAGGATGTCCATTTGATTATGCCAGCAATGACAATCATGGATAGATGGGAGGAGATTTCAATAGTTTCCTCGCCCCTAATCCATCTCAAAAAAAATGTGTACATTGTTCCAGGACAGCATAAAAACCTTATCATCACTTCATTAGGGAGAAAAAAACAATGGAAGGTGGAAGGCTCTCACAGTTGCATTTCTCATGACCCTGAATAGACCTGTTCAATGAGAGAACTCAGTTCCCCCTAGATTAAAATGCTATGGACAGATGAGAGACAAGTAGGAAAGGAAATAGGGATTTGCTCACTTGGAGATGCAAAAACTGAAACAAATAATACTGTGTAGAATGTAAAACTGAAACATTATCACAGCTCAAGTGGCAAAATGGGGCCTGACAACAGGACTTCTGTTACACTTAGGGCTTTCAGCCATAGAAGTTGCATTGAAGAAGACATTGCTCAGATGCAATTTATTATGGCATCATTAAGGCTCTTGTGTATTGGCAGCAAGTGGTTGATTCTTCAGTCTTTATTTGCTGTTTGTTTGTGGGTTATTTTCCTGAGCAAAATCACTAGTGAGATCAGAAATCAGAAAAGGATACTCAAAAATTATTCTAAGCAATTATTACTAATTGTTTAATTTTGTAATGTGTGTCTACTCCTGTCCTTAGTGATATTGCAGCTGCCTTAAAATCTGTTCTTTGTCAGACAATCTTATTCTTTGTTCCTGATTACAGCAGAGATTTTCACTAGAAAGAACATCCTTTCAAATATCTTCCAAAAGTAACTTCTTTACTATCTTGAATAAATACCGTATAGTGGCAGGAAATGTCCTGCTTGTCTTAGTTTCAAAATGTAATTACACACATTTAATTTTTACAACAGTAATTAACACTGATGATCTTCGTAACAATCTCCTACTATGATTATCCCCTAAATCCCAGCTGCCTAGCTTTAGAACCAATAAGAAAATATTAAATAAATCTCTAATCAGAAAACCATGATGTATCAAAAACAAGCTAGCTGTTTTCAAAGTGTTGGAAAATATTCCTAGTTTGGTGTTTGAATGCCTGGAATCTGCCTCTACCCAAACACTGACCAGCAGCCAGTAACAGTGGTAAGAGAGGAAATGTACAGTTTGACATTCTGTATTAATTCTGTCATTCAGATCAGGGTGTTGAACCTTGGTGTCCTCCATCCATGTCTGTTTAATCTAGATAAATTGAGAAGCAGCCTTTAGTTCTTGAGTTTATATGACAAAGTGCCACGTTTCCAATGCCTTTAGGGAGAAGACACAATCACTGAATCACAGAATGGTTGATGTCAAAAGGGACCTTTGGAGGTCATCTGGTCCAACCCCTCTGATCAGGATCATGTCTAGATGGCTTTTGAATGGATTACAAAAGGACTTGCATAACTAACATATTATTGATTTTTAGTCCATCAAAAATACTCATTTTTAATCGACTTTAACCTGTTATAAAATCTTTCATGTATTGCAAAAGACTATTTCCAATTAGTTTTTTGCATATTAGATGGTTGATCTAAAGAAAAATGCTATTCAAACTGTTCTTTGTGATTGGGGACAAATTTTCATTTTTAAAACTAAGAAAGTAAACAGGTTTGGGACAAAGAAAAAAAAAGTCATCATTTAATTCTGAGTTTACCATTCAAAGCTAGCTGCAAATATTGAGTACTTATGAGTGAGAAAATATCAAATCTGAGCAGAAAGACAGTCCATGATATTAGCATCCTGCTTTAGGAATGGCAAAATGAGCACTTGGCATGGCCCAGGAAAAAATGGAGCTTCAATGGAACAAAGGATTGAAGGTGGTGGGCTGAAATATGGAACTGTCATTGGTATTTGTGATGTTATTGTTGAAAATATTGCAGATATTCTTAACATATCCAGTCCATGTCTCGTGTCATCTAGATTCTAATAGGATTGACCAAAATTTAGGATGCTAAGACATCTGATTTTTTTTTTTTAAATTTTTTTCCTCCTGGTTAATTTAGTTTTAAACTTTCAGAGATACAGAAGAACAAAAGGTGTCTTTGCAAGATAGAATTATGGTGAGTATGACTCACATACAGCTGTAGAGTCATCAAAGACTATAACCTTTACAACTCATTTGGAAGAATTTGGAGAATTCTACTTAACTACTGCAGCTTTTTCATGCTAAGGGAAGCCTGTTGTTGAGCAGTGATGAGGGAAGTGTTCATTTATATAGAATGTGTAAAAAAAAGTGGAGAATAGAAGATTTTGCCCTCTGCAGAAAGGGAGAAGGAAGAAGTGAAACAAATATGACATTGAAACAGAAGATATGAGTGACTGGAGCGGGAAAGTAATCTCCATTGTCCTTGTTCCTCCACTGGACCATACCTCTGCTGTTGACATGGAGATGACTGGTGGCATGGCAGACAGTATTCTTCTTTGCTGAAATTGCTCTTATTAAGCACACATAGTCTGTACAAAGCTGAAATAAAGCTTTTAATTAAACTAGAGAGACCAGCTACAGGACAGGCTGTTTCTCTTACTGTTTCAGTTAGAAAAGATGTCAGAAATGCAAGGTGAGAGAGAGCACAGAACTGAAAAAGTTATAAAGTACACCAGTTCCTCTAAAAGCTTTGAACTATTCACAGTCTCTTTCCCCCTTAATCCACCTGTGGGAAGATTAAGAGAACACCTTCTGGCCTGATTGTCCAAGGTGCTAAATACCTGCCACTGTCAATGACTTTTTGCTCCTGCCTGGTTTCTTGTAGTAAAGCATCTCAGACTTCTTAGAGGAGCAACCCCTTCTCAGCTAATCTGTGGGAAGCTGGAGATCAGCTTCACCCGGAGCAGGAAAGTGAGAACTCTCTACAGTTATTCAGCGTGGGTGTAAATGCTCATTCCTCTTCCCTATGGGAACCACACTAGGGGCAGCACTCCAAGGCACTTCTCTTTACCCTTGATATATCTTTATATAATAAATATTTGTAGCTAGTAATGACAGCAACTTCTCCTCTCCTTTGTATAAGTAGGTGTTAGGCAAATATAAGAGTACTGCTTTTTTAACATTTTGCAGCTCTTTGCATTTTTTAATGGTCCACAAAAACTTTATAATTCTCCATTTGAGGGCATTATGCTAGACTGGGAAAACACCAGGGCTGAAATCAGGACTATGCCTATCACTAAATTTCTGGTACTTGGAGCACATAAAGTAAAACTGTTTCCATTTCAAATAATCTGAAAGGAACTAGTTAGTTAGTCACACTTCAGGTAATAAAGAAAATTATTTATTTTGTATTTGCTTTTCAGTGAGGAAAAATGACTGGTTTATTAGCTGTTTGTTCATTTACTGTCATATAGAGTGCATCAATTTTCAGGAACGTGGTATGCATTTAATCAACAATAAAATTTGGTACATGCAGAATGCAAGCAGTCGATTCTATGAAGGTTACAAGGTGCACATTAACTTTAACATATTTCTATTCTAGTAATCATGGGGCCACTCAAAAGCCAAATGCTGATGGTTTTGCTTGGAGAGGTGATCTGTCCTGCACAGTATTCCATCATTTTAGGCAGAGGAGGGGCAGTCTTCTATTGTGCATTAGCATATATATTAGATTCAATCTATGCACAATTTTTACATTAGCCTACATTGACTGCAATATGAAAAGGATTAGTAATATAGTGCGACAATCCCAGAGTAAAAGCAGTTATACCAGTGTACCAGTGTTTCCTACTGACACAACCTGCCCACTTTATCATACAAACTTTCCCAGTATAAGCAATTTGTGTTGCTTAGAGAGGTGAAGATGTGGAGATTGGTTGTAGTCAGGCTTTAGTATATGAACTGATGAACAACCTACCAAAAAAGCAAGCTAGAAGATGAATTTACAGAGTCAGGTCATTTGCACAATTATTCATTGGCAAATGCAAATTCATGCTAAGTTTCTTGTCTTTGAGCAAAAACAACATTTGCTACCCTGTAGGACATTGTGTGAGAGGAGTCTGCCCAGGGCAGTTACTACAGATTAATTGCTTCTCTGTAAATTCACACACCATAGCATGGTTTTGACATTCATTACAGTTTCTTTCTTATATTAATGTAAGTAAATTTAAAAGGGAGAAGTGAATCATTACCTATCTTATATATGTGGACTTACCTGTATCTGAATTGCTTCTTAGCATATCAAGCCCATACTCATCATTCATAGTACACTGGAAAAATTATTATCGAAGTCTGTGATCCAGAGTCTGTCCCAAAATAAAATGTTTTTTTAAAACAGGGTTAGTGGATATTCAATTGCCCCAGAAAAATAAACAAATGGAGTTGGCATGCAGATCCACAGAGGAGAGTTTGCTCTTTAATTTTGCAGCTAATTTTGCTCTTTAAAAATCTGAATGAGACACATTTTATTTGCTAAGGAAGTCAGTACTTTATATTACCAAACTTTCACCAATTTCCATTATATGTTTTCCTATATGAAAGAATTTGTTACCCTACAACAGTCATAACTATGGAGTAATTAGCATTTTTTTTTTTTTTTCTATTCCTGTGTTGAGCTGGATGGATCTGGGATAATAGATATAATGAGAGTAATCACAGGGCTGTATTTCAGTCTTGAGAGATCTGCTGACAGCAGAAGCTGCCAGGATGGCAGCACTGCCAAGCTGCCATGGACTGCCACCAAGCCCAAGGCATAAACAGGGTCTGGGCAATTCCTCCCCTGGGGCCACTGCTGCTCACAGAGATTTCCTTCAAGCCAGGTGCTTTCCACGAGCTGCAGGGGTGGGCTCTGGTGTAACAAAGTCTAACTGCCCCTTCTCTTTTTGCTGTTCTTTAACTTCCCTGAGGAACAGCAGAGAAAGAATACTTCCTGGATACCAAGACAACCAATAACGTATATGTCATAGCTTGGAAACCAGATCATTTAGTAACTCAGAATATGATACATGATAGTAGCAAAAAAAAAAAAAAAAAAAAAAAATTTAAAAAAAAAATGAAAAGCTTTGTGATTTAGAGACAATTAACAAACAAACCATCAGTTGTTCTTTCAAAGCATGGTTTTCCTTTACTAGACTTATATTTTCTATTTTCCTACTTTCTCATTGTTCGTCCTGTTCTTGAGCCAGAGAAGACAATTTCAGAAATGTTTCAGGTCACAATGGGTATCATTACATAGCATAATAAAATGATACCTTCCTTTCTGCAAGTAGACCTAAATCAAAAGTGGTCCTTTGATTTAAACTGGGTCTGATTACATTTTTGTGTTAGATATACATTCTAATTATTTTTCTCTACAACTGTACTAGTCTATAGAAACAAAAAACAAAATTAAAAAAAAAAAACCTCCAGTTGCAGAGTTTTTAAGGTTTCAGCAGAAAATTGATGCCTTGATTGACCATCTTCAGGCTTTTTTTTTTTTTTTTTTTTTTTTGGTCAACATTATAAAAAGTGTGACCATTTACTGAACAGGGCCTTCCCATTTTTCCCTGAAATAACACTTCTCAGACTGCAACTGAGACTATAGAAAACATCTCAAAACACTTCAGAATGCAGGCTGAAATATGAATACACACGTCTTCTTCTTTTATTCTTGTTTTGTACAGTCAACGTGATAATGATTTTAATGAGTCAAGTATTTTTCAGAATGGTGATAACTGATTTTGAACTACCACAAGTTAAATTTCTAGAAAAAAAAGCAGAGGAAAATAAGAGATATTTTTCAGGTCTGAAATATCAATTTCAAAGCAATTCTGGACTGGAAATAACTGCTCTGGTTTTAATTTAATTTTGTTACTCAATTAGACAATCTGAAAGAAAAATGTGGATGGTACCAGTCAGGAAAAAGAGAAGTCAGGAAAAGAAGAGATGATAAAGTCATCAGCTCCGGAGGGACAATAAGATAAATTAATAATTATCACCTATGGAACACTGAGTTATCAGGGAATGCTTGGGAAAAACTGCAGAGTGCCACAAAACTAAGATCTCAATTGACTCAGTGGCTTTTGGTATCCTTGGAGGTTATTTCACTTTGAAAATTATCGTTTGTGAATTCCTGCTACTACAGTGACATCAACAGTTCTACACAAAGTTTTATACAAAGTTCCAGCCAAGGAGGTGAAGTTTAGATGACCTGGTCTTATATCTGGCATCCATTAAAAACAATGGGAAGATTCTTAGTCACCAAACCCAGAGTGCATCATTATTATAATATTATTTATTGCCACTATTATTGTTGTCACTACTACTGCTATTACTGTTTTTATTCTGTAGGTTGTAAACTAGCATTTAGAGACAAAGGATCTGTTACTCAGATGAAGGCTGGAACCTTCACTAAAATACTTGAAACCAGCAAAGGTGATACAAATGCTCTCAGTGTGAATTTATTAAACAAAAGATCCCTTACAATTATGAATTCAAGTCCATGGTTACAAGTGTTCACAAGTGCTCTCATTCCAGCAAAATAACACTGTTTAGAAATGAGAAAGGAAAATGGTTTGCAAACCTTAAGTAGGTCACCTCCCACAGTATCTCTAAAGTGCAGGTAAATTAGCATCTTGGTTTTTTGTTTGTTTTTTTTTTTTTCAAATGGCAAACTGAGGCAGAAGGACTCAGAACAACTTCTGATTTCACAGAGTTACTGACTATTTCCACACTTTCTGCTCTAGAGGAATCTTCCCAGGGAAGAACTGCAGTATTGTACACAGGTTTCATACTTCTGCAGACTATGAAAGGGACCAGAGCCCAAAGCACCAATCACATCCAATGTCTTTTCATTACATGAGTTCTAACACGAATACCCTCTCACAAATGGTCTTGAATAAAGGCAAATGCCATGATGAGACATTCCCATATAACTCTTTTCCTCTCCTATCATTGGACATCAGTTCATAGAGGAATAGCGGCTGCTGGAAGCCAAGAAGGAGCACTTGGAACACAGAAAAACTGAGTCACTAAGGAGAGGGTAACCTCTACAATAGATTAAAATGTACTGAAAATAGTGGGAGCTATTTTACAGTGATTGTTTTCAGAACGAGACTAAACTTTCTCAAGTTAAAGCTTATGTGATGTTATTTTCTATTCATCAAGTCACTCAGCTCCCAGGAAGTCCCAAAGATAACCCCAAATTTAATCAATTTACAGTTTTGTTAGCTGCTCAGGGAATAATACAAAACTCAGGTCCCTAGGTGTCTAAAGTGCTTTGAAGCTGTGGACTTCAAGTTAGATACCACAACATCTAGAAGATCCTCTGCAAGACGAATCATCCAATATATATCTCCTTTCCCAGATTTTGCTGATACTTCACATTTTGCTAGAGGCTAACTTACACATTTTTCACATAAATCCTCTGCTTTGTTTGTCACCACTGGCAACTCTCTCGTCTCATGTAGTCATCAATGTCACAAAGTTAGTGCTTTTTTTTTAACTTCTCTCTTCATTTCTTTTCCCCGCAGTATTGTCATTAAATCCTGCTGCTATTTCTAATATATCTGAGAAATCCAGGCATTCCTCCCGGTCCCTACCAGCAAAACATGTGTTCCCACAACGTTTTGCTTCTTTGCTGCAGCAGAAGCACTTCACTTAATAGTTTTGCCATTAAAATCTAACTCATATTCATTCCTTTCAGCAATGGAGTGTGATCCAGACTCATCTTTGTTTTCTCTGACTCCTCCTGCAACTCAGGGCCTGCTGCCTTCTGTATTTTTGCCTTTTCAGATGATGTCCAATTCTTTCCTTCCCTCCCAGGACAATCCTACAGAACTTCTCAAATTATTGGTGTCATGTTTTGCCTGGTGTGGTCAATTATCTATATCGTTCAATACTTTTTGTGATCTCTCATCCTTTAAGAAAGAAAGAAAGTAGTTACAATAGGGGAAAAAAAGAGGAAACTGATTATGGAGAGACAGTCAACAGGAAGGGAAGGACATAATTTTGACATACAGGAAAGAGCACACATATATAAATATATAAAATACATAAAAGCCAAATAAATATACACACACAAATACATCCATGAGTCAGTGGGAGGGTTGTGCTGGGATGTGTTTTGAACCTTCTGTTTGGACCACCAAGACTTGGACGGCCCATACAAAGACACATGCTTTTGACAGTAATAAAATGCCTTTTCTTCATCACTTTTACATGTCACATTGTTGTACAGGAGGGTAACAAAAAATATTTTGATCCCTAGAGGCATGTCAGGGATCTGATCTTTTTTTCAGATTTGTTACGGAGAAGTAGAGAGGCAAGCATTTCTCCTGTGCCCTCTGAGCATACTTTGGGAGCATAAAAGTATCACATATCCTGTTGATCAACACACCAAGGGAATTCCGCAGAGTGAGACCTGTTTTCAGTTCATTTTATTAGGGACAGAGGGAGGAAAGAAGAGATAAAAGGCAAAAACTAACAAGAGACGGAACTGTAAGCTGTGATTCTTTGACTTCAGCACTTCTTCAGAGACCTTTTCCTATGTGACAGAAATAGAAACCACTGTAATTGTTAAAATAGAGTGATAAATTTTGTTTTCCAATCTCTGTGAGTTTTACAATTCACAATAATAAAATGTAATATGTTTAATGTACATTTCATCCTCAAAATGTTGAATTAATTCTTATTATTTTTCTCTAGGAACATTTTCTTGCCATTCCTTTATCTTCAAGAAAACTATCTATTTCTTTACTTTTCATTAAGAGCCTTATCTCATTCCCATCCAAGTAAATGAAAAAGTAGTGCTTGTGTTACAAATGAAGAAAGACTTGCTTGAATTTCTCCTTCTCCTCTGGGATTTTTTTTTTTTACTTAATTCTTTTCTTTTTCTTTTGTGTTTCTGTCATCTCTGTTCCCTTATCAGATTTTTAACTCCATTGCTTACCTTGTGTCAGTACATCATTTGTTCTGCTCTCTATTCCATTCGTCTTATTCCCCTTTATTTTCTTTAGGTGTTTTATTAATATTACTTGTCTGAATCTGTCCTGTTTCACTTCTTTTGCTCATTCTTTTTTCTCTTATATTTCTTCCACCACAGCAGATACTATGAAATTTTGGCCGCATACAGGAAAATCATCTCTTTTTGGAGTTCTTTGGGTCAATAGAGTTGGAAACAAAAAGAATGTTCAGGCATATGAATAAATCTGCTATGCCTTCAAACTATTCTTATGAGTCACTTTAAAACTATTGTTCTGAAAATACGGATCTCTCCTGAAAATCAGTGGTACCATGAATGAGCAGTGAGTTAAAAAAAAAAAAAATCCAGCATCCCTGGAAAAGGTAGAGGAGAAAATAAGCAAAATGCCAGTGGTTTTGAGAGATAGTGTATTGTGTGGGCACTGTTCGTTTGGCTGGTTGGATTTGTTTTCTTTACAAAATCTGTTCTTACATTTTTGCTGTGGTGGCATTATTGCTCTGTGCTGGCAGTGGAAATTAAAACCGAATATCACATTTCTCACATAACAGAATAAGGTAAAATCTCTTGCAGCAATTCCTGAATAAAATGTCATCACCTTTTGTGCTGATATGCACTGCCAAAGGAGCTTTTCCTGATTTGCCTCCCACATTTTGAGGGCATATGCAATCAAAGCTGATTTTAAACAACTGGAAGTGATGCTCAACTGCTGTACCAAAGGTCAGGATCAAGCCCTTGATATTTATCCCACATTTTCCATATTGCTGTTCTGATTCTCACAGGTAGTTAAACAGGATAACTCTGTGCCATGTTTTCAAAAGACACTACAAATCCCTTGCATTTCCCTAGGAAATGCATATTTTAGAGGAAAAGTCTTTTAGAGGCTGATGTGCCAAAGCATTTTTTTTTGTTTTTCTTTTGCATGTCTAAATGCATCTGGTATTTTTCCTTTTTCTAGAATAGTGGATGTGTTTCTTTCTCTCTCTCTCTTTTTTTTTTTTTTAAATTTTTATTATTGTAGTAGTAAAAAATTTTCTTGATTAATGAATAAGTG
>JAWWEE010000105.1:5584580-5679779 GCA_035221455.1 Xenops minutus
TTTTTTTTTTTTTTTTTTTTTTTTTTTTTTTTTTTTTTAATAAATGAGATATTGCCTTAGAATCTGAGACAGGTGAGATGTGAGCAAGGTACCTTCCTACAAGCTCCTCTGACCCTGCAGTCTGTGATGCTGTTTGACAGGAGGAAGAAAGAGTAAGCCTAGAATATGGGTAAGAGCCACTGAAGCATAACAAGCTTCTTCCCAAAAGAAATGTGTAGACAATTTCAAGCTAGCTCTAAGTAGGCCCCAAAGAAAGAGGATGTGATTTGATATCACTCAGACAGGCAGATATGGGGCTTGAAATGGGCTTGCTGCCAACACTTTGGGCTGCTCCAAAACTGGGTCCTTGCTGTTGGGACTGAACTGTAGAATAAACATATCTATGTTTATCAAGTTCTACAGCTGTAGGAATTGTGGCAATTATTTATAATATTCTATGTAAGAAAGGTTAGCGATTTTGACTGCATTAAGATGAAGGGCAGAAATTGAAGAGGGATAGACCTGTCTAGTAATTAGTGAAACCACCAGAAACTCTCAGCTATGGCTTGACATCTGTTAACATCAGTTCCTAGTGACAGAACAAACTGGAAGAGTCCTGTTTGTATCCAATTTATGACAGTGGAAAAAAAGAAAGGAGAAAAAAAATCACATTCATAGGCAGTTCCACAGATTATGTTTTCCTGTCTGAAGAGTTTTTTCTCTCTTGAGAGTCATGAAGAATGTGTAACTAGTTTCGTTAAAAGCCACATTAAATTGCTTATATGAGGAATGAATAAAAATTCCTGACTTATCCAGGCCACATTAGAAAAATTTGACTGAATAAATAAAGACAGGAATCTAAAGATATAACAATTTTGAAATTCAGTATTCAAAGTACAGTTATCTAAAATTTTAGTAAATTAGTGTAAATCAAACTTACGATGTTTTAAATCTGTAATATAATACCACTGCTATTTTTAACTGCAACATGTTGAATTCAAAAGCAGAATTGATTTTAAGTGATTTTACTGCACATACAGAAGCTTGATGTGCTGTGTGAAGTTTTTATATTTTTTCTGGTAGGGTCACTTGCCTCTCTTGGGCCTTTTTACAGTCAGGGAAGTTGTCTAATGAGACTAGGGAGTGTGGAAAGAGGAACATCAAAATAGAACTGAAGCTAAGAGGCAAGTGGTGCCTCACTGATCTTCATTGTGTACATACACAGTGTGGATAGAATTGAAAAGTACTCACAAGATCTGACTGTGAACTATGAGATCCTGATCTTATCTGCATTGTATCTTTTCACTTATTTAAGTCCGGGTAACACAGAGTTCACCATTTCTCAGCAACTGCCTGTTCAGTATACAGCTCCTACCAGTCAATGCAGAGCAAATGTGAAGTGTTAGCCTGCAGGGTCCTGGAAGAACTACATGAAGTGTTAGGCTGCTAATGTACTCACAGATCTATATGGTTTAGTGTAAACCACAAACCAAGTCCATGCACCACTGATCCAGAGACCATATGCTCATAAGAAACCGCCTGGTTCACGCATGGTGTACTCTCAGCGACTAACCAAAAACTGCCCTTCTGCAAGATGACATGTGTCACAGGGACAGGGTCAAACATATCCTGAAAGATAGGATATGTCTCTCACCACATCGGTTTCTGAGTTATTAATATTTTGAGCATTTATTGATTGATTTTAAAGTGCACACCCAAAATATGACAAGCTCGAGGTTTTCTTCCAGAAAGATGTCACCTTTGTAGTTTAACTAGTAAGGGGTACAACAGGAATGTCTTAGCATTGTATCTTGCAGTGTTGCACCCAGGGCTATAATTTTTCACCTGTTTTCCCTCATTTTAGACTGAGAGTTGGCATCTTCCCTTTTTTAGGTAACTTTTACAGTATTGTAATATGTATATCATTTCAGCTACTCTGATTGCTAACGAAGACAGCAGAGAGTACTACTGTCGTGGATGAAGTCACACAACACTCATAAGAGAGAAGCAACAATATATTTTATTGATATATGTAAGTTCCATGTAAAGTGCCGCAGTGGTTTAACAAAATTCAATGGCAAGGTACACATGATTATTTACTGCATAGCAGGCAGGGTCAGACAGACATGTCTCTTGTTGAGTAATGAGGTTCAGAAAGGACCCCATTTTTTCTGGACTCCTACTCAAAGACGAGTCTGGGTGTGGCTGGATCCACTCCTAGTCTAAGACTTGGTCAGTGGTTTATTTCTGAAGGATTAAATGCATGCAATTAATCTTTTATGTCACTTAGCCAAGATTTCAAAGTTTAGCATGTTATTAACCACTTATTGAGAATCTATTGAGGCAAGGAGTCTGTCAGCCTCAAGGAGTAACCTTGAGAGACATTCCTGCTAGAGGGTTGATCCAGGCATGCAGTCCACTGCCATGCAGGATACTCCAATGTGCCCAGGGAGGTCCACTATTTCTGGAGTAAGATGGTTGACTTATAGTGATATTTGCACATCAGGAATACATCTCTCTCCAGACAGCCTTTGACTACTATGTTGCCCTCCATCCCCCAAAATCCAGAGCGGGTGAGGGGGAAGAACACCGCCACAACTGTATAGTAAAAGTGTTGGAATGCATCCTATGTATATACTGATGAGTGGGACATTTGTTACTTGGAAGAAGGAACTACTGTGTTTCTCCACTGTACAATCCCTTGTGTACTCACCAAAGGACCAAAACAGTAAATACCTCCAATCCAGTGTCCAAGTCATGCCAACTACTCTCTAGCATAGCTCATATGGAGAGACACAGAGAAGGTTACTATAGCACACTTCCACTCCATTTGCACTGAGAGGAGACAAGTTCAAAGGCAGTTCTTTCTATTCACTCTATTGATCTGGGATTTTTTTTTTCGAAAGCTGACAAGATTGTTTAAATGAATTATACCAGGGTCTCTAAAGTCTATTTGCCTTTTTACTTTGTTTTGGCAACTCAAAGGAATATAAAATACAAGTCGTGCATTTCCCAAAATATATAGCAGGTCATTTCTGTGAGAAATGAGTCGAAAGTAAAACCTACACTGATGGTTAGTTTCAGCCAGACTCTTACAGTACCTGAACTGCTCATCTCATTTCTTTTGGTGCAGAATTGCATATCATATAGCAGCAGAGGTTAAGTAGATACAGCATGAAATTAATGTCATTTATCTTTAAATGTCAAGACAATGTTACAGTTGATGTCTATATTTTGACGCATCATGCTGCAGCACATCATCTTTTAACATTTCTTTAACCTGGGGCATTATATTGTTTGGAAAGATGAAAGTAAATGTGGATATGGAAAGAGAAGTCCTCTTCAGTAATACAGACATGTATGCAAAATGATGATGGCAGTTACACAGTGTCCTCACTCACTCTATTATAGCAGATTATGTCCAAATCTTTTCTATTTCATCCTTCTTCTTCCTTACCCTTTATAGATTCCTGCTTAGAACGATGCACTAACAGCACAACTTTTATCTCCTCCCTACTTTCTTTTTTAATACCATTTGATTTGATAATTCCATACTGGGTTACTTTATCTACTTTACACTCTTCTATAATGAGCTAATTAAAGACAAGGCTCTTTAGTGAGGCATATGGAGACTGTTCTTTTTGTGTTACAATTTTGTTTCTGCTGTGAGTCAGACCTTTCTTTCCTCCCACAGTCTCCTCTTACTGGGTTAAAGATTGGGGTTTTTTTGAGATAGAGAGGCAGAGAAAGTTATTCTGAAACTAGTTCCCCCACTTGTCTTCTGGCACTGTACTACAAGGTTCCCCAAGTTCCCTGGGATTTTTTTTTTTTTTTGCTTTGCCAAATAAAGTAGACCGAGAGCACTTCACTGCTTAGCTCAGCTGCCTTGCTTACCAAAAAAGAGAAATCCTCTGCTGCTCTACTGAGCGTGAGTCTGCTGTATCTCCTTTCTGGAGGAGCAGAAATGGGATTTCAGCTTCCTTCGTCACAACAAGCACCACTACCAGCCATTTGTTCTTCCTAAAAAAGAGCACCACAAACACTGTAGCTTTCTGCTGGTGCTATCTCTTGTTCATCTGACAAATCTCACTGGTCAGCTTTGTAAGTACAGAGTGGCAGATGTTTGTGACCAGACTTTTAACTTGGAAGCAGAGGTTTTGTATTGTACTGTTATATGAACTCAGTTTTCCCCCCTATATTTGACTAGCATATTCTCCTAAGGTGAACAGAAAACCTTGGGAATCCAGGTTTTTGCAGCTTCCTGGTGAGATGCAGGGAAAGTTCAGATCTTTTCTGGGATATGAACAGTATGCTGGTGGGTGTCCTTATTCTCAAGTTTCATGTTGAAGAAAAGATCCAAAATTTGTGAAGTACAACATTTCAATCCATGGTCTCCATCTGGGCCTTTAATTTTTCTGAGTCCTTTCTGGGTCTGGAGATATTAGAATAGATCATGCAGCTCAGTTGTGTTAGGGTAGTTTGAAAATTGTGTTAAACTGTCTAAATAATATGATTTTCCATGATGAATTTCTAAAATTATAACGTTGACAAAAGATGACACTAAACTAGTGTTTTCCATCTCCATTGTCCCTTTCTGGTTTTGTCAGCTGTATGTGCTTCATATTTGTGAAAAGGTTAAAGTTGTAGTAATGAGGAGGAGCTGAGGAGATTAGGTGGCAGAAAGAGACGTGGAAATGTTGACAAGGGAAAACTAGGTCTTTAAACCCAGACAATGGGTGAGTGAGGGAAGGAGACATGTCAAATGGAATAAACATCCACAACTGACCCTGAATTTAGGAAACGCTCATAACTTGTTCTAGTGGCAGAGCCCTGGGAATGCCCGCTGGTGGAAGAGGCACATACCTGAAAGATGACTACATAGGAAGGGAAGCCCTCAAACACACCATGTTGCCATGCAGTTCACACCCCATTGTCATATGTTCATTTTGTCTCTTCCATAAATCATGTTGTACATTATTTGGCACTATAGATCTCAGATTAACATTGGAATGCATGTGCTTAATTTTAAATTTAATTTTCAGTAATGTTTGACCTTAAGATTTTGACAGGACTGTAGGCATTCTTGAGAGATCAAATCCACGCAGGAATGATGGCCATAAATTGTCTATATGAGTCTTTTCCTATTGCTTTGGTAAGTAATATATATTCTTTATCATTACAAAATAGCAAGAACTATAGTAAGCCTGGGTAATTCAATGAAATTCTATATATTTCTTGTACACCTCCTCAAGAAGACTCAAATTTGTAACAGACTATACCAGGAAAAAATATAACACAATGTTGCAGATACCAGATCTACTTAGAAAATTGTATTTACTTCTAGAAAATTTCATTTTCTTTTCTTCTTTATTATATTTTTAACTTATTTTTTCTGTTAGGTGTTGGAGCCAATATAGGTCAACTGCTTGTTAATGTGCTAGCTCATATTCTGTACTTACCACTAATTCAAACTGAAGACTGAACACAGAGTCTCAAACAGTAATTTCACTAAAAGTATCTGTTTGCAAAGGAAATTGGTCAGTATGCTCTTGAGATTGAGCTGTAAATTGTCAGTTCGTGGTGGCACATTCATTTTTGTGGTAAGTAGAAGTACAGAGATACTGGTCAGCACATAAATATGGAGATACAGTGGCTTCTGAGAAGTTTTCTTGTGGGACATGCAACATGCCTTCTGCACACACATTGGTACTAAGAGAGGACAAGTCAGGAAATTGGTAGCTATATATTCCCTTCTTGAACAACTCATTCTGTGAGGAGTAAGGGAACAGTCATATTTGTCAGCGTCCCTTTGCTCCACCACCCCTTGAATGCAAGAGGTCTCCCAGTCAAACTTCTAAGTTGTTTCTTTGATCACAGCAACTTTGCAGAGCTATGTAGAAAAGAACAATTGTATTTGAACCAATATTCTGGTTGGGTCTTTAACTTGTGCACCACAGAATTTTGCACTCAGATCGACAGGAAGGCATTTTCACCCATGCACAAGTTTAATGTGTGATGAGCAAACTAATCAGCCTATACCCACTCTCTTGTAGTAGAGCTATATAAAATCATTTTCTGTTCCCTATTTTCAGCATTTTAGTTGTAGCTGCAATTGTCAATTATTGCAGTTATCCTAAAAACATCTTTCTTATTCATTCCTGAGACAGCCATATAGATGTGAGTTCTGAATTCCTAGTGTATTTCATATCTTCTCTGCACACCTGGAGAAGGACCTTTCTGCCTCAGTAGCCTGAGATTAGAACATCTTTATAGATGTTGGTTCAATAGCAAGAATTTTATTATATGTGATTTCAATGGTTCTGAGATAAGAGAAGAAATGGGAAAATATGAAAAACAGTAGACCTTTACATCTGTTAGTACTGGTTTCCCAGGTTACCTTAATCACAGGTTATTACATATGGACAGCCAGCTTGGTAGCCAGAGGAGAATTGCCTAAAACCAATAAATTCATTGGGGAAAGAAAATTTGTTTTCACAACAGTTCTTCTGCCACAGATCAAAACTAGGGAATCTTTAAAGCTCAGTGTCAGTAAAAATGGCATTGCAAGATATTACATTTATTATCCGACCACAATTTCCACATTTCATTTTCCTATCTCACAAATCAAAACAAGGAGACTGAGTGTTTACTTGTATAAGGTGGTACAGGAAAGTCTCTATGAAAATTTCATAACCGTGTTTGCTATATTTGAGTGGTAAATGAGTTCAAGAGGACGCATAAACTTGATAGAAGTTTTAAACTGGTGTAACATGACTAAATCTCATATTTTGTGATGAGCTTATGCTGAGAGGTAATGTAGTAAGAAAATCAATTTATGATCAGGTGACTTGCACATTCTTAGTGTTGATTTTATGCTGTTATTTAATTTAATCCCCATTTACTTCTCAGACTGCAACAAACTACAGCACTCTTCTAGTCTTGTTTATGCACATTATTATGACTCTGACATTACACATTATTATATCTCTGACATTATGTATAAATCATATACAGAATTACCTACCTGTTAAAATATTCCTGCCCAAAAAAATGGAGTTGAATTAGTAACATAGACATGAAACCTCCAATTCAGTTTTGCAGCATCTTCAAGGATGTTGTGCAATGCTCTGGAAATTAAACTAAGCATGTAAAAGGATGAAACGTGCCTATGTTTTGCCCTCACCTAGAGACAGCTGAGCTAGTCATAAACACACCATATAAGTCACAAAAAGAGGGTATCTTCATCAACACACACGTTGAGGAAATCCCAAATTGTGACAATGAGGTTATTTCTGGTGCTTCTACTGGTACTGACACTAATATAAAGCTGAGGACACTGAAACACAGACAGCCTTTTAGTGCTTGTTGCAGTAACCACATATTCAGAGCTTCTCAGGTGGCTTCTGAATGTTGTTCTGTTATGCTGGAGATTATTTAATGATCATTCTTTTTGCTCTTAAAATCAATGAAACATTACAATTACTACTTGGACAAGATAATCAACCCCAAGAATCTGATTCCATTTTCACTTATTCTATCTCTGGTGATATAGAGATATAAGCAAATATATATAACTGTTGATATATTTGATTGTTGGTAGATATTGACATATCTTTGTGCATTCCTGATATAAATATAGGTGATTTATATAAATAATATATATATGCACACAGAGAGACATATATATTGTATCTTTAAAAAGAGTCAGCAAGTTACACATCAGTATCAGTTCAAGTTAGATTTTTGGGAGACAATGCATCCTTTTCCTGGCCTTTATTTCTAAAATAAAGCCAAATATACTTACTGAAGTGTTTGATTCTGACATATAGCAATAACATATGTTCTGAAAGATGGTGGTTTAGAGGTCTGATCTGAAACACATTAAGTAATATAAATCCAGGTAACAGCTTCCTTGCTGACTCTAAGAAGTCATTTCAATGAGTGGCAGCTTTTTTGATCCCGCCCCATCTAAAAAATTCCCCAGAGAACTGACTGTTACTAACATCATATAATATCTCCCACAAGCAAAAACCCTGAGCTTTGCTGTCCAGCAGGCTCAGTTACAGAGTATACATAACCAGTATGCACATAACCTGAAAGTAGGTCCCAGTAAATCCCTCACTTTACACTTCGAAAAGGAATAGAGAGGATTTTTTAAATGTTTTCCTGAGGCAAAAACATTAAAATAACCTATCAACTAGAAACTCTAATTTCACCTTAAAGGTCTTTGTGAAACCCAGCTTTTTGCCCTGAAGCTATAAAGAAAGACATCAAGTTTGATTCATTTTCACATTAAGTTATGCTAGTATAATTGCATTTCTTCCAGTAGATTTACATAAATGCAAATCAGGTCCTCTCTATCTTACATGAAAGTAATGAGATTTTTCAAGTTCTTTTAGGTATCATCTCTAACCCTTTAATGAGTTAATTCTCTTCTCTTACCAATTTAGCTATAAGTCGCAGGAATAAAGCAAGGTGAAATGTGATAAGTTATCATTTAGAATCTCATGTTTCATTTTGCCTCCTATATTTATAACTCTTGAAATTCATCTTAAGGATCACAGAATACAAAATAAAGCTCAGGTGAATGTTACTGTGTTTTACATCAGAATGGCAAAGACCAGCAGTTTTTCCTATGCTTTTTTCCCTACCAAATTTTCTCTACTTAACAAGGACCCATTTCACTCAAAAGCTCTTTGTGAATCTCAGTAAAATCACTGAAACTATTTCATTTGTAATGAAAAGTAAGAAATAAACATATTTCACATTGTTTGGAATATTGCTGGGAACATTTTGTTCACCTCTACTGCAAGCCAAGAAAGTAATTAACAACAGAAGGCCTTGACTGTAGCATGCATGAGATGGTGTTGGCCCCAGAACCCTTTTGGAGATGAGTTTTTCTGGACCCTTAATTTTATTTTATTTCCCATGTGATATCAAAGTGATGACTGACCCAACCCTTTCATAAAACCAAATAATCTGACTTCTAAGTCACAAACCCAAGTAAACGTAGGAAGATTCCAGATAAGTCTGAAGAATTTCATCTTACATACTATCCACAAGCTCAGAAATCCTGCTATGTGGAGTTGACATTCCTCATTTTCCCAGGGAGTTAGGTCCCTGAGACTAAGGCTTACTTCAGCTGCCGCCATGTGTTGACAGCAATATCACTTTTCACGTTGTGGCCTGGAGTGAAAACTCAAAATCTCTTACTCAGTTTCTCTTGCAATCATGGAAGCCATGCTATATACCTAATAACAAGTGTGTGTGTGTTTACCATGGATATAATTTACAATTTTTAGGTAGGCTTTCCACAGTCCGCTGCTAGAGAAGCTCAAGCCTTTGTGTGCTACAGCTGAGTTTAAAAAGTGGATAATCTAATGAGCAATATTTGCAGTTGTGCATGATAAGCTGCATAATCAAAATTCATGTGGCAGAAGATAAAGCGAATCACGTTGGGTTCTAGCAAGACTTTATAAGTCATGTGCGTATCACAAAGCATGACCAGGTACATTATGTTATTTTGAATATTACCTGTTGCTGAAATATCAGTGAGTGATCACAGGCAGAGCTTGAAACAGCATTTATCTGGCCAAGCTCGACATTCTGCTCTGAGAACCAAGCTTTCAGCCAGCTTTAATTAAATCCTACTTTGGATAAATTCCTGTGGCAGGGTATACAGTGACAATAAAGGTATTTAGGAAAAGACACATAAGAGAAATTTTTGCAAGGCAAATGACTCCTCTAATTCATAGGCATTATTAGTGTGGGCAACATCATTAAATGGTTTACCAGTCAAAAATGATCTCTGAAGGCAGATGGTCTAAAATTTCATGATTTTATTTAGGTTTTGATTTACATACTGATCTGAATATTTTTTTTTTTCATTTTTACACAAAAATTGGAAAGTTTGTTAGTTGCTTTCTTGTACAGATAATCTCATATGCCTAATTATCTCAGTAGGATGTTTTATTAACATTTATATTTTTCTTTGAACATATTTTAATTTGCATTTGTGGCAAGAAGTTTCAGTCTTCTGCACTAGCCCTTGTCCTACCATGACTCTTTGGTAGGAGACAAAAGGATGTTTGGTCTGCTGCTGACTGTAATGAGTATTTCTGAACCAAGTTTGCTGTCAGGGCCCTGAGTCCACTAATTGGTATTGATGGCCCTGACCAGCCTTACGAGTGTTCTCCTCTCATGTACCCTCATCCTCTTTGCCCAGGATCTGCCACAGTTCAGGCTTTCCCCTGCTCCTGTCTGGAGCTTTGTCACTGCTAGTCCCTTTTCTGACCCTGAATCACCTGCCCTGGTCATCCTCCCCAGTCACTTTCAGTGGGATGGGAATATTGCAGGAGGTCCCCACCCCACTATCCTACCATTGCCTGTTCAATGTTGTCTCAGTTCTGCATCCTGATAGTCTCTTGGATGTGTATGTTTTTAGCAGTTTAAAGTTCCCATGAGAAAGTCCTAGGTGTGATGACCACTTGTCAAAAAAGTCTTCAGGCAGCTCCGGAGTGGCTGACACCATACTCGTTTATGTTAAAAATTGGGGTTGGGATTGACTCCCTCTTTCTGGTCTGTAATGTTTTTTTGAATCCAGATTATCCACATCCAGGAGTTATTTTTTTGTATCAGGATGCAAGTGATTAAATGACAGCTCCTCTCAAACCCAAGAAATACTTAAATGTTTAGGCAGAATGGAAATGTGACTCTACTGCCTTCCTGTGAATATGCATCTTTCATCTGTGCTTTAGTGACAAGGAATCTGGATGAGCACAGAATTCCAGACACCCCAGTCCAACCCCAGAAACAGCAAGAGCTGACATTGTCTGATAGGGTCCAGGAATGCGCCTCTTGCCCGGAGAAGGTTAAAGATTTCATCTCAACTCAGGATGGTGTCTTCCAAGTGGGAGAAGGTGCCTTCATTTTGAGAGCTTACACCTCATTTTTCTTGTAGAATCATACACATTCTGCCTCCACACTGCCACAAGCACCCTATGTCCTGAAGCAGTGCCTAAAGGCAGTATCAAGAAATATTTCTCCTCTAAAATTTAGACAAAGCCCTCCCACTGTCAAAACTAAAGTAAGGAAGAAAAGGCATTCTTGGCCTCCACCAGATAATGCTGAAGATGGTAAGCACATCTGTAATTCAACTGTTAGAGTAAGATAGCCAGCTGTCCTCTTTGATGTGATTATATGTTTTTCTTTTTTTGTTTGTTTGTTTGTTTGTTTTGTTTCTTTGAGTCAGATGCCCTGTTGTTTTGATGAGTCAAATAGAGATGTCATTTGTCTTACACTGTGGCTTTAAAGCAAATATTTTAAATTGTCCATTTCATAATGCAGATGTTAGGTATTCCTGATTACCATGAAGAAACTGGTTGAGCAATTTTATTTTAATGTTAGAAATAATGAGCTGGCAATTATCTTAATTTTCTTGGCAACATATCAAAATCTATAGATTTAAAAACCAGGTTGATTGGGTTTTATGCTTGTTTTCAGATTGGGACTGTTGCAATGGTGGTTTTGCATTTTTTTTTCATTTGCTCATTCTTCTGCAGCTCTTTGCAATTCATTTTGAGGGAATGGGCCTTACTTGGACTCCTGCCCATATGTCAGTTTATTATCACTTTATAGGTACAACACAGAAAAAGCCTAATGTGATAATTTCCTGAAATTTTAATTGCATAACTTTTGTCCTGGTAGTTTTAGACTTAAATTACATAATATTTTTTGTTTTAATAGAGAGGTCACTTGGGTATCATGCAACATAAACGCGGCAGTCATGAAATAATTAATTTAATTTGAAAAAACGTGATTGGGATAAATAGAATTGCTTGTTCTTGATTCCCTTAAAGAAAGGGAAAAAAAAAACCAAAAAAACCAGCAGCTGGTATTCCTTGGAGGGTAGAAGAACTTACTCTGGAGACAAACTGCTCTAGATGCTGCTGAGTGTGGCAGGCAAATAAAATTCTCAGCAAGGAGCAAACAAACCAGGTCTGAAGGTCAAATTCTCTTGGCATGAGGGGAAGCTTGCATATGTAGAGTCTCTTGAAACTCCGCAAAACAGAACTGACATAAAGGTAGAAACATATTTACGATATTTCTCATTGCTTTTCCTTACCATTTAGTTTTAGTTTTCTCTGTTCAGAAACCTAATCATTCTAGTTTAAGTACAAAAGAAAATGCCATATTTTACTAGAACGCAGAGTAGCTCTCTGTATGGGAAAGATCTGCATGGATCCAAAACTCTGGCATATTCTAGGTCCTAGCACACAAAAAGGAGATTTTCACTACATCAGTAGGGTGATGAAAGACCTCAGTCTAAAACTGAAAGTGTAGACCTAAGCAAACTAATTCTGTATGCTGTGCAAGAAGTTTGGGATGATTTGGTTTATGAAATGCACTCTACTCCTAGATGTTGCTTCAACTTATGTTTAGATTTTTTCCATCAGCTATACTCCTGGGAGAGAAGTATTTGTGTTTTAACTTTAAAATGAAGTTAAAACTGGGGGAGTTTAACTTTTCAGATTTAAACTCTGAGAATGCAGAAGATATGCTACACAAATTTGGGGGGGAAAATGCTCTTTGACAGATTTTTTTTTTTTTGCTGCCTTTTAAGATGAAAATCTCAACACAGTTTTCCACAGGTCAGAAAGAAAGAACTCAACAGGCATACAGAGGAAACTAAAAAGGAACTTGAAAATTAGCATCCTGGCATGGATCATCTTGTCAGAACCGCCAGGAGAACTAGAATAACTTTTTCTTTCAGTGCAACAGCTCTCTTTCTGCTCTGGACTTAGTCAGTACATTGCAGGTGAAGCCGCTCCTCCCCAACTACCAGATTCTACCCAGAAGCTTGCCTGCCACATGCCCAGCCAACCATTTGCAGCCTGAATTTCTGTGCATCCACCAATATTTGATCCAGCAGCATGGAGTTACATGGTTTGTCTTACAAAGACTCAGACTCAGGACAGAGGTGGTTGTAAGGAAAAATTACTATAATGGGAGTGCTCTTTTGCCTGCCCTGTCTGCTATGAGACCATAATTCAATGTACTGGCTTGTAGTGCTGTCATTCATATCCTTTGTGGATCCATCCGCCAACATCACGCAACATCACGCAAAATCCATGATTGTCATGGATGCATTAACTGGGAGATGGTGTAACTAGCTTTGCTGTCTAGTGGAAATAACTTCTGACTTAATTATAGCATAGGAATTATTTTCTGAGTGCACTCCCTGTCATGGTGTCATGTCAGTTACCACCTCCAAGACATCCATAGGCAGGGTAAAAATTGTTTGGAAACTCCTAGGGTGTAATAAAATACAGGAGGAAGTATTCCTTAGGATCTCAGCATGCAAGCTATTTTCTCTGTAATCATATGTCTATAGGAGGTCTATCCTGAGGCATGCTTTGGGATGAGTGCTTAGATTAAATGATCTGCGGAGATCCTTTCCAACTTGAACGTACTCTGTGATTTTTGTGAGATGTGGTGTCACCACCATTCAGTCAGAGCTGAGCTGTACTGCACTGCCCTGGCATCAGTCATCCATGATGGGATCCCTGCCATTCACCACCTGACTCTTCAGTCACCACCATGTACAGCACCACTCTCATTTCTCTTCCTAACATACTTCTGAGAGACCAGTGACCTTCTGAGGGACCTCACAGATGGGTTAACTTATTTCCACTTTGACACTGGGACAAAGAATTGTTCCCTGACAAGATCAGTAAATCTGTGTGGCAGTTCCTACTGGTATCAAAGCTTGTTCATTCTGTTTTATGAAAAATTCCTCTTATGCAGCTCTAACTGGTCTTCCTGAGCATCACGAGCCTACAAGGCTGTGAAATATAAACTAGAGGAACTTCTGTTGAACTCTGTGCTTCAGGTCTATGTCCTTATTTCCCACATTTACAAATAAATAGGATAGTGGGTGATAACAGGCTTTCATTGTTTTTCTTCTGCAAGTATCCCACAGTTTCCTGTGCAGTGCATTTAGAGGTTTGAGCTGGTCCTCTGAATCGCTCCCATCAGCTGCAAGGCAGTACAGCCACAGGTACCTCTTCTCCAAACCTCACAGCTCTGTTAATCACTACAAACCAGGTCACCCTGCAGCTTGAAAAATATTAGAAGGGATGGTTATCTCTGCAACTTCACAGTAGTATAAATCAATAAAAATGTTGACCTAAATTATTATGTTTCCCCCTCCCAGGATAGGTGTCCATGAGTTTTGAGTTGTTCAACTATTCTGCTGTGACTACCCTTTATATTTTTGATGTGGCTGGAAGATACTTTTCACAATACTCACAAAAGTAGAAAATAGTGTTTTGTCTTGTGAAAATGAAACGGAAGAAGATTTTGATTTTTCTAATTAAGAGATTTAAATACAGGGATAATGAAAATTTTAGGCAACAATGATCAACTTTTTGCAAATGAAGCTTGAATTTCTTCAACATCACTCAAAGAAAAGCAATTCCTCTTCCATGAATACTTCTGAATTAATTAAAATATTCACTTCTTGGCAAAATGCTAAAGGTTTTATGAATTGCATTAATGAAGTTAACAACAATGCATATAGAAGAAGCTAACCTTTTTTATTACTTCCCCAATGTTTAAAATAAAAAAAAAAAAAAAGAAGTGCCAGGTGAAGGTTGAAAACAAATACAAAGACAATATCGATGCAGATGAAAGATGAAGAGATGTATTCAAATATTTGCATACACAGCAGGTACCTTGTAAAAACATAAAAGCACAAACTGAATTTTCATTGTCAAGAATAAGAACTATTGCATAATCAAAAATGTTGTTTTCACCTATAAATTCTTTATGAAGATATAAAAAGTTCTGGGTTAGTATTGGAATTATGAATATAGTTATCATAAACCAATATTTTTCAAGATATTTTTTCTCCTGAATATTTTATTCTGCCTTTTCAAAGTCTTAGCAGATTTTAAGAAGGGCTGGACTGTTCAAAGAAACATGAGAGTTGGGAAGGCTCAGCCTCTTTGTCCTGCAGCTGCAGAATATTTATGCAGTTGTAACATTCAGTAGGCAATCTGTTAATGTTACCTCTAAAAGTTAAGCAAAGTGCTTTCCAAGATATACCACCTGACCTCATTACTCATATTTTTTCCAACAGTTACAGATTTTTGTATAGATATGATTCTAACTTAGGAAGGGTAATTAATTTATTTAGTTTAAAATATTTGAGATATTAACTCTCTTTATTCACTATACTTCATCAAGTGTGACAATGTGAGGAGTTGAGCATTTAGGAAGTCATGGTATGAACCAACTGGAAACAGTAGTTGTGTTCTGTAGAGAACAATATTGTCTAATGCTAAGTATTTAGAATTATTAGGCATGAGATTTTTTTTTTTTTTTTTTGGCTCATAAAGAATTTGGAACAATCACAAGGCAAGCACATTTTATTTTTTAATTGGCACGGTTGCTTGTGCCTGTTGTCTGATCCAGGAATATTTTCACTCCAAGTCTTCTCTTTTTCTTTTTTTTTTTCCTCAGGGCAACACAGTCCCACATCTTCACCAGCTCTAGTCATGAAAACCTCTCTTTTTTGAGTTGTTTTGCTGTATGCTTTTAGAATCATTATTATTTGACTCATTAATTTATGTCTAAAATGAAAATCATTATTATAAGACCTCTATAAAGTATCTGCATATTTAAGTACACAACTTGCTATAAGCTAAAATCATGCACTCATAACACAAACACATCCCAGCAAATCCCAGCAAGGGACAGTTTTTACCATAATTACACTGTGTTTAACTTTATGCGTGCTAAATAATATGCATTTTAACAAGTAAGGAACAACTATTAACCAATTTATGAAAGGCAAGTAACCATCACTGCACAATAAAAGTAAACCCCTCCAAATTGGTGGGAACCTCATAGTTACTTTCATAAAAACAAAAATTTTATAGGAAATAGATAGGCAATTTGAAACAATTTATGGAAGAGAAACATTTTATGGTGTAGTTTCTTTTCAGTTAGGGAATTCAACATGAAGCATTTAGTGAACCCCTCAGAAAGTGAGGAAATGCTGAATTCAGGCTGCGTATTTGGGACCTGGCTCTCGCGAGGAACTAAAGAGAAAATGGCTTTTAGGGGCTACTAGAATCAAGTGGTGCTCAGTTTTCATCTGAAAGAGCTACCAGCCACTTTCTATGGAGACCCCTGTACACAGGGATGCCATAACATTTCCAGAGCTTCCATGCAAAGTCCACTCATACTGGTATTTATCCCTGATAGTGCTTGAGGTGTACCAGAGTAGAGAACTACTAAAAATGAGCTGCAGCCATTAGAGAAATCCAAGTAATCTGCTGCAAGACCCCCTCTGTCTGGGAACTGCTTGGATACACTATGTAGGGAAGACCCAGAATAATTATTTTGGCAAAGACAGAGGCAACAGCTTCCTAGAGTTTATCTTTATAAAGACCCTTTATTCCTTTCTCCTCTATGCCTTTCTTTCTGGGTATATCATGCAATCAAGAACAATCACAAGGCCCCCAGGAAAAATTAAAAACAGAGAATGAGATATCACTACCAGAAGAGCAGTTTGTCAAGCCTGCAGATGGCTTTTGAGTAGCTCTTGGGAAAGATACTCAAGCAGGGAAAGAAGGCTATTAGTTGGACGAACTAAGCAGCAAAATCCACTTTAAAATTCCTTTTTTTTTTCCATAAATAACTACCAGAATCCATGCCCTCAGTGCTTCACTTTATTTCTGTGTTGTATTTATGATCACTAGCCTGCACAGATCATCCTTTCACCATAAGAAGCAATTCTGAAAGGAAGGCTAAGACAAAGCAAATTTCTATGATTGTCCCGCAGCGTATTTTTCACTGTGAATGGAGCTTCATGGCCTGTGAGCACCACATTGCTGCCAGGGTCCGTTTTGGATTCCTGTCAGCAATCCATGAGTCTCCTGTCAGGGTGCAGCATGGCCAGGGTGGGTAGCAATGAGGACCATGGGACAGGCTGGGGCAGGGACTTTCCGAGCAGACTCTTCCCTGTGTGAGGAGCAGAGCTGGGATAGGGATGGTGACAGTGCACACTATGGACTTCCACTTATCATTGCATACAAGAATGAGTTCAAGCAGGATTTCTCAGAACCACTATGGGAGTCAACACAAATGACCATATACTACTCAGAGAGTAGAAATACACTGGGAAGTTAAAAATGAAAAAGGAAGAAGGCAACTTCCAGTAACACTGAGTGTCCTGCTCACCCTCTTCTGAGACAAGTGAGCCCTCTCAGAGCAGGACTGGCCAAATGCACTGCTGGGTGCTGGAATGACAGGCACTTTAGACAGCTCCTATGTGGTGATTTATAAATGGAACAGAGAAAACCTGTGATAAAAAGCCTGTTGCAAGGTGGAGAAACACGTGAAGATGCTGCTGTCAATATTATGGTAGAGGAGTGATTCACCAAGCAATCATTCAGATATGCTGCCACTACTTTTATCTTCTGAGAAAGTTTTCTGTATTTCCTGTATTAGAACTGAGAGCTTATGAATGGAAATGTTTTGCCTATTAAAATAAGACACACAGTAAGCATAGTTTAGTGAATTCAGAAATGTTGCATGGAAGGATCAAGCAAGTTATGTAGTTATGTTTATAATTTTATTAAGTATCTCAGTTATTGAAGCCCAACTCATACAGCTGTCTATCATATCTCATAGCAGTTCCTAGTAACTTGCCCTGATTTGCTGAAAGCCCTCCACAACATCCAGAGAGGTAGTGCTGCCATGGCCCACTGAGCTGCATATCCACTATGTGTGGAAGGATTATAGCTGGCTGGACATTTTCAACACATTGTTCAGAGGGTATATTCAGACCACAGACACTACTAACACACAGCTTGATAATAGCAGAAAGTTCTATAAATGCCACTGGCCAAGTCATGGAACGGAGTCTCATCCTTCCTGCCTGAAAACTGGAAAGGATGTAGAAGTTACAGCCACTGAATTAAGGGCAGAGATTTGGTTTTGGCACAGAATAGCCTCATTAAGTATATTTCACCCATGTTTCTAACATTGTTAATCTGTTTTAAAGTGCTATGAAATTTGAAGGCACCCATAAAAATAAAATTCTACTGAAAACATATCCACTAACACAGACCACAGTGACATGTCTAAAGCTTTTGCATCATTTCAGCAGTACTGTTTATCACCTGTATATACTAGGCAATTTATTTTTGAACCATGGATAGTTAAGGGATAATAAAACAGGAGTCATCTTTATAAGGTAACAATCTAGTTGCACATCCCAAGTGTAGTTTCCACAAGGACATGACGCAATTACTATTGGTATAATATTACATGACTCTGAAATGGCATTAATTTCACCTTTCCTTGCTTCTCCCTTTGTGCATGGCACTTCCTCATGCTCAGTTCAGATGCAGAGCTAAGAAGCTCAGAAAATACCTGGGGGTCAAGGACTACTGTATCAGCCTGAGAACAGAAGGGGTGATATTGTTATTGTTTAATGTTTTCTAAATTGGATATAAAAAAAAAAAAAAAAAGAACTCAACATGCTTTGACACTGCACAGTGAAAGGGGAGGGGGGAGGGATAAAAGAATTGATTGCATTTTGGCAGAATAGCAATAAACTTAAAAATAAAGGGAACTTAGGAACCAACTTTGAGGATCTGAATGAACACAGCTGGTGACAAGAATGAGATGTGTCAAAGAAAGACTGTGAACAAAGCTACACTGCATCTAAAAAGCTGTACAGAAGGACTGGGAAGATTTTCTCAGTTTCTTTCTCTATTCCTGTGAAGCAGTATATTTGATAAACTAGATTAAGGAATAGCAACTCAAGAATAGCAATTAGTATCTATTGGTGGTGCTCCCTGGAGACAGTAACCATTTAAGAGTTTAACCAAGGAATAGAGGCTTTTATGGTGCTTCAGAAAGGGTTGTTCCCTGATGTAAACAAGGGAAATCCTGAATCATCAACCTCTCTGATTGTCTCATCTTCCCCATTGCTCTGCTTCCCAAGTGTCCAGCTGATGTTCCCACATGTGTTTTCCTACCCAGACTCAAGCCTTTTAAGTAGATAAGCATGGTACATAACAATATGGATCTCAGGACAATGTGGATCTCAGGATTTCCTAGCAGCACAGATTCAGAATACATACCATTGTATTAAGCACTTGGGAGTATTTATGATGGCAAACGTTTCAGGCATCCATGAACTTTGGAATGAAAGTTCAGGTTGAGTGACAGTTATTCCAAGGAAGTTATAGAAAAATTGTATCTTTATCCCCTGTACTTAACTTAGATGGCAAAAGCTATCACCTTAAGATTGAAAAGATTTTGCTATTAGGCGAATAGGAGGGTAGAATGTTTTGTCACTGTTACGGATGGAGTCACCAATTCTTTAGTTGGACTGAAAATAAATTAATTACTTAAAAAATTCCCTCCAGAGTGATTACTCTATTTGTGTCATTAGTTTGAGCAACACACATTGTTTGGAGCCAAAGGCAGAAGAGAAGAAACCCACCAGCTTCATGACATGAGGATAAAAGGTGTCATGGGTTAACGATGCAACAGTTCAGCATTCAGCCAAGACAAGCCAACAAGGTGACTATAGACACCTTGAGATTCAGCATCATCAATGCTGAATTCTGACAACTCAGAAGCAGGCTTCCAGAAGTGCTAACCAGTTGCGTAACTCTTTTTTGTGTCTCAAAATCTCCTGTTGCCACTTCATTATTTTTTATGTTATTTTTATGTCATTTGTTCTTTCCAGAGCTTTACTCCCTGATTTTCTTTTTGTAATGAAATTACTATGGCTTTTCATCTGACTTTTTCTTTGCTGTCTACAGTAGAGTTTTGCTTTAGAAAATAATGCATCTGTTGCCCCAGTAAAAGTTACATAATTCTCCATTTACCCATACAGTTTTGCTCACTCCTTTATGTTTTCCTTCTCATCAGTATGCACACCATCTGTGCCTCTACTACAATGTTCTTACATGGCCTCCAGACTTACTTAGTGGTTTTAAAATTTTATTACTTTGCCCTTCAGTCTCATGTTAATAATTTTGCTCACTGCTTTAAAAATCTGCCCTTTCAAACCTTGCTGTTAGCATGTCAGCCACAGCGAAATTCAGCCCCCTCACCCCAACATGATGTCAAACCTCATTGTGTGGCAGTGGTTGGCAAACAATGGAAATACTGTAATAACAAGAACTAAAGCCAGCAGTTATATTCCAGAGGAGAAACATTTATTAATTACAGAAGGACAGGACAGCACACAAAGAACACAGGGCAAGAGCTATTAGGAGTGAATATAAACAAAGAAATAAAAATAAACTTGGTCACTTTTTCTAATTTAATTATTGAGGGCTCTCAGACAGTGCCTACAGCTGATGTATGTGATGCCAGCTGTAAATAAATGCTCACAGTTGTGCTAAAACCCCTCAGTTTTTGATAGTGTGTACTGTGAATCCTGCTATTTGACCCTCAAATTTAAACTGCCCTCTTCAGTGAGGGAGATTTTGGACACTGGGAACTCTTGTAGGCAGATTTCATGGAACACTAGGGTTCAGAAGGGATGGACAATATTATATCCTCAAAAGCAGAAATGCTTTGCAGCAAAGCTGGTCACTTGCAGGCTGCAGAAGCAAAGAAGTTTTTCTGATTAAGACACTGAGCAGATGAAAGTGTAAATCCCAACTCTGCTAGAGGTTGCATGCGTCGTTGCTGTTGTTGTTGGGACGGATGATGACGCAGACCTGTTCAGCATAACGGGAAGGACCACTCCACACAGAACAAGGGAAAAGGTGAAATGGCTGTTTATTCAACAGGGTAAAAGGGTTTTATAGGGGCTAGCTAGAAGGGGCTGGAAACTAGGCGTGGTTTGGGGAAGAGATTAACAGGTCTGTGACAATAAAGGAAAAAAGGGATGGGCTACAACAAATAAGAAGTATAGGAGTGGGCTAGCCATAAATAGCACAGGTACACTGTGCCGAGAGCTAGCCAGTAAGGAGAAGGGAAAAACAGCAACCGATCAAAGAGTAGTTACCGGGGGAAAACCAAACCAATAGGGACATTTGAACAATTGAAAAGTAAAAATAATTAATCCTATTCTAATACATTTAGCATAAACTACTCTATATTAACTTACAAAACTGGGGATAACTCGTCAGATAGTGAGGTAGTTCCTTAGTTTGGTGGTGAGCTTCTTTTAGAATTGTTCCTGTCTTTGTTCTTGCGCTTGCTTTTATTCTTATTATTTCTTCTCCAGTCCCGGTAGTCCTCTGACCGTACTCCCACAAAAAATGTTGTCTCAGTTCACATCACAAGGTCTGTTTCACCAACATCTGTCCCTCATAGGTCACAATAGCAGAAGTTACAGAGACCCACTGAGCAAACGTGGGGATGTTCCTTGATGCCCTTTCCTTGGCTATCTAGTCCAGCATGGCCTTAAATGCTTCCAGGGATGGGGCAGCCACAGCTTCCCTGGGCATCCTGTGCCAGGGTCTTACCACCCTCACAGGGAAGAATCTTTCCCCAAGATCCCATCTAACCCTGCCCTCTGCCAGTCTGAAGCCATAGTGATGATCCCCTTTGTTCTCTGTTTCTGTTGTGGTTGCTGCTAATGATGTATTTGCTGGCACACTCCAAGCACCCGGAGCTGGGCACAGGAGCAAATGCGGTGTCATCTGGGCTCTGATGAGAGCTCACTCCCAGCTGCCTGGCACAACTGTGTATCTGGGTGGTTTTCCAACTGCAGAAGTGTAGTTGTCTCTGGGACTTTTCATAACAGTTTAAGTCGCGTTGATGCTGTGAATGCCAGTGGTCCCTATATGGTGAAGTTGCGTGCCTAAATCCTGGTTTCTAGTTCAGCCTACTCTTGTTTTTTCAAGTTGTGACTTTCTGTAGCCTTACTTCTGCCCAGTGCTGGGAAGTGCTGCCCACTTGGGAAGAGCTCTTTGGAAGGCAGCAGGCAAATGGGCCACTGGGCAGACCACTTACCCTGCAAAGCTGTGTGCACATGCAGGCTGGACCTCTCCCCACTGAGTGCTTGGATGCCTTGGGATTGCAGAGCCTGGTACTGACTGAGTGCTCAGATGCCTTGGGGTTGCAGAGCCTGGCACTGACTGGGTGTTTTAATGCCTTGGGAGCCTAGCACTGGTGTGACTTACCTCTGCCATGAAAGAATTACAGGGACAGCATGAGAAAATGAACCAAGGTTGTAAATTTGTGAGTTTTATTTGCTGGCAATTCTTTGGCCAGGCTGAACATCTTTCATCGATGATAGCAGTGGCAGTTTCCCAATTTCCCTGGAGTAGGTACACTGGCTAGCAATATAAAGACTTCTTTAAAAGTAAGTGGATGTTGCAGCTTTGAGAACTATTGATCCAGTACAGTGTTGGATTTTTTTAAAAAGAAGCCTTTTGGAGAGGTGAAAACATTAAATAGGAGAGGGAAGGGAGTAGAAGGGAGGAGGGTTGTGAAAGGTGGCTGAGGGGTGATGCTGCAGCACCTTCCCCGCCCACCTGGCCAGGGCAGGGCGTGAGCAGGGCCAGGGAGCTCGGCTGTGCAGGATAGAGGTCGATCCGTGTTGCGCTGGCAAATCCTCTGAGTGCAGGGGTAATGCGGATCATTTTGTAAGTCAGCTAAAGCCAGGGCTGAACAGGAGTCCAATTTCAGTGAATCACACGCTGATTGAGAATAAAAGGACAAGAATTCATTCCAGCTCATTGTATTATGACTAAAATAACTTTTTCTTGATGAGTAGGCATGCAGACTTTTTCTCTGGATATTTCACAAGCCTCACCCTTGTGATGGCCCTCCTGGGAGGGAGCAGCAGCAGGTACTCCGCTCTTTTGTCCTGCCTGTTGTGCTGTGGCTGTGGTGTTCTGTATCCCCCTCCAAAAGGTGTGGGCTCCCCATCCTGCACAGCAGCTGCTGGCTGTCAGAACACCCCTGCAGTCCTGTGTTAGGTTCTTGACTGATGCAAAAGAGCACAACTTCTCACATATAATGCTCATCTGCTCCTGTATTATTTAGCCTCATTTCCAAGGCTAATCCATACCTTGCTAATAGTCTAGTTCCAATTGCTTCTAAATGTTAATAAACCTACAATTTATTCATAGTTCCACAGGTTGCTAATACAAGGTAGAGCTGCACCCTGAAAAGAGTGTTGTGTTGAGCTGCAGGCTCCTCTGTGCGGTTTTCTGGGAATGTGCCCCTCACTAACTGAAAACCAAAACCAAGTTGCATACGCCAGGGGCTGGAATGCCCAGCCTGTGGTGGGAATGTGAGTGCTTCTTCCGGAATCGTGCCTAGTGTCTGCACAGCAGATATATGTGGAGGTGGGTGAAGATGCTGCCCTTCCGCTGCTTGCAGGCTGATACCTGCCAGGTCTGCAGGACCATAGCAGATTGTTAGGCAGAAATCTTTAATTCTTTGAGTTTAGGTTCATTGGCAGCGTGGCTAGGTTTTTTTCCATGCAATCAAAATAAGCTTGGCAAAATCTGCCTCTATTTTCTGTACAAAGGCTGAAGACTCTCTTAAGAGTAAAATAACAAACTGTCTGAGCTTTTATGACTGGCTAAATAGGACAGCTGTTGTTGGAGTGGTATTCCAGCAACACCCTTTATTTCTTCTTAGAAAGGAACTCCTGTGTTTTGCAAAGCTCTGCTCTTATCTGTACTCATCTGCACCTGATACAACTAATAAAAATGCAGCAGATTTCAGATTTGCATACATTACTTTATAATTGCATACTTTCAAGTGTAACCCACTAGAAGTGTTTGTGTTCCGATGATGTCACAGAATGTGGTGATGGACACCTTGGATTTTCTCCCATGAAGAGATGCATTTGCCAACAGTGTGAGGTGGGAACCTGAACTCAAGGAAGGACTAGACATTTTTGCTGTGCACAGAAAAGAGGGCTATGATTCCCAGTCACTGCCACTAGTGGCAGCTTATGCTATTTTTGTGCTGTTTTTTCCCTGTCTGCCTTTACCTTAGGTGCACTTCAGGCTCCTTCAACCTCCTAGAGACTCTTGATAAAGGGATTGGAATTTTATCATCTGCCTGTAATGAATGTAAAATCTCGGATTCAGCTGTGGCAGGGAGGGGGAAGCATGCACATGAGTGTGTTTATGTTAGCAAACCATTTTGAATATTGCTGCAGGCAGACCTCCCTATGTTTCCTTTGCTTGTGGTGTGGGGAATGGTCAGGAGCATTTCTTAAAACTTATGTGAGCATTTGGTTTTCACACAATGAAGTTTTGCTGAGGAAAGATGAATCTTTCCCACCTGATTTAACTTCATTGTCTTCCAGCTTCCATAGTGTTTGGTGTTGCTTGTTGGGGTTTTTCTGACTCCTCTCCTTGTGCTGGTACCTTCCTGACTAGTTCCTTAGGCTGCACACTGAAAGGTGTTTTTGGCAGCTCAGGCACAGTACGCGTGCTAGGATTGGAGGGTGAAGGCAGCCTGGCATTGCTAGTTTGCCTCAAAAGGAAGTAGTTACAGCTTCTGGCAGGTGAATCCTGACTAGTGGTAAAAAGTCACAGGTAATGCTGGCTCTCATTGTTAGTGTTCTTCCATTATGTGTATTTTATAGGTGCCATCTGTACTGCTCCGGCAGCTCCTTGTAGTTTGTTAGGACTCATTATTAATATCTACCAATCCACAGGAATACAGTTAATGGTATTAACCTGAGCCTTTGTGCAAATGACTGAACATGAAAAAAAGCGTTTTCCTCCTCAGGTGCAGTGCCTGGGTAGAGCTGTTGCTCTAGCAAAATTAAGGTGTAGCTCCCTTTTGTTCAGTTATTGCTTCAGAGGCAGCAAAACTGGGAAAGTGAGCTGGGTTGTTTTTCCATTTAATCGTCTATGGAATTGCTAATTAAATTCCAGTTGCTGGAGCTTTATTAATGATGGGAAAGCCAGGAAAAATGCTGTTTTATTTATTTTCCCTACCGGAGGCTGCATATGCAGAACTGACCATTAGCAGAAAGCTGTTACTTCAGTTGTTATTGAGTAATTCAAATCTGGAATTACGGGGGAGTGCTTGAATGCCACAGCATCATTTTCACACTTGCTTTTCAGTTTATAACCAAAAGCCATTCCTGCAGCCAAATTGGCAGCCTGTCCTGAAGTGCTTTATAATCCAATTAACATCCAGAGCAGCAATAAAGCGTTTGAGTAAATGGAGGGAATTTGTCTTTAAGTGAGTTGCGACACCCTATTTTCAACCAAGGTTATGGACTGCGTCGTGTGCTCTTCTGTGGCTGTGGGAAGGAGCTGCTACTCCAGCCCAGACATGTTGCTCTTGCTGGAGGCCCAGTGCCACCTGCCCCGAACAGCACTGGCTGCTTCCCTCAAGTGTGCTCCAGACAGAGCTGCGCTGTGCTCTCGGGATGTACCTGTCCCTCCTCCAGGCATCTGTGGGTGGTGGCCACAGAAGCAAATTGCATAGGAGACATTTGGGGAAACGTAGTTGCCCAAGGACAAGGTAAGCTAAACTCCAGGAAGGTGAAACGGAACCTCTGGCATGGTGCCTGCGGCGCTTGGTTGGGCAACTTCTCGCTGTGTTACTTAACAGCAGGGTGCGGTGGTTTTGAGTAGCTGATTAAACATCTGAGCTTTCTTTCTCCCCCACCCCCACTTTTTGCAGCTCTCCATGAGTTCCCCAATGACATCTTCACGAATGAGGACAGGAGACGTGGAGCTGTGGTCCTGCACGTCCTTTGTGTAAGTGTTGTGACTTTGCCTTTCTTCTCCTCTTGGCACAGACAGGGCTCAATGTGCTCCAGTGTTTTGATTGAAGTTATTTTCTCTTTGGTGCATTTTATGGACCATGCAGTCAGGGATGTGATAGTTTGTGTTCTTGGGATCTTCTGATTAAAAGGATGCATCTTAACAGTGAAGGAATAGTTTAGATTTGTTTCCTGCTTTCATTTCTTCTGTAGACGTTGTTAACATGTCACTCCATAGGAAAGAAAAAGTTGTCTCTGAAAATGGCATCCAGAAGATGAAAACCAAATGTCTGAGAGCTAAAAGATACAAGATTTCTGCAAGGAGCAAGTCTGGAACACTGTAATATATGAGACAGGAATACTGGCGTAGAAATAACTGTGGGATTACGTGAATTGGAAAGCTTTCTTTATCAGCTCTACCAGTTATGTTCCTTCAGCCAGACCAGCTTTTCTGAGGCCAGAGGGCAGCCATGGTTCTCTGCCCCTGAGCATGAGGATGCTGTGGGGTTGGCCAGTCAAGGGAGGACACTCTTGTCATTGCCTTCAAAAATAAGTGAAGTCTTACCCCCAGAAATCCTTGTGGCATCCCTTATGACTGAGAGGTAGGAGAAGAAAATTAGAGGCAGTTTTCTGTTTAAAATATTATCAACTACATTAATATACCCAAAATAAAAAGAAACAAAGTTTGGATTTCCAGAATTCCCCTTAGTACACAAGTTTCTAAAGTGAACTTTTCTTCCTGAGTATATTAAAAGTATTGCAACTCCTCATTTATCAGCTGCAGGGTGTCCTGGATCCTCTTGGGAATTCTGGAGGACATTGGGTGGGCAAGGGATTTGCATAAAGTTCAGAAATGGGCTCAAAAGACTTGAATACATGCTCTTTTAAAGACCTTACTGATACCAGAAATCTGTGCAATTTTTGGGCTTGTAGTTTTGTGATCTCTGCCCCAAAGAAGTCAGTGTAATTGGTGTGCATGGGTAAGGCCAAAATGAAAGATACTCAAGAGAAGCTTATTTAAATAACCCTGGTCTGCCAGTCCAGTGGACACTTAGCTGGTGTTAGAGGACTTGTGGTCAGCAGCTGTAGTGCTCTGACAGAGGGGATCACTGTCCCTCAAAGTCCCTTCCTTGACTCTTCTAAGGTAGATGAAGACAATTCTTTTCCTTTTAATATTGTCTGTATTCAGGAAGAACTGCCAAGTCAGTACATTTTGGGGGTTAGAGACATTCTTAAGCAACCAAGAAAAGACCCACTGCTAGTTAATATTTAAAAGCTTTTAATAATATTTAGTCACATGAAATGAGCAGTCACCATTAGCTGTGTGCAGTGATTAATAATTTCTTTTAAAGTATGAATTAGATTGTTTTGTGTGTTGTAATGTGAGCCCTCTGTGTTAGGATTTTATTTTGGCTAAATGGCTGCAAGAATTTCTTGAATAATGTTGCTATTGACTGTGCCTGTCAAGCTCAAGAATCCCAAGTTTCCACAGGAACATGGAGTTTGAGGTGTTTTCGAAATTGATCACTGGACCTGAGCTGGATTTTTTAGCATCCACAAGAATACTCCCAAAAATTTATGTATGAATTCAGTTCTGAATAAGTTGAACATGCCTTTAATTTGTATCAAAATGGAGTCTGGAAAACTGAAATTTTGGATGAACTCTCCACTTCAGAATAAAAAGAAAGATCTGTTTTTAATGAGAAGTAGATGCAAGCATCTGCTTTCCCAGCAGAAATATACTTTGTTTCTCACTCTCTAGCAAGCAGCTGCCTCAGTCCATTGGTATTCCATCATTCTCCATAGCAGTTTTGTTGACTTAAGAAAATTTATCGCCTATAGTGTCTTATGTGTCCCTGAGGTGCAGGACCCAGCTGGATTCAGCCTCTCTAGCACTGTAGTAGCTGGGGACAACCTCTTGTCAAACAAAATGATACTAATAGAAAATGGACAACCGTCAGCATTTAGCAACCTGCCTCTAGTCTGTGTTGAAAGGGATTGTCTTTCTATTGGGGTGATGAACCTCTAATTCTGTTTTTTACCTCCCAGCAATATAGTTACCAAACAAGTGATGAAACCAGAGCATGTGCCGAAATGCACTTTTTGGAGAAAAAAGGGTGCAGACACAGGGTTTCGTTATCTCCATTGGGGTTTCTTAGTGGATTTGAGGAAAATCAGCCTATAAAAGGGGCTCTGTAATGGTAGGGAGAACAATGCAGTGATGATTAGAGGTCATCATCTTGCTTCTTGTGTTTATTGACCTCCCCTTAAACAGTTTCTATTCATTTCAGTAAAAACTTGTTCTTTCTCCTCTGCCCCTTTGCTTTGCCCATACTTTCATGTTTATTTCTGAAAGACTTCAAGGGAAAGCTGGTTTAATGGAAGCCAGAGCAACAGGGGACAAAAACTATCACTGGGCCCTTGGGTTTCTATGTTGTTTAATAAAAGTGAAAACACAAACACCCCAGTGGATCTCAGGGTGGGGCTGTGTGAGTTTTTAAACATGATCTGATGCTTCACAAAGATGAAAGTAAATCCCTAAACACTTTAAAAAAATCTAAGAGAAAGTAGGCATTCAGCAATAGTTTTAGGGCTGAGCTGAAAATACTTTGGTTTAAAGGAAAAGTGGGCCACTGAGGACATATTACAGGTTTGGAGCCATGGTGTTTTATTTCTTCTGGATACTTCTTCAGAGCTCATCAACTGATTGCTTCACTGCTATTCATTATTTCCACGTCCCCTCTGAGAAGAGGGCATGCTGCCATGGACAGTAACTCCCTGCTAAGTCACTGGTTTGGGTTGTTCAGTTTGAAGGTGCCAGTATCTGGATTTTGAGAGTCTGGTGCTCTTCCCTGCTAAAGGATCAAGTGTACAGCCTGCATCCTGGGAGCTCCTCAGCACTTAAGGCCTTTGTTTTGCAATCTTAATGTTGTTGTTTGTAGAATCATAGACAGGTTTGGGTTGAAAGGAACCTTAAATGTTATCTGGTGCCACCCCCTGCCATGGGCAGGGACACCTTCCACTAGCCCAGGTTGCTCCAAGCCCCATCCAACCTGGCCTTGGTCACTTCCAGGTATGGGGCAGCCACAGCTTTTCAGGGCAGCCTGTGGCCTCCTCATCCTCCCAAGGAAGAATTTCTTTCTAATATTAGATATAACCCTGCCCTCTGGTAGTGAGAAGCCATTCCCCCCTCATGTCACTCCAGATCCTTGTCAACATCCCTTTCCAGCTCTCTTGCAGCCCCTTTAGGTGCTGGAAGGCTGTCTAGTTGTTCTCTTAGTATTTTCCTGATTTTCAGTTTGTTCCAGCTTATGTGCACTGTTGCCTATGTGGACCTTCAGCCCTGCTGTGCTCATGGCACCCGTTACCAGCTCAAGGTGGGGAGCAAAATGGCTTCTCTGAGAAACTGCTAAGGTTTTTGCTGACAACCAAGAATGGAGGCTTTGGGTCTGTGTGTTACCCTGTCTTTTTGATAGTAAAGTGTTGCTTCCCCTTTTCCTAACTTTCTCTGGTAAATCTGGAATGTGGTGCCAGGGTGCGTTGTGTTACCAGTGTGAGGGGGGGCCTGTGTGTAGTTGGGGTCAAGCCTGTCCTTGGCAGAGCTGGGCCCTCCGCACTGAGCAGGATGAAGGAACAGTGTCTGTGCATAGTGGTCCCTCCTGCTTCTGGTTTGCCATTGCTCTGTGTAGCCATGGGAACAGGGTGCTCCAGCAGGCACCTGCCTCCCTCCTGTGAGTTGCTTGGAAAATGTAGGTCGCCCTGGATGCATCCTATCTTTATCTATTTCTGCACTGAGTCAAAACCCAGCCACATCTCAGTTCTACTGCGCAGAACTGTCTCGTTAGCGTGATGATTTTCTGGTGCCTGGCCATCTGTGCTGTGGCCAGGACAGCTCGCTGCTGCCCTGGCTGAACTTGGGCTCTGTGGGTTTCTGGTTTGATTGGGATTCTTTTAGTTTCTCTCCAACAATGGAATTTTATCTAGGTTTGTAATGCAGTCAGAGTTGAGGAAAGCCCTGTGCTTGGTTACAGTGGTTTCAGGGGTGGCCTCTGGCTTGGCTTGCTCCCCCAGGGCAAGGGGTCTGTGGGGCAGCAGCAGGGATGATCACCTTGGCCTTTCCCACCACTCTGGGGAGAAGGCAGGGCTCTGGGGATTGCAGGTTCCTACAACATTGCACTCTCTGGTGAAAAGCTTCTTTTTTTTAGCTCAGTAAAGCAAGTTTTAGTTCAAGTATAGAGACTCTCATGGGAAGGTGAAGGATACTGGACAAACATGAAAAATTACTGTTTTATTCTGTGCAATGGAACAGGTGTTTTGAGTAAGATACCTAATCTCTGATGCAGAGATTACAATTCTCTGATGCTTGTTTGTTAAATCATAATTTTAAAATAAATCCTAATGTAGTACTTAATCTGGAATTTGTAATCCTTTTATGCAGGGCCATTGCATTTTCCTAATTTTTTAATGTACTTCTGGGGAGAAAGAGTGTGCTTTTAAGTGTGTTGGCTGGCTAAAGGCATCCAAATCATTACTTGGAGCGGAACACAACTAAATGACACAGGGGCCGAGCCTTATTTTGTGTGTTGTGCCCATCTCCATTATCCTCTGCTGTGATTGCATAGGCCATGCTCCAGCCGTGCCCACAGCACACTCCTATCCTTCTGGCTGTCTCAGGTGGAACAGGCTTCAGCCTGTGCTGCCCTGCTCCTTTCCATACCTGTGCCAAGGTGCCTGGGAGGACATAGGGCTGTGTGCTGAAGGAAAAAGTCATGAGGCTCCTTGTTGGAATCTCATGTTGACTTAGATGGAATATGCCAAGTGTCACAGCCATCCTGTTGGCCTTTGTCACATGGGACGTACAATGTAAATGGCCTGCCCTGGTGCTGACTGCCTTCCTTCTTTCCACATAAAATAGTCTGGACTGGTCTATTGGCTCCATCTTTGCAAGCCTGACTTGACATAAAATGTTGTAGTTGTGTTCCTGCTGGCCCAAACTCTAAACTTTGCTTTGTTTTGTTTGTTTAAAAAGCAAACAAACAAGAAAAGCCCCACCAAAAAACTCCAAAGATCTCCCAAAGAAGTAACAGTTACTGTCCTTGTGTTCACTGGTGGGAGGGTAGCTGTCAGTGGTTTAGTCTGTGAGCAAGGCTGGGGTTTAGCCAGGTACTCTTTAGACTCTAGCACTTGACGCTGTATTGCACTCAAGCCTTTTCAGGAAAATTAGGGAAGACTCATGGCCAAACCCAGATTTGTGACAGCAACGAGGAGGTCATTAAAGTAAATGCTCAAATGTACAAGTCAGTGTGGGTTCAGCCTGATCGGTGCTCTCAGCTCTGTGCTGACGTTTGCTAAAGTCACCCTTGATATCCTCAAGGAGTGCAGTGGGTTGGGGTCTGTGCTCTCAGCTGCTGCAGCAGCTGCTGTTCCCTGCTCCTCCAGGAGGATTAGCAAGAGCACGGGGGCAATTTCTGTACATTTGTTTTCCTGTTCCTTTCTCATTTCAGTTCCCTTTTTGCCTTTTCTCTTGTACCTGATCCTACGAATGTGAATGCATGGGTGGGGAAAAATTCCCTTGTCACCTTTTAGAGTTGTGATTGTGCCCTCTAAAAACCAGAATGCCATGAGATACCACTTTTGTGCCTGCCTGTGGTTACCAGGGCACGGAGATGCTTTGCCAGTTTAGTGTGCACTGAAAGCAACACAAACCCACCCCTCGCATCATTTGAAAGTGCTTTTAAAAATTCATAGCAAGAATTTCCTAAACTGAAAAATTGATGGATGTCTTGCTCCTGGTGTCCATCCAGCCTGACCGTGCCTCTGGTGAGCACTGCGGAACCCCATGTCTCCTTAGGGAATGGTGAGGACATACAGAGAGTGTGTATGTGCCACGTGTGGAGGCAGCTGCTGGAGCTACCTGGTTTTGGAGGGTGTGCTGCTGTGGGTTGTTGTCTTGTGTTGGTCCCTGTGTCCTGGTCTCCCTTCAGCAGGACCTGGCTGCCATGGTGGCAGCAGGTGCAGGAAGCCTGAGCAGCCACATAATGCCCTGTGCTCCGTGGATGTGGATTATGTCAAAGGTAGAGGACGTGCTCAAATTACAGGGATGATGATGGGCAGATTAGTGTTCTTGAAAGGCATTACTGTGTATTTGGGAAGGAAAACAATGGCATGACCCAGTGCGGATTAATATGGTTAGCAGATGAAAAATCCAGGCTGAAGTTAGGCACCTGCTATCCATTGTATTTCAATGGGATTTGGCCACACAACTCTCTGGGGGCATTTCTGCTCCTTCTTCCTACGATGCACAATGCCTGCTAGCTGTTTGTTTCCTTTATCTCTGTTCTTAAAGTTGGTGTTGTGTCAGCAGCTGGTGCTCCCTCTGCAAGATCAGGGTCTTTGCTGCACTGAGCAGAGTTGGAGACCTGAGTTTTGCTTACCTTTGTGGTCCTCTGGACTGTTTTCCAGCGTAAGAGTTTCAAAAAGCCTACATTATATTTATTCACATTTATGAGGAGTGACATAGAAGCACAAAAACTGTTCTAACAGTCTAGTGGCTATTCCTCAAGACAGCGTCAAAATAATTTGTTATGACAAAATTCTAATCTCTAGTCCTGAAGAAAGTACACTTGAATTGTTTTTGAGCTTGAAAAGTTTTCATGGCTGAGATTTACAGTAGTTATTGACTTTTTGCAGCCAAATTGTAATTCTGGCAAGTTAGAATCTGGGTTTTTAGTGGGTTGGGAGATTAAAACCTGTTCCTGGAAAACTAAAGCAAGAACAAAAGTCTGGAGACCATTTTTGTTGCTGCTTTCCCTCCAGAAGAAAGTACTCTGGTCTCCTCCCATCACCTAGGCTTCTGCAGGACTTCAACAACAAGCAAAGCTGGAGGATCTATTGGTGATGTGCTTATAGTTATGGTTCCATAGGATTAAGACACTGTTTTTCTACAAATATTGTCACCTTCTCTCAGCTGTAGTTACTTCTTGGAGCAACGCTGCCTGTAAAAGTAACCCTGTGGTTGTACATGGCAAGTGTTACAAAAAAGGTGGAGTCATCTTTGACGTTTCAAGCAGCCCCATCTGGTTTGTGCACATCCTGTGGGATGTTGCCCTTGCTCCTCTTCCTCTTCCTATTTCTTGCTCCATTCCTTTTCCACAGGTCTGTTTGTGTGTGAGAGGGTGCAGCAGCAGCCTGGGTACTCTCAGATGTGTCCATGCCAGTAAACCAGAGTAGGCTGGGAGGCACAGCCTGACTGTGGGGGTATGCTGTGTTAGTACCTGACATGCTTTTCACCTGTTTTCCCCTATGCCAACAAACATTTTCCTATCCAATGGCAGGACGTGTGTTGACTTGGGGACAGACATCCGTCTCCTTTGGTCAATATGGACCAGGTTGCCCTCCTGGGTGAGGGCAGGGCTTTGCTGCATGGATGTGAGCCATGCTGTGCCATTTTTCTCTCAGGGCACAAATCAGGTCCCAACATCTTCTGTTTATAATATGGAAACACAGATTAAATGCCTCGTGCATGAAATTGAATGGCTGATTGTCTTGATGTCCTTTCGAATCTTGTGTTCCCCCTTGGGTTTTGTTTGTTTCTGTGTGAAGTTTAGCAAGATTTACCACTAGGAACCAGGTGTCATGGCAGGGCACTTCAGTCACAAGAAACAAGTTCTTTCTTCTTTTTAGAACACCAGAGTTGAAAAATTACTGTTCCAGGGTTTAGATTTTCACAGAATACAATGATAAAAAAAACTTGTGCTATGCAATGGGCTAAAAAAGGAATGCAAAAATGTTTGTGTGGCTTAGCAAGGTCCAGAAAATTTTAAAAAAAGCAGTCTTTACAGTAATGATATTAGAATAAATGTTGACTAAAATGTTTTGATAGTTTGTAAGAACTTTTGGGTAAATACTTCAGTCTTTTGATTAAATCTCAGACAGCTTCATGAATTCTTCTTGCAAGAGCATTTTATATTTTTGAAAAGTATATACCAAACTAAACCTAAGATGAGTTGGGATGCTGCCATTCAGTTCTGCTTGACAGTCTCGATTCAGCCTTTTCTCTCTTCTTTTGCAGGCCGTGTATATGTTTTATGCTTTGGCAATCGTCTGTGATGATTTCTTTGTCCCTTCACTGGAAAAGATTTGTGAAGTAAGTATTAGAAGATGTTCCTTCAGCTCTTGCAGCAGTTCTGGAGAGCTTCAGAATGTGATGGTATATTTACTGTTGTCCTGCAGCATTCCTCATGCTGCTTGTTTAGTTGCTCAATATGCCATGTGTGTGTTGGCTCAGCTTCGTGTTCTCCCTTGCGGGAGATGGGCAGGGAGTCTGCTCTTACAGCTTGCTGTCACCCCTCAAATAATAGCTCCTATATATATGTCATGCCTCTTCTTAAAAGTGGAGGCAGTGTGTAATGTGGTGGCAAACACATTATCTTCAGCAGTGATTCCCAAGCTCAGTGGACTCCCTGACCATGTTGTGGCTGCAGCCTGGTTTTCCAGCCGGGATAACCCCAGCCCAGGAGTTCATGGGTTGATGGGCTCTCTAGGTGCTCCAACGATTCACACTGTGGTAGTTGCTGTTGCCTCTTGTTTGTGTGTCTTTGTAGATGTCTCTGTGGAAACACCAGGCCCTACCCTTAGCTGACACAAAACCTCTGGTAATTGACCCCAGTAGAAACCACAGTTCTTGTACTCTTGTCCTCGAAGACCTGAGTCTCACACCTTGTTTTGTGTGGGTCTAAGCTGTAAAGCAGCAGGGACAGCTAGGTCAGCTGTAAAGAAGCCTCTGAATGCGTCTAGCAATTGCAAGAGACTCCGTTCCTCTTTTGCTAAGGTTGGCATGCTGAAATTTTAGAAGACAAGGAATACATTTTAGCCTAAATCAGGTCAGACAACTGCAGAGTGAACACAAACTGTGTGCCTGAAGGGACTGTGAGCCCTCTCTGGTGTCAGTTCCAGGCAATGAAATCTTTGCATGTAGAAAATATGGTCTGGTCTTGACAGTGAGATGTCTGTGTCATCTGGAGGAAAGCCCGTGTTCCTGACAATGAGTGTCACTCGTCAGGGAATGGGCTCTGCTTAGCCCTCGGAGAGGTGTCGGAGATGGCATGAGAAGTCATTTGTGCTGACAGCTCTGATGGAAGTCATCTCTAAACTAACCTGATATTTGTAGTTCAGCAGCCTGCTGTATGAGCCTTTTTTGCACCTGAGCTCTAGAAGGCAGTTTTCTCTTGCCCAGATCTCTGCTTTTGGTTATTTGTTGTCTTCTCAATGGTACATAACAGTTCCCTGTATGCTTTAGTGGTTCTGAACCATTCTGTTACGCAGCACTACAAATAAGATGATAATAACAATTTTTAGTCAATTGTCTATGAAAGAGAAAGCTTAGCAATTGAACACCAGATCTGGAGTGCTTGTATTGAGAAGTTACTGTCCAGATGAAAGGTGCTGTGTCACAAGAGATTATCAAAATGGGTCAGACTTTTACTGTTCCTATTGTTCCTGTTTGATTCTCTCCCAAAAGTTTTTTCCCACCCCGTAGGTGACCTTTGGGGGCATTTGAGTCCTTTTATGTAGTTTATGCATAATTAAACAGTGCTGTAATTAGATGATAGCAAAAGAAATACACAGTCCTGTTTCCTGGTCCAACTACTTCTGATTTCATCAGTCCAGAGTAGCTTGTCTTCAAAATATCCAGCTTTCCATGGTTTGTCCTTGATGTTAGCACTCAAGAACGTGTGGAAAAAGGTTCGGGCTGCTTTGCAAAAGGTTGGTGGTCTTTGCTTTCAAAAGACACCGTGAGTTGCAGCAGCTCTTGTAGGGTGGCTGTCTCCACAGAGCATCCTGTAGAAGAATCTGGCCTTTGGGGAATCTGCTTCTGGTCCCATGAACTTCTTCCCCCATAGTTTTGTTCCTGTTAAAAATAGTTTTCTATGAAGCTGTGTTTAATGAGGTTCTACAAGGTTTTATAGCACTACAGCAATGCTATGGTCTTCTGCTTAAAAAGCATTCCTGGTGAGGGCACATCCTGTCCTTTCACCTTGTCCCTGTAACTTATGTACAAAGTGTTGTTACGTATGTATGGTCAGTGGGTAGAGTTACCTTTGCTTAGGGGCCAGGAATATCCGTTGTGGGATCTTCAATCCCAATGAGGCTGGTGGGAGGATTTCTGCAATCTTGTCTCTGTGCAAAGGTAATGATAAAGTTGCAGGGAAGGTCTGCAGTGCTGTGGAGATTTCCTCCGTGCTGCCAGGCTGGGAGTGCTGTCTCCAGCAGCCAGTTCTGCCAGGAACACCTCCTGCCACTGTCAGCTCATCGTGGTGCTCGTGGCTGTCAGTCTTCGCTGCGCTCACAGTGACAGCCGCTGGCTCACACCCCAGCTTGGTGTAGTAACAGCTCAGAGCTGGTGGCTCTTTGAGGGGGCTGGTGTAGTAACAGCTCAGAGCTGGTGGCTGTTTGAGGGGGCTGGGTTTAGCTCCATGTTGAACAGGGGAAGGTGCCAGCGAGGCACATGGTCTTCAGCAGCCTTGTGGCATCTGCTAAGCAGCACCTGGTGCAGATGGAGCAGTGGGAATGCAGACAACATAGAGGGAGTAATTAACCAAGTAATTCTTCAGAAGCGGCATGTGCTGATAAAGTTTTCATAGAACAGTGGATTGTTTCCCTTCCAGAAGCCCCTGTTATAGAGAGTCCCTGGGTATTGCTGAGGGACAAGTATAGGAGGTAAGTGATGATGATTCAAGAGAAAGGGGGTGAGGAGAGGGTAAATGTTCAAGGCTTAAGTTATGCCAGGGAAGGTGGCTGGGGGTGAACCAAGACTCAGCTGCCACCCTGCCCTTTATGGGCCAAAGTGGATGAGATAACGTGCATGTTGCTGGGATGGTGGAGCAAACAGAGCCACAAGTGGTGAAGCTGCTGCGCTGTCTACAGTGCTGTCCTTTCTGTCCTCTGTAAAAGCTGTCACAGGCACAACCTGCCCTCTCTGCCAGGAGATGCTGACTTAAGTAGCCAATGCCTATGATGACTTTTTACCTATATTTAACCTTGGTTAACATAAAACTTCACACATGTCGGCGGTTTCCACTCTGAGCAGACAGCTGAGTATTGGAGGGGGATTCCTTCAGCCACTCAGTGTTGTAATCAATGCCTCTGTATTTCTCTGCAGCGCTTGCATCTTAGCGAAGATGTGGCTGGGGCAACTTTCATGGCAGCAGGAAGCTCCGCTCCTGAGCTGTTTACATCTATCATAGGTAACTAACCTGCTGCTGCTTCCCCAACCTTCACGTTTCCCTGGCTACTTTTCAGAGTTGAAATGAGATTGCTATGTGCCTGTAACATTAGTTATAATCCCCAGCCCTTCCCTCATGGGCTCACATAGGACTACCTGTGAGGAGTCCTCATTAAGTGAAATGACTCTGAGAGTGCTGTTTTCTCATGACAGGGCTTGGATCTGACCCTGCCCAACCAGGGCCAGTGTGCGGTTCACTATGGCTGCCCATTAACTGGGCACCACCTGCAGTCTTATCCTCTCCTGTCTGCCCCCTCTACGCTGTCTGCCACGTCAGCTCAGGGCATAGTAGGAAAGGATGTGCCCCCAGCCTCCCGGGTTGGTACCCTGGCAAACTGCATCCTCAGCCGCAGGTTCTATGCCATCACCTCCACTCTGGTTAGTCTTCCAACACCACTTTCCTGTGGAAAAGCCAGAGTGAGGAGAAGAGGAGGATTTTAAATGCTTTCTCGCAGCAACAAGTTGGTCAGAGCATCACACTTCGAAAGCAACTCTCCACTTCTGGGAACAGGTCAAGGGATTCATCAGTCCTTAAGTGTGCAAAACCTGGGGAACTCACATGGTCCTTCCACAGCTGTGAGAGGGGACTGCAGTCAGTGTTCTAAAAAGCTGTGCTTTGTTTCATGCAGTTTCACTCATCCACATCTCTGTTGGCAGGGGATCGTCAGGGCAGTGGCTGGGAGGGTATGGAGGGCTCTCCATCACCAAGGAGAACTAGCTCTCAGCTTAGATACTTTCCTAGGAAACACTCCTATTTCAGTCACAGCTGTCAGATGCAGAGCATGAGTTAATTCATGCAAAGCTGTGTGCTCTGCAGAGAAGTCTGATTACACAAACAAAGCCTTAATATTTGGAAACTTAAATTGGACAAAGTTGGGGTTGTATTTCAGTTAAGGGTAGTGCAGTAGGAGGGTGAAAGTAAAACCAGATTCCTTCAGGCAACTTAGAAAAGCCCTAATAGTCAGATTGTTATCCTGCTGTGGTGTAATCCACATGCATGTCACTTACAGGTGAGTGTTTCTTTGTTTCTGAGAAAAGGATAAAGTTGGAAAACATAACTAAACTGCACTGGCCAGATAAATACTATTGGAACCTTAAAAGCAACTGGTGAATTTAAACAGACTGACAGCTAGCAGGAGATGGAGTGTTATTTTTAGGCTGGCTCCCTAAGGAAAGGATTTTGTGTGGCACCATGATGTATGTGTCTGTCAGTTCATCTCCCTCACTATTAATTTCATTGGCCAATTTTAACCAAATCTGACAGAAGAGCTCTGAAAAGAGCTTGTAATGTAGCACCATAACTCATCCTGAGAGGCATCATTCAGCTTTGTAAGTAGATAATGGCTAGGCAGCTCTGAATCAGCTCCAGCTTCTAGTGAAGCTCCATCCCTACTGAAGCCTGTCTGGATGGGGATGTGGGGAAGAGCAGAGTACTGGTGAAAGAATGTCTTATGGGAGACAGTTTCCTGCAAATTTGTGTCCAACCAGCTGCTCCCATGAAGCTTACAGTGTTTTATGATGAGTATTACCATAATGTTGGGTCACAAGACCAGGGGGATTGTAACTTAGACATGTCTAAGGTACTTGGTTTCCATCACACAATCTATCCAAGTCCCCTCAGAAAGCAGGTCTCTCCAAGTTGCCCTATTAAATATGAGGAAAAAGTGGCAGAAACAATACCTGCCCTTGGATTCATTAATGGAGTTGTGAGGTCTACAATTTTCTGTGAAAAACTTTTGCTCTCTCCAACTTACACAGCTTCTCTTGAACTTGTTTTTCAGGTGTTTTTATCACAAAAGGAGATGTAGGCGTTGGAACCATTGTAGGCTCGGCTGTATTTAACATTTTATGTATTATTGGCGTGTGTGGGCTTTTTGCAGGACAGGTAAGAGCATTTAATGATTCATAACAGTTCTTGTTTCACCCTGTGCCTTGGCTGTACTGTGAAATCAGATGCCAGGTTCACGACATTGCCACAAATTTCTCTGGCTTTGCTCTTTTTAATAGGACCCTATGCTGTTCCTCTCACATTTTGGAAGTGAAAAGCAGAACAGCAGACGTCATCTCTGGCGTTCTAAGCTGCCCAAGACATGTGGGTGGTCAAAGGAATAAAAGTTAGTTATTTAACACCTCCTCTTGGTAGCTATTGAAAACCACATGGCTGTACTGGGCCCTTTTAGGCTGGAGGAGCCAGGAAGTGTCGGTGCCTCTGGCAGGTAAATCGCTGTGAGGAGCCCTGCGAGGCACCACTGGGGAACAGTGGCACTCCTGGAACAGCACGAAAGGTGCTGCCTTTGTGCAAGATGGCTTGGGGTACATGTGCTGAGCTGGCATGTGTGGGTGACACTGTGTGTGGTTTGTCTCATTGTTTGTATCCAGAGTCACAGAATGGGGTATGTGGGAAGGGACCCCTGGAGGTCTCTGATCCGAAGCCCTTACACACTGCCCGCCTTCCCCCCTGCAACCCCAACTCTAAACAGGGCTGATTTCAAAGCTGAATCAGGTTATTCAGGGTTTGGTCCAGTCAATTTTGAATACTTCCATGGATGCTCCGGCTATTTTCCTCCTTAGCAGTAAGGCTATCAATTTCTAGTGTTGTTTCTGTTTTCCAGCATGTCAAACTACTTATGACAACAGAAGCTATTAATCTGAAATTAAAGTAATTAAGTTTTGAGATCTGAGCTGCTGTCTGAATTGCAGATATGATTGACTGTATAATTAAATACCTGAATCTGCATTCACCTTCGCACTTGCCAACTTGCCCATTATTTTTACAATCTCATAAATGTTCTTTGACGTGTTACTGTGCAGACTCACTTGTAAAGAGGAGAAGCAGAGTGAAGTCACTAGCACAGGGTAATGGGATAATTAGCTCTGGGAGAAGAACTGCAGAGAAGGAACCTGTGTAACTTGGTCAGTATGAGAAAGCATGCAGAAAGATTGGACTTTTCCTGGGAAAGCTTGTGATCTAATTTTATTTTTATTAGCAGTGAACTTTTATAGGATGAAGGTGAACATTTTCACTGTGAGGAGGCTTCAGGATAAGGCCACAGTAGTCCTTTTCAACCACCTACATGTCCTGATTTGCATGGGAACATGCAGCTGGAAGCTGCAGATGCTCGATGTGTCAGTGGCTCTGCTATAACTCTTACTATGAAAGCCCAATTGATTGAGGTCAATTTTTAATGGCCAAAGCTTTCCCAGGGCATGAAACTGTGTTCCCCAGAGATGTTATAGCCTGTCATCAGTAGGACTTCTTGCTCAGGCTGCTTTTTTCAAGCAAATGAATGTGATTAACTGTTAAGCTCTGTGGCAGAGGAGCCAGTTCTTCTGATTTTTTGCTCTCCACATACTGCATGCTTCAAACCTGCTAGAAAACCTGGCTCTGAATCACAGCTTTTGGTGCAAAAGCAACTTACTAGAGTTTGGGGGTTGATGGAGAATATCAGTCTTCTCGAGAGACCATTTAAAGGTGGGAGATGTTTCTGAAGGATATAACACAGCCCAAGTGCTCTCCTAAATGCCTTCAGCCTTCCAGGCATGGTAGCGTTCAGGAGTTCAAGGTAGGGCCTGGCTGCCGTAAGTCACCCTAAGTGTGGTCTCTTTCAAGCCAAGCACTGAGATTTTTGACTGATTTGTCCCAACTTTGTTTTCCTTGACTCTGCTGGTGATGCGTGTGGTTTCCTCAAGTCACTTAACATCTGTTTGCTGCAGTTTAACCCTCAGAGGGTGGGTGAACACTTGAATGATTGATTTGGAATTTTGTTTTTAATAAGCAAACTAGAAACCTCAGTGTCAATAATTAGTGTTCTGGATAAAACTCTGGTTTGCTTTATGCTTTATGTGTTTTCCCACTCCCACCCTTTCATCAAAAAGTTGTTCCCTTTTATTGGTATGATCCATCTTTTTGATTTGTGTTAGTATTAATAGGAATTCAGTTTTATTATCAACAGTGTCTCTATAGGGGCATGAACATAGGTGCTAAATTTGTTTGGTGGTCGGATTTCTGTTCTTCCAGGGTTCTGAATCTCAGTTTTGAGTTGCCAGGTGAGCCTGGGGGCTGGCCATTGGTTGAAGCTGCCTGCTGTTTTTATTTTGGGCTCAGACCTCTGGTCAGCAGTCTGAGCCCTCAGGTTTTCAAACGTATTGCCTGTGGGCTGGGAATGCCAGAGCTCAGACCTGCAGGGACCTTCTGCAGCATTTCCATCAGCACTCTTTTAGAAAGCCTTTTTTGGTTTGGTTTTTATGGGTTTTTGACTGGTAAATGGTTGAACTGTAAAATACTGACCAACCATCTCTGGGATATGTTTTATTTTTAAATTGGGTTGTAGTTTGTATGTGCTGTGTTGGATGTGTTATTCTTTGGCTTAAGAAAATACTGGTTTTGGTTAGCTTGTTTAGGAAAAGAAACAAACCCACAGCCCCAAAAAGCTGATATGCATTTTCTTGAGCACCAACCCTAATTGTTTAGTCCTCTAAGCCTTTAATGGCTGTAAGTGCACGCTTTTCAGAATAAATCAGAATAGACATCCCACTGCTGGAACAGGAGAAGTATGATGCCCACACTTCTGTATGACACTGAACACCTAAAAATAGCATTAAAAGAGCATTGCTAGGGTTGAAAGTCAAACACTGAAAAGTTAGGAAATCGCAGCGTTAGGGTTCCCTGTGCACCCTTAATTTGCCCACCCGGTGTGTGTGCATTGTTATCCAGCCATTAATTACAGGGTCCCCTGCTGAGTTTTCCACAGGGTCCTGCCTCCCTCTGCGCACAGAATGGACTTCGCTCACTTAATGAGCAGCCATTCAGGATTTTGTTTTCTCTTCATTGTTCACTCTGTGCCCTTCTGCCTTATTTACCAGGCTCTATTCAAGCCCTGTTCCAGAGGCAGAATTATTAATTTTCTCTTGAACTTCTGCCGATCTCACTGCTATTGTATCTGAGCAGTTGATGAGCAATTAATTACTTTTCCCCAAACCTCTGTGTGATGAAGGGATGTTTTAAAAATGAGGAAGCAAAGCGGAGAGAGATTAAATAGAAAAGAATAACTTGCCATTTTAGGGGCCAATTAGAGCTGGCACAGGCCTGTTCTTTCCCCCATTGCATAGCATCCTGTGGCACACTTTTTGGTCCTGGCTTTAGGTGCTGCTCCTGGTGCTCCTCACTGCACAGGAGTTTCCTTGCTGAGCTAGCCTTGATTTGAGTGGCCATGTCTGTGTCCACACAGCCTAGGTCTTCTTGGGAGTATCCAGCTGCTGTAGCTGCATGAGTCCCTCTGCTCTCTCCCACCATGTGTTCCACCTTCTAGAAGGGGATACGCAGACTGTCTCCGTCCTGAGCCCTGCCCTCATCCCTAGGGTCATTGTTGACTGGAATTAAGCAAGTGACTAACTACTTCATTTCCTAACATTTAGTAATTGCTTTTGCTCGTGTGATGGTGTTACTTCTAGTTACCTCCTCTCCATTTCTTGAGGCTTGAGAGAAAAAAGGGTTTCACCAGCCAGATTCTTCCCCTGTATTGTGAATCCACCCATAGCTGTCTCTTGCATCCAGATTTCCCCCAGTGATCTCAATCCATTCTCTCTCCACTCCTCTGCACTGTGTCTCCTTATCCTTGCTTCTCCTGGCTAATGTAATCCATGCCAGGGGGCCATCTCTGGAGAATATGCTCTGCAGCCAGGGAAATCACATTTTCTGCTGTTTTTGTCTCCTCAGGAGATTCTGGACTGGAGAGATACAAAAAGTGGTGATGGATGCAGGTTTGCCTGCATGTTTGATGACCAAATGAAAACTGCCCATAAAGGCAGGATGTTCTAAACTAGCATCCCCACTCTGAAAATCAGATCTTTTAAATATGCCTTAAACTGCATCTCTGGAAGCAGTGCAAGTCCAGCTCTGACGTGTGCTGAAGTCTCTGACCAAGGCATGTTTAGAGAGAGAGCCAAAGTTTGCCCCTTGGACAGTAAGCACAGCCTATGTGGCTATGGTAGTGAGTGTTAGAAGCTTTTCCTTCTTGCAGCCTCTTGCAATATTCTGCTTACACGCACACATGCCGAGGAAGATTTCTCTTGTTAAAAATTTTGCAATTTTTAAGCTGTAGATGGTTTTAGCATATGAAAATATATTAAGAACTGTCCTCATTCCCCACCTTCTGGTGTAGTGCAGGTTGGATGTGTCTGTAGCTGTTTCCTCCCTTGTCTGTATACCTGGAACACTGGAATGTCTCCTTTCAGTTGGGCAGCTGCTAAGTCATATGACCCAAATGTTGTTTTTTTAGCTGCTGTGTCTGCTTTGCTTCCTTCTGGCTCAGGGGAACGAGGAAGTAAGAGAATGCTGTGAGGTGAAATGGTAGCAGATGCAGCCCTTCAGACACGAGTTCAGCAGCGTTCACAGGGACGCATGCTGGACAGTGTGGGGGAGATGCTGGCATGGAGGCTGTGTCTTTGTTGGCATGGATTGTATCAGGCTTTTTCTGTGCTTGCAAACCACTTGTGTGTGTGGAGCTCGACCTTAGCCTGGGGTCCCCTCCAAGCCTCAGTTGCTTTGTCACGTCTTCTTGCACCTTCATGTTTGTGCTTCACAAATTCTCCCCTCCTTCCATTGCCCTCTCACCGTCCTTGGCAGCAAGAACATGGGATTCTCGGAAGTAGTCCTTGCTTAATTCAGCTCTCATTCAAACCAGCACAAGCAGAGCTTGTTCAGTTTTGGACGTTCCCTCATTCAGATTCGTCTTGTTTTTTGCAGCTCTGCTGCTCTCTCTTGTATGCTGTTATGTCTTTCTCTGTCTTCACCCAGCACTGACCCACAGCCTTTTGAGGTGCTACAGAGGAGGATGGAGGCTGAGAAGTGCTTAAGTTAGAGTGATATAACCGTGAGTTGCAAGTCATGCATGTAATTTTGAATCTACGTGGCTTGATTTGTTAATTAGTATTTAACTGCTGAGTTTTTTGGTTGACTTCAACTTTCTCTATTTTACCTTTCCACAGAAAATGAGAGGCTGCTCTGGGTGGAGGAGTGCTGGGTTGTGCTACGGATGTTCTTCCAGTTATTTGTTCTGTCAAGGGGTCTAGTTGGTGGCAAGGCATCATTCCTTGATATACTGGAGGGAAAAAGGACTATCCCGACTGTCTGTTCTCCTTCTGCTCCAGTGGCATTCTTTTACCTTGGAAAATAAACTAATTTCAGAAGGTTCTCTTCTGGTCCAGGTCTCAGAACCCTTGTATCAGCTGAGACGCCTCTCAGAATCATCTGCTACCCTGCCCTTTGGGTTATGGCAGTGGGAAAATACACCTGAGAAATAGGTGTTACACAGTGACAAGGAAACTAAACAGCATTTAATAGCCTGGTAGAACATTGTTTAATGAAGGGACTGGGACTTCTGTAATCTCTCTTACCCCACTTCTGCCATACAGCCAGCTTGCATGCATCTTAATCTTTTAAGCTTTAATTTCACTCACAACTTAGACTGCAGTCATTATTGACCTTTGGCTGAATGATTGCGTTCATGAGCCTTTTTATTTTCTTCTCCTGGGCTATGGAGGAGTTTTAGGAGGGGAGAGTCAAAATGCTGTTGCTGTTTATTCATTGATCTGTGACCATCAGTGGAAAACATCTAAAACTCTGGAGAAGTACTTTAAGGAAGACCTAATGCCATCTGTTGGGCCTGTACACTGCTCTCGTAGCCCAAGGAACAATGGGTTTTGGTGCTGGCAACATTTTATAGTTACTGCGGGCCTGCTTTTTCACTGACAGATGTGTTGCAGACAAGGGACAGACTAGTAAGACAGAACTAGTCCCAGAAGCCAAGGCTGTGGTCCTGAGGAACATAGAGCTGCTAGTATGGTTGTGATATGTGAAACCTCATGTATGGGAGAAGCAGAGGGAGGATGCTGGCAGTGTCTCTCCTGCTGTCTTGTGGAATGTTAGGTGGTCGGTAAAAAGTGCCAAGACTGTAGCCAGGGCAGAAAGGTGTCAATGGAGTTTCAGGATAGAGAGGCACGATTATTTTGGAGGTGCTGCACAGGGGTCCTCAACACTGAGAGGCTGGAGCCTTTCTGTATGCCCTGGTCAGGTCCCTGCATACCCCAAAATAAAGAGTGGCCTCCCAGCCACAGGGCCAGTAGTAGGACTTACCTGCTGCCTTGGCTCCTTCCCTGCTGCTGCCTGTGCCAGTGATGAGTGGGCTCCTCAGACCACCCTTTGAGTGGTATCAGAGCCATATCTGCTGTAGGCGATGGGGTGCTCCCTTTCCCTGAAGTTTTCCTGCTGGGATGTTTGGCATAGGCAGGCAGCAGAACCTGGTAATACAAATTAGGTCCTTTCTGGCTCCCTCTAACACAAGTGATGTTGTCTTGGGAATTAGCGGCTTCTGGATTTATAGCAAATTTGTAGCTTGTGTGAGCCGACATAGACGGTGTTCATCAGACAGTGTGTTTGGTAACAGGAAAGATGTCCCCTTCTCTCAGTGTCACATCTTGTCTCCAGGGTTGCTGATCCATAACATTGACCTGTGCATGGTGAATAACCTCTGCCAGAGGTACCTGTTATACCGTATCCCTTCGGATATTCCTTTGGAGAGCTCTGAGCTTTGCAAGCAATTTGTCATTCCTGAGGTAACTTTGTTTCCCAGCATGCATGAAATTGGTATTCCTGCGCTGGGTGCCAGTGGCTGATAACTGCATAACATGAAGGTTCAGGGCTGGTCTGGCCATCACAGAAACTGCTGTGGGTTCTTTATTATTAGTGTTCCAAAACCCTGTTCACAGAGTTGCATTCAATAGTAGGATACAAATAGGGAAGATAATCAGAAGAGTTGAAAATGGATTCCTGTCAGTATCAAAACAGTCTAGTTTCCTAATTGCCACAAAACACCATCACCATTTGAGGTCAAGTTTTCTCTGTCAAAATTCACACATGGTTCAATACTGTGGACGTACCATTGGTAGGATTTTTTTCTGAAGTCATTTGTAGTGTAAAAGCAAGGGAAATCACAAAATTTGGGGTTTACTTCTGACAAGGACTGGCCAGTCTGAAAAGACTGGGAGATATTTAACCTGTGCACACTGGCCTGTCTACAGCTTGAATTCTGCTGCAGATCCTGTAGTCCAGCAGACACCTGCAAATGCAGTCTTGGGGTCCTCCTGCCTCGGCTCTGCGGGAATCTGCGCTAGAGAGACACACTGGTCCAAATGACTCATGGATGATTACGAGTACCAGTTCAGCAGGGGAATATTTTTGGCTTTGTTCTGAGGTTTGGAGGGTGTCCACTGTTTCCATTCTGAGGATGTCACAGAGACGTATTGCTGCCACAGTGATGAAAATATCTAGAGCTGATTAAAAAAGTGCAGATATTCTTGGGGAAATAATGAGAATAAATTGAGCTGATGTGCAGTGTATGAACTGGGAGCTGAACACTGCGGAGAATGGTGAAGCAGAGGTAAAATTAGGGGGCTGCTAATTGGAAGGAGGCTTTCCTCACAGCGAGTTCATCAGATTATTGCTAATTTAACTGAGAGAGAGACATGTATTTCAAGGCCTGTATTTTTCTTTGGTCTGACCTGTGGTGGTATTTGCTGTTTTGCTGAAGTTGGGATTGGTGGGTAGTAGTGGTCAAAGCCCCAAGCAAGCCTGAATGCTGCATCATGGGACACTGGGGTCTTTGCCCAAGATTATGGTCAGGGGACTGAGGTGGATAGTCGTAGTGTCCTAGGATATTGAGATGTGACTGTGAGGTATACAGGGAGTGTCTCTGACTGCTCCCTAGGCCTCAGTCCAGGACATCCTGCTGTGCTGTCAGTCCAGGACAGGGGCTTCTGGCTGCCTGCTGGCTTTCCTGGAGTGCTGCACAGACAGCAGTGGCTTTCCATGCAGGAATCTTTCTAAAAAGGCTGCTGTGGCAGAGTGGTTCAGTGTGCCAGGAGGGAATGTGGGATTGGGACTCCTGCTATGCTGTGAGATGGCCCCTGGTGCATTCTCCTGGCAGTGGGGCAGCCAGCCTGGCCAACCCTTCCTTTGCACCGTAGGACTGTCCCAGAGGGAGCAGGAGGCTGCTCCTCTGCACGGGGAGCTCTCCCATTTCTGCAGTTTCTCAAGCCTCTGCAGCTGTCTGACCTCAGCTCTTCAGGCATCCAGAGGTGTTTAGACCTTGCTCTCAATGACCCTTCTGTTCCCTCCAGGGACTGTAAAGTGGGGATGAGTGTGATTGACTCACAAGTTCATATTGGAGTCTAGTGGGTTATCACTGGGGGAGCAGTAAGGGGGAAAAGTGTACCCTGGGATCTCTGCTGTTTAGGATTTGCAGCTAATGTTTTTTAGCTGGTGATGAACTGATTGGCTTATTGCAGGAAGGATGTAACAATGCCTAAAATAAGGCAGGTTTTGTAAAAATTACCATGCAGATCCTGATGGCCTGGCAGTTCCTCTCTTCCTAGACACTGCTAGAAAATGGCAGTAATTATCTTAAGAAATTCCTTCCTGCCTTATCTTCTTTACAGTTGTTACAGGACTGACGCACTTAACAGCGAGAGAGAGAGAGAGAGAGAGAGAGAGAGAGAGGGGAAGTGTGTACTTAATATTAAAGATGTAGTTGCTGTTTCCCACCTTCTCTTTGGTTTTGCCCTTTCCAACAGCACAAAGCCTGCAGCCTCTGGATTAGAGGCATCCTTCCCTTTCTACATGCCCTCCACTGTTTTTCCTAGTGGCTGAACACTGCCAGTGCTGCAGCTGCCCTGGGATGGGGAGTGCACCCTCTGGAGCTGGCAGGAACACTGCCATCCGTCCTGGCAGGGTGACAGGGGACTGTGACCACCACATGTAGGACTTTTATTAAGCAAGAAAGGGAGATTGGTTAAGATGAAATGACCTCAGAAGATGTGAGAGGCATTGGCAGAGTATCCTCAAAAGGCCAACAGTGTAAAAGAATGTGTCCAGAAGTCTTGTGGCAGACTTCAGAGAAAGAGGGAGGCTGCAGCCAGGAATGTGCAATTGAGACACCAGGAGCTGAGCAAGGAGTTTTTAAAATAATCAATGGCAAAATTTAAAAGCAGAGCCTGTGCCCTGTCAAGGGAAACAGAAAAGCCCTGAGAGATCAGTTCCTGCCAGGACTGTCCTGGAACATGAAGCCCTCGGCAGGCTCTCCAAAGGCAGCCAGGGATGTTTGGCTTCTCAGGAATCAGGATTTCCCAGATTGCTGTCAAGACAGGCAGAAAGAATTTGGCTTTTCTTGCTTTTCCATACAGAATGAAAAATGCTGGAGCAGCACAAAATCCAAGGGGTCTTTTAAACTCTATGTCTTACCTGTGGTGTTCCAGCTCCATTCACTGGTTGTGGGACAGGAGACGGTGCTTTGAGGAGTGGGCTATCTAGAGCAGTCTGCTGTGGCCACCAGCCCCGTGATCCAGCTGGCTCTCAGCCCACTCACAAGCTGTCCCTGAATGCATGAAGTGAGCTTGGCATCAGCCACTGACTCTGGACCTGGACCAGTGTCCAGAGGCCGAGAGATTGGCCTGCCGTGGCCTGGCATGAGGGAGCAGCTTATCTGCTGCACACACATGGCCACACAGACACACACAGCGCCTGAAGAGTGAGACGAGGCACAAGCCAAGGTGTTCTGTGGTCCTGCGCTTCCACCAGAGGAGGCTCACTGGCTTATCTGGTGAGAGGTTGGACACTGTCCATCGGTATTCACCCCTGTGAGATGTGTGTGCCCAGGGAGGTGCCAGAGCTTTGTTGCTGGAGAGCTCTATCTGAGGGACAGTCTCAGTGGTGGCCAGCTGCCTGGCTGGCTGGTGTCAGTCTTTGTGACAGTGAAAGGGCTTCAAGGAACTGCCCCAGAGGTTTGTGTTCCAAAAAACAAAAAAAACCCTCTGTGATTTTTAAGAGCCACCATTTGTAGGAATTGCAAGAATACCTTTTTTACTGTCTCATTCACGTATGTATCTCCTGAACTGCTATGACTTTTCAGATTTGAATGAACCTTAGGCTGTATTTAACTGAATAAAAGATGGTGGAACCTATTAAATTTTACCTGACCACAGTGAAGTAAATTTTCTTCTAATTTCTTTGTAGCACTGACACAGATAACAAAGTACTTGTAACTTTTAATTTTGCTTGTGAAGTACAGTTTTATTTTTAACAGCAATGTCTGGCATACTAGTGTCCATCGTTATAGGCAGGTTTTGCTCTGTCCACTCAAATAATTCCCTTCTCTCTCTGATACCTGATAGAGAAAGTGTATTGGTCATCTCACAGAGGATATTTTAATTTTCTGCTTGGCTTGGCTGAGCAGCTGTGACTTCAGGATGATTGGCTGGATTTGCATAAGGTCATTAAGATCCAATAATGATGTTTATTGCTAAGACATCTGCCATTTATATTCATGAAGAGCAAGTAAAATTAAACCTCAACTAATGTCACTGTTATTACCGATGCAGTTAATGACAACAAAATCTACCAATAAGTGAAGATTTCACAGTGGACTGTAGGTAAGAAGACAAAAATGTCTTGAAACTCTGGACCCTGTGAGGGATGGTAGGCAGTGTGAGCCCACCAGGCTCTCTTCAAACAACTCCTGATTGGCATGTTTCTGCAGCTGTGTTTGGACAGAGGAGGGCGTGGGATCCACACAGTACTGAGCGGTACCACCGCAGCATCCGGGAACTGTGCATATATTGCATCTGGGTGGGGGAACAGCACAATGTGTGTGTGTCCTGATGCTCCTTCTATCCTGGTTCTCCTCAGCTGTGCCTCTGATACTTCAGCTGATGGGCTCTGTTGTGACCTGTCTCTGTAGATGTGGCACTTGGGGACATGGATTAGCAGTGGCAGTCCTGGGGGGATGAATGGACTCCATGATCTTAGAGGGCTTTTCCTAGCTAAACAGTTCTGTGATTCTTCAGTGGATTGTGGCAGTGCTTGGGTTTGGCTGCTATGAGGTAAAACCAGGGCTCTGCTGGGGTCTGAATTCTGCAAACCACAAGGAAGTATAGTGCTCTGGTTTTTATCTTCCTGTCCTCTTCAGGGATGAGAGCTGGTACCTGAGGTAGAGCCCATTATATTTTTGGATAATTCTAAAGGCATAAGACATGTATTAACTATAAACTATGGCTGGTCTGGTTCCCTGAAAATCTGTCCCTGACCTTCACTTGAGTTCACTTCTTCCTGTAACAGTGGCCAACACATAATCATTTATCTTGCTTTGGCATGAGACCCTGTTATGTTATCATGGGGCAGATTGGAAGTTGTGTCAGCGATTGGCTGAACAGTAGTGTCAGGAGCACAACTCCTTCTGGAAGGGACCCCAGGCAGGCTGTAAGAGCCCCGCCTCGGCTCTCAGGGTGGCTCCTGCAAGCCAGGATCAGCATGCGAGGAGGTTCCCACTGCGTGTTTCACTGCAGCTGATGGAAGGAGCTGACACAGCCCCTGATAGCTGGTTGTTGTGGCTCAGAGGGTTTGCAAGGGATCGCAGTGAGCAGGAGTTCTGTCAGTCAGCACAGTCAAACATTCAAAAGCCTCTGTTAGGGTGAGGAAGAGATTCCAGAATCACTTCTGTGCAGTCCATGACAAAGAGGAGCATGAAGTCTGATCCAGATTCTCTGCTTCTGGATGGCTTTTGACAGTGGTGGATTCACTGCTGGCACATCTCTGTTGACCTCTGCAACCTCCTAAGGCTAATCACTGCAGGGATTGTCTTTAATCTTTTGACACCCTTGTCTAAGCATTCCTGCCTCTCCACATTAACCAATTAAGTTATTAGCTCTTAATACTATAAAATCTAGACCTTTTGTGCCAGAGGGTGAAAGAGAAACACGATTAGGGAGATTGTTTCCAAAGCCTAGCATTTCCCAGCAGTGTTTGTAGCTGATCAGAGCCTGAGAATGTCAAGCAAAGAACAGGCCACGAGATGAGGAAAACCCCTGAAACAATACAGAGTGAAAAAGTTCCATGAAGAATATGGAGGTGATTAGGTAGCATTTAACATGCTTCCCCTCAAAGCTGAGCAGAGAAAGAACACCCAGGAGTGCATACCCACCCCTCTGCACTCTGCAGCAGGAGCACAAACATCCTTGCCAAGGGAGCAGCAGCCCTGTTCTGTGACACGTGCTTTTTCTTGTGCCCATTGCCACTGTGGGCAGAGCAGGCTGGAAAACAGCTAGCTGGGTAGCCTCTGTGATGAGAATCTCCTGGATGGGAGAAGAGCTTCCATGCTGCTAAGAGAAATAATTTGGAAAAGTGTAAGAGAGAAGGATCAGTATTACAGGGGATAAATGGTAAAGCCCTAGGATGGAGCATGGAGTATATTGCTACTGTGTATATTGCACTTCAGTGCCAAGGGCAGCAGGTAGCAGTGCCTGATTTTTGAGGGTTTTCTCTCTGGTGGCTGAACTCCATGTATGTGCTAGATGGAGGACATTGTGTGGGCTGTGTGGGGCCACGGCTTCAGGAGTCGCAAACAGCAGAAATGAAGTTAGAACTGATAAAAATCTTGATTTTTCTGCTCTTCAGTCCTTCAAAAAGGGAAATAAGCATTCTGAATAGGAAACATTACATGGTTGCAGGGTGAAAGTTTGCCAATGGGGTATCTGCTATGGGTTGTTTTACCCCAAGAGTGATGCTGTGGTATGCAGAGCAGTCTCACATGGACTTGTTGGGGGGATGCTCTTGTTTAAGCCTGGACTTCAGAGCTCTTCCTTTCAGCTTGGGGGATGCTGGATTCAGTCCCCACTGAGTGGTCAAGAGACCAATAACAGGCCCTTGTCTGGACTTTGAATTTCAGGTACTTTGTTCAAATGGAGGAGATGTTGTCACCCGACTGACAATAATTTTACAACTGCCTCCTTGTGCTCAGCTCCTACAGGACCAGCTTGATGCTGGGTTACGGTATTGCTGATTTAGAATTCAAATTTGATTCTGTTTTTACCCCAGCTGATTTCTCCTCTGATTTCTTTTCTGCCTTGCTAATCTGTAATTTAAGTGGTTTCCAATGTGTTAAAATTTGTGTGGAGTCTTTGGTGGCTGCAAAACTGCCACTGCAAAACAAGTTAGGCCTCCAGGGCTTTGGCAGTTCTGCCTCAAGACATGATTCTTACCAGTAGGCTGAGCTGCCATTGCCCTCAGTGCTAATGAGCTCCTTTCACCCTTGGTCAGGGTTACCTGGTGTGCATGGCTTCCCCTATTCCACATGGATCAAATGGTTTGAAAACTTCAGCTAAGGGGCTCAGGCCTTAAGGACATCTGAGATTTAATTGCCCCACAGTAAATGCATCAGGGAGACCTACTTGGATGTCTGTGAAATGTGAGCAGCTTGTACAGGTGCCAGGCAAGAGTGTGTTCCCTTCAATACAATCTGAAATCAGCGCAAGAGTCCCTGTGATTCCCACGCTATCTTGGTCTGCCAGTTCTGTGCACTAGGTCCCTGCTAGAGAGCTGCATTTGAGCATCTAGATCTTAATGTGCTCATTCAGGTGTCTGAGGAAAATTCCTTGGAAAAATATTGCACGCTGCCTTCAAGATTATTGTAGAATATCAAAGAACAGGAGAGATAGTACCTTGACTCCTGGTCCTGGGACACCTTGCTGTGATAGGTGTGCTGTCCTGCACAGTGACAGCCCTTATAGACTAGGGAGAGAGTTTGAGACAGAGCAGCGACAGCTGCCAGCAAGCCTGCCTGTTCCTGTGGGGGGGTTATCATTTGTTTCAGAATGTGACTTCTGCATGCAGAGCTGAAGTTTACAGCTGTGAAATCCCCACCAGCAGCCATGCTGAGCAAAATGCAGAGGACCTTAAGCAGCATCATGAAAACTGAGTGGAATAATGTCAAATTATTTTATAAACTCTCTCACAAAAACTGCTCAATCAGAATGAAGGGGCACACTGCCTATAAATGTGAAATTTAATTAAGGATCTCAGAATAGAATTATGAACCTATTTCCATGTTTCTATGTTTGGAAATTTCCATCAGAAGGCATCTCCATCTATCTCTGTGTGCCTTGAAATGTATTGTCATCTGGTATAAATCTGATCTGACTCAAGGGCTTTAAAGGCCTTTTTTATTTCAGGCTGGAGTTTCTAACATGTCAGTGGTTGCATAAAGAGACTTTACACTGGGCGTAAATTACAACCACTTAAAAACACCATAGTATTAAGAGGCTGCAGAGATTTTTTTAAGTATAATGGTCAGTATCTTTTTACAGCATTTGTTTTGCTAGAACTTCTAGAAAATTCCAATATTGTCAGAGTTACTACAAAGAGAAATTTGGGAAACTGGTTTTGTTAAAACTCTGAAATAGAACCTTTCTTCAGGTATCGTAGAAATGAAAATTAACTTAGTGTTCATTTGACTGAATTCATGCATAATCATGACGAGTCAGAAAATTGTTTTATATGTTCAGATCCAAATCAGTTTAAATTAAGCATCTCCTATCTGCTTCCTTCAGCTTTATACTTGTGAAGGATGTGATCCACAGTGTTTGAAATGCACTCCAGAAATGGGAAATACAGATTTGAGGAGAAGCTTTTACTGAAGGGACCTCCTAGACCTGCAAAAGATAGAATCATACTGAAGATGTTACCACACATAACTGGTTATAATCTGCCCTTTTGAATACTATTAATGAAGTTAAAGACTAAGTTATTAACTGATATTTTTTCTTCTAAGATCTGAATTGCAAGCTCTTTCAGCCTGCAGTGACAATTCCTCCTGATTTCTGTGGCTTTGGAAGGTGTCAAGTGACATGAACTGCAGTTGTGCTGGCGAGAGCCTGGCTGACATCCTCTCTTTGCCTGTTTTCCCAGGTTGTTGCACTGTCATCTTGGAGTCTCTTGAGAGATTCAATCTACTACACACTGTCTGTTGTTGCACTCATTGTGGTAAGTTTTTCGAGGTTATTCTTCTGTGGGAGCCCATGTCTACTGCCATCTGTAGAAGGAACCTGCTCTGGAATCACAGTCTTGTAGCTAAGATCCTAGCTCCAGCAGTCATGTGGATTTGTGCTCGTGGAAAATTGCTTGTGATCTTCCCGGTTCTTCAGGAAAGCTTGGCCCAAGGGGAGGAGATGGAGTGTCCAGAGTGATAGCTGGGGCAGGTTGCAGTAGCCCAGTGCGGAGCTGAAACCCTGTGCTGAGCCCCCCTGCAGGGGATGGATGGGTCAGTGAATGCCAACAATGACCTTTGTGGCTTCCTATAAAACATGTACTGACCTGTAAGGAGGCAGCATTTGTGCCCATAGGAAAGAGATCCTGAACATCTACAAAAGTTTAAGTTAGTTTTTCCTCACATAACTGGGGCAGGTCTTTTCAGTGCATGCTGGCAGCAAGTCCTCTAACAAAGGCCACAGTTTCAGCAATTAGTGCTGTGCATATTGCAGTGTTCGTCAAGCTCAATAAATGCTCCAAATCTCTCAGAGATTTGGGCTATACAGTGAAAAAATGTTAGCACAAGTTTTAGATAACACTGCTGTCAGTTTGGCATTACCTTTGCAACCAATACCAATGTGAGGAAATGTAAAAATTTAGCTTCCTGGTAACAGTTGCTTTTCTTTTTTTCTCCCTCCCAGCTTAGTCTAGTACTCTCAGATTCCCTAAGAAAGAGTGAGTTCATGATGTTAACTTCATACGTAAGCAAGAGGGGGACTTTAGAGTCTGAAGAGAGTCTTGCATTTCTTGGTTTGGGTTACTTTGATTAGTGCATTTCAACAGTGGGTTTCAGTTTGCTTCCTCCCGCACACGCCTGTGTGTCAGACACACTCTGTAGCTGCCAAGGCCTGTATCTGCCTCATCCACGCGGAGGGTCTGCCTCAACCCCTTTGTACTTTTATTTCCCATGCTGCAAGGTCACCCTTTCTGCACCTGGTGAAAAATTGAAAAATAATTTTCCTACATAATTACTAGCAGTGAGCTGCAAAACAAAAAACTTTTTATTTTTGCTTTGACAGCTTGGCAGTAACCTCATACCAAAAAACTGTTGCTAAACAACAAACATGGCCACCCATACTAATTGTGGTGAATTCCACTGCATGAGCATAAAGACATCCAGCGGGCATTCTCTTGGTTAACTCCACAGGAGCACAGACATGGACAGCTGCCTGTCATTTAACCCCCTGGTGCTTGGATTGGGCATTTCATTTATTGCATGGTAGCAAATAAGTTGAAAATCTCTTGACACTCTCATCCCTTTTAAATTCTTTAAGCAAGACAGGTTTTTTCATGATGGTTCATCCCCATGGTTATCAGCTGCTTCAGGATGTTGAAAACCATTCTCTATTGTATTGTGTCCAGTGTACCCCTGAAATTCCTAGTTACATATTCTGTGTCATGAGAAAGTTGTATAGTTTGTGGAACAGACATCTCTCTTATCCTTAGGACTTTTCTCTGATACTTTATTGCTGTATAAGCTGTTATTCACAGTTACAGAATTGAAGGAGTAATTTTCTTTTGTGAGTGTACATAATATCAGATAGGATTATTTTCCCCCTAAACCTTGAGTTAGCTTCTGTCCAGGTGTATGCAAGCTCTTCTCATCTTATCAGTGGTGAAGGTCAAGGCCCTTCACACAGCCAAGGAAGCGGGACTGTGCAACTCCAGGCACTAGTGGAGGCTTGAAGGCATTGCCAGAAGTGGCATTGCCAGAAGTTGTATTGCCATCTTATGGCACTCTATGGTTAATTTGGCTTGGGAGATGTAGAGCACTTCCCATGTCTTTCCATGTTACTCCACAGCAATCATTGCAAATGACTTAAACACCTGTTAGGGAAAATCAGAGAAAGACAGGAGGAAGGGAAAACACTTGAAGTGGTTAAAGGTTTAGCTTCTCTCCAGCTGATTTATCAACTCCTTTTTACACAATATTGTTCCCCAGTTGAAGGCACGTGAGGATTTCTCCTTTCGGAGTCAGACACTGCTTCAGTTTAAAAAGTTTCTCCTCCCCTCTACTCACCATGGAACCCCTGGCTTCACAGTGGCTCTAACCTTCTCTGTCCTTTTAAGGTAGAATCAAATGGAGGTGGCAGGACATTTTTACTCAAATTCTGACTTTGCAGTCCCCCATGGCTCAGCTGGGAGATGAGCCACAGGCTCCATATAGAGCACAGCATAACCTGCCTGTGGTTCCCTCTTCCTTAGATTTGTGTGCTCCTTTTAGAAAAATACTTCAGTGCTGTTATGCAGGGATAACTTGCCGTATCAGGGCATTGGGACTTCTCTGCAGCTGGAATAGAATCATCAATCTTGAAGACTGATATTACTTGTAGAACATTGCTCTTGCGGTGTTTTAAACAGCAGCTTGTGGTGCTGTTATTGCTGTGGTGCTGGTGTTTTTGCTAATCATAAACACACCTGAGGGGTAATAAATACATTTTTGCCAATGCTGAGATACAGCAACTTTAAAATGCTTAATATGTGCTGATTAAATCAATGTAACTTTATCTCCTTCCATTTGCACTACGAAAGAAAGTGCAATGCTGTAGTGAAGAAAAGCAGACCAGTATAGACTGACCTGTGTCTGCTACTCCAGGCCATTTGGTAAGAGTGAGTGAACTCTAAACCACAGAAGTTAGAAGTGGATAAACCACACTTACTGTACTTACTTCACCCTGATTCCGCCCTGGGGTTTTTTAACCTTGTAATATTACAATGCTACCCTGTCCTTTTGTGGAGCTTGGCAAAACTTAGTCTTTATTTCCTTTGAATGGAAAAGGGTGTCTGTGTATCTTATCTTGAAGGGGCATGGTTAGAGTCATTAGTGGCAAAAGTGGGATGGGTGCTGTTTTTGTCACAAAGGTCCATCCATACGCTTATGTTCCATCACACCAACACATTGTAACCTAAAACAGGCCTGGTCAGATTAGATGAGGGTGACTGGGAGCTGTAATTTACAATGTTTTGTGGTCATGTTTTCTTCCAGTAAACAGTACCTGGCCTGGCTATTTATGGCTGTAGGGCTGGGTGCTCATGCTCGCTCTGCTTTCAGGGGCTCTTTCTCTTTGCCTCTCGTTTCCCTGGGGTGCTGCTGTGGATGTGCATCCCTGGTACCTCTCTCTGCCTGCCAGTGCAGACTTTTCCTGCACCACAGCACTTGCCCTTCCCTAACAGCCCTTGCCGTGGCACTGGCCTTTCCCTCACCCCTGGCACTGGCACCAGTCCCTCCCTTGCGGGAGGAGACACATTCCTTGTCCAAGGAGGCTGTGCAGTGCTGTTGGGAAAGCTGCAGTGCCCATCTGTCAGCTGGTGTGTGGGAAGGACTGCCCGAGCTGATGGAAATACCCTGGGCCCGGTGCTGAGCAAGAGAATGTGGCAACAGGTGTGGAGCTGGCTCTCGATCTGCAGGCTGGTGGCTCAGCTGCTGCCCAGGAGCGGGCAGGGAGGACGCTGTGTCCTGGTGGAACCAGCTGAGGGTCAGCGGGATGCAGCCCCTCCTTGGCTCATGGCTATATTCCCTGTAACCATTGCAATAGCCCTGGGTAACACCAGGATCCCATGGCATTTGGGAAAGAGTACCTGCCTGCCTTGGTGAGGTGAGAGAAACTAAGGGTTGAGAAGTTCAAAGGCTGGGCAGGAGGGCTGTGCCAAACTACGCCTGAGCTTAGCACTATTGCCTGTAGCCCTGGGTTGCTCTGCTTTGCCTCGGATGATGAGCGGTTTTCTGCTGTGGTTTTGTATATAACATGCTATTTTTAAACGTTTTCTCCGCAGTTTATTTATGATGAAAGAGTTTCCTGGTAAGTGGATCCCTTTTCTTTTTTTTGGTTATGTGTGAAATCGGCCATAAGTAGAGTTCATCAATAGAGGAGAGAAAAGCCAGAAAGTTCTTCAAAGCAGCAGTTTCCTGCTGTGTGAGAAATATCAGCACAAAATGGGCTAGAAAACTTATTTTTTGAGATGGAAAGTCCAGGAGAGTGTTGCTCAGATTGTTCCTGATACAACAGCAGCAGCAGTCAGTGCCTTCTGCCCACCCTGCACCAGCCCTGGGATGGCACTTTGTTCAGCAGATGTGGGTGTGCTAGAGGGGCCAAGCAAGGAATCATAAATAAGTGTATTCCAACATTTTGATTTTTAATAATTTAAACCTCAAAAGTTCCTAAGGCAATATTGAAGAGTGAATGACCACTTTAAATAATTAGTAATTAAAAAATTTAATATCTCCATTAATATGCATAAGTGTGATGCAGTAGGTATGGTAGGCTAGGGGGGCTTCAGACACTTCTAAAAGTGTGCTTCCAGTTGCTTTGATCTCGTGGTTTTGTTTCCAGTACCTGCCGGGGCTGGAGTGGCAGTGCAGGTGGCAGCTGTGGCTTTGGTGTCACCCCCAGCCGCTGTCATTTGCATTGCAAGCACTAGGGAGCGTCAGGCCGCTTGATTCTGTCCTCACTTGCTCTCGGCCGGGGTTTGTGTTTGGTTCCAAACACCCCTCTTGCAACGGCTTGGTTTTCTTTGAGTTTTTTTTGTAGTTTGTTTGGGTTTTTTTCACTAACATGGACTGGAGGCTCAGTTGTACTTAACTGTGCTCTTCAACAGAAACACATCAGTGTGAAAGCGGAATGTTGAATCACCAGAAGCAGGGAATGAGACATTGATATATAGTTAGTGCACTGTCTCAAAATCCTTAAGGAGAAAATGGTCCATGAGTTTTAGTATATAGCAATCTGATAATGGATTATTTCCACAAGGACAAGCAGTTTGCCACAGGAAACTATGGAGAATACAGCATTTTGGCCAGTGAAAAAGGTTATGTAGAAACAAGCCCTGAATGTAATATTTGGTTTTCATATGAATTTGATCAGTTTGACCTAGAAACAGCAGAGGAAAAATCCTGTCAGTATCTAATCAGCAGTTTAAAGTGCTGCCTGCTGCATTCTCAGTGCTTGTGCAGCAGCAGTAGTGAAAGAGCAGCTGCCCCTTGTTCAGGTTGTCTTGGCATGATCAGTGTGCTTTAGCGTGACCACAGAGCCCAATATCCTGCCATGCCCATGCAGGCAGAGCAGGACTGCTTCCCTCCTTGGCCATAGCCCCTATGGTTATTGTCCGTACAGAAGTCTCAGTGGTCTTTGAGTGTGCAATTTGTTCACTGAACTCCTGCGTTTTGTCACTTGTTTTTAGCTGGCAGATCAATTTGGCCAAGTAAAACAGAGCAGAAATAAAGAAAACAAAGGAGGCATAATGTGTGGATGTGTGAGCCATTTCTTTATGCATCCCTTTTTTATAGAGGAGTGTTAAGACAGCCCAGGAGGGTCAGGCCTTTCTGCACACTTGTGGTGCGACAGTGGGGGAATGGCTGAACTTGGGCAGCTGACTGCTGTGCCCTGCTCTGATGTGTTTGTGTTGCTCTTGTTTTCAGGTGGGAGTCCTTAGTCTTAGTGCTGATGTACGTCATCTACATCATTATAATGAAGTAAGTCAAACATGCCCTCGGCTTATTTAAATTCTAAGGCTCCCTTTGCATCACCCAGCCTTTATGACAGAAACAAGAGGAAACAGCCTCCAGTTCTGCCAGGGGTTGGCTCTTAGGGAAAATTTGTTCACAAAAAGGGTTATCAGGAACAGACTGTCCAGGCCGTCCCTGAAGGGATTAAAAGACATGTAGATGTGGTACTTACGGATATGGCTTAGTGGTGGGCTTGGCAGTGCTGAATTACCATTGAACTTGATCTTGGAGGTTTTTTTCAACCTAAACTGTCCTATGAGATCTGTGCTTTATGGATCTCGCCCTGTCTGAACTGACCAGGGCTAATGCAATGAGTCTATGGCAGAGCAGAGACCTGGATCCATCTTCAAGGCCCACCAAAGCCGCCTCTTCTGACTTCACTTTAGCATCCCTACTCAGAAATAAACATATGTGAGATTCTTTTTTCGGGTGTGCAGCTCTGCTGCAGTTCTTACATGCCAGGAGACCCATGATAAAACTGCAGCAGAGTCAGCAGTGATTTTCTGAGCATACGACCTGTGTGACTTCTTTCGCACAAGTTCCTGCTAGTAAAACTAGTCTGTTCTGCTGTTTTGTTCCCCTCCTCCTGTCTTGTTTTCAAAAGCCAGTGGAAAGGAAACCCAGATTTAAACTGGAACATTCAACAAAACCTACCAGCTGCCAAGCACACCAGTGGTCTTGTCTCAACAAGGAAGAATAGAGATTTGTTTTGAAATTATGAGTAGAGTAAATATTGTGAGAGCAATTCTTCGTGAGAACAGTAAAACACTCAGGCTTGAGCTGATGGGAACACGAGTCAGAATTGATCTCACTTTTAATAATTAGAAACTTTACTATGCACGGTAGCCTCACCCTTGCAACAATTAACTGACCAGCAAGACAGTCTGAATCAATTATCCTTTTCTTTTTCTTTTTTTTTTTTCTCCTGAAAGCAATGCTATAGTGTGGACAGATGTTTCATACCTCTTTGGATATAGCTGGAAAGATTGTTGCCCTGGTTAGGGACCTCAGCCAGATATATACAGGGGTCTACCCTTGCCTTTGAGCATCGTGACGAGACCCTTGGGTAATGTTTGTGTCAGCTCCTTGATACTCTAAGAAACAAGGATTGTTCCCCACCCTGCAAAAGCCGAGATGAACTGAGCATGTGGCTTTGTGTTTCTATGGTGGGATGTGCCAAGTTAAACAACACTGATACTCAGGTGTGATTATGTGATAAAAAATAAACTTGGATGATGACAAGTAATGATTACTCATGATACAGAATACTAATCACACCTATGACATAAGCATGCATGCCATTCAAGATTCATGGCTTTTATCTTTCATAGCCTTCTGGGTACAGAGAGATTGCATTGCATATAGTTTAGTATGCTCTGGTATGCTCTTTAAAACCAGAGGAGTTTTCTTCCCTCCCTTAGTTGCACATGTTACCAGTCTCAAGAAGTAAAGGTACATCCTGAATATGTTTCATTTGTGCAGGTACAACTCAGCCATACATCAGTGCTTTGAGAGAAAGACAAAAAACTCTGCAAATATGGTGAATGGTTTAGCAAGTAACACGGAAATGGATGACAACAGCAACTGCGATGCCACAGTGGTGTTACTAAAGAAAGGTAACTGTTCCAGTAAGTCACTCTCTCACTTGCATCATTCTGAGTGTTTACAAATCTGCCCCTTCACCCTTCACACGGTGTGAACTGCTGCTGTCTTGAAAGCCATGAAATAGTAATGGGCAGGTGGTCCTTTTGTAAGCCCCCTCCCTGGTGGGGGGTGCAGAATGGCAATCCCGGCCACCACCGCCTGTGCCACTGGAGGCAGCTCAGGCCTCTTCTGAATAATTCTTGCTGCTGGACAAGTGTTTGGCTGTCAGGACTCCTTCAAGCCCAGGGGCTGATTATTTAGCCAGTTATAACCATTGTAAGTCCTCCTACAGGTGCTGTTACTCTGCACTGACATTTCCATTTACATCATCTCCAGTTAATCTTAACTCTGTTCCAGAGGGACATCAGATGAGCAGAAAAAGAGGCCCTACTTAGACCAGTGTACACTTTTCTCCCAATGAAGGCAGGGTGGGGACTCTGGGAGGGTCTGGGTAGTGTGCTCTTACTGCACATGCCGTCTTGAATGTGCACAACTTTTCCATATAAGTGATCTTTAAGGGTATTTCACTTTGGCTAAAATCTGTTCCTTTTTGACTTTCATATAAAAATGATTGTATTTCATCAGCTTTTAAAAAAAATTCCCCCATCCCATTGCTCAGCAGCAACATCTGCATTTGCAAGCACATGCTGAACTGTATTTGAAGTGGATTTTTTTTGGTCTTTGAAACATTCAGCAAGCATATGCAGTAACTACTTGGGATTTATATGCACCTGTCCCCAGGAATAATACCTCCCCTTTCCCTGAAGCACTGATTTAGCCTGTGAAGAAGCTCCATCTTATTAAAATCATTCTTGAGCTCTGCCTACAGATAGGCTGCCCCTTTTGTTTCACTAGTGTACAGAAAAAATAAATTAAAAAAATAGGTCTCTTTTCCTGCAAATGGTGATTGAAAGCCATAGCTTGTATGCAGTAAACAACTAAACATGAAATAAACCCTTTGAGTCTGCCAGAGGCTGGCTTTTAATTACAGGCCTGTTGCAGAGGGAAGGCTGCAATGTGTGCTGTGGACTATGCTTCAGGGAAGCCACTTTTATTCTCTGTCACTTGGGGCTCTCCACAGCAATCTATGCTGGCAAGATACACTGTACCAGGAAAGTTAGACTGGGAAAACTCAGAGAGCATAAACTCAGGCCTTACACATCCAGCTTTACTCAGTGCCCTCAGGGTTAGCTCTGATTGTGGCATTTGATTTAAATGTCCCCACAATGTGTCTTTGCGTGACTCTGCTCAGCTGCTGGTAACTTTGTTTTGGACACTTGTGGTTACTCAGACTGGCTGGGGAAGGAAGACAAAAGGATTGCTTCATCTTCTTGCAGATTGTTCCTGTATTTCCTTGGCAGTGGGCTGCTGGAGTTCTGGACAGGCGAGTGGTGCTGCTGTCTGTACCAGCCAGGGACGTGGGGTCACAAACAGTACCCGCTGCAATGGGATGCCTGAGGGTTTCACATGCTGTTTGTTTTCTGAGGCCTTTTCTGAACAAAAGACCAAAAAGAGTGAAACAGAAAGATTTCTGTGTTTGGGGCAGTTCTCCCAGGTGCCATTCAACAAGTGTCAATGTAGAAAAACTCACAAAGAAAAGCTATTTTCCATCCCCTCCTGCTCCAGTATGGAGGAGCTGACTTATCTACCCCATTTGATAGATTGGATTCATCCAACAGTCAAGAAAAACTTGTGACACAAAGGCCAGGGCGATACTCTGTAAGACTAACACTGATGGTAAAAAATAATAATGCCACAAAACATTTGCCAGTGTTCAGCACTGATTTTAGTAAACCAGAGCAGAAATATGTCAGGTATGGCCTCAGGGTTCCCTGCTGCCAAGTTCCAGTCCTCACACAGAATTCACAGCCTGAGGTAACATCCAAGCACAGGAAGGATGAACCCCAGAGGCAACAGGCATGGACACCATGGTGTCCATGGTGGAGCACATTTCAGGTACCTGCCCCTCTCTCCTTGTCCCTTTGCTCCCACACCATGGGCCATCTTGTCACATGCACTTGCTGCTGGGCTTGGTGGCATTTCCCAGCCATGAGCTGCAAGCCTAGGATGCAGAAACCTGCTTTTTGTTTGCATTAGTACCTTGTGGGAACACAGGGATGTTTTCTTCACTGCTGTGTACAGTTAATGGTGGGTGAGGGCAACATCCTCACACAAGTGCAGGTTACAACTGGAATTAATGCAGCTTTACTGTGTTTCTGCCTTGGTGGGATAGCTGCTGTGGAAGCAGCAGGCTGCCTGATACAGGCCTGTGATGAACTGTGTAGAGCAGATTCAGTTCTCCGTAAGGAGCATGAGTGGCGATACCATATTGGCAGTTTATTTAAAGACAGAAATATAGGATGTGTAAAAGGCAGAAATTAAGGACAGATGTGGCATATTTTGAGTGGTGGTAGCTAAGGAATAATTCTGACAACTTCTAGAACCTGTGGGTTTTTCTTTCTAAGAGGCACATAGGCCAGAGGGAGAGACTGCTAGAAGACAACCTCAATTCCTGTTTGTTTCCTGGCTGCAGGAAATTTCCACCGTAAAGCTTCAGTGATCATGGTTGATGAGCTGCTGTCTGCCTACCCACACCAGCTTTCATTTTCTGAGGCTGGGCTCCGGATCATGATAACCAGCCATTTTCCTCCCAAAACACGTCTCTCCATGGCCAGCCGCATGTTAATCAATGAGGTGTGTCTTTTATCTCCTCCACCAGCCCTTCTTCTTCTGAATTTGCCTTTTCCTGTAGCAGTGTTTGAGTTGAAATGGAACTCTTCTGTTTCTCCTGGATCCCTGATAGCACTCTCCCAGATTTTATCCTTCTGACATGGACTTTACTAAATCATCCCTTGTTCTCTGTGCCCGTGGAGATTTTAGCAGAGCAAGTTTCAGGTGGTTATGGGGTTATGTTACCTGTAGCTGGTGCTCGCAGGAGATGCCCACTGAATTCATCTAATAACATCACTTGCACTTGTTTAATAATATGGTACTCCCCTGAGTCTGCACGTAGTTTGTCCTTGATCTTGGAGTACTCCTGGAGTCAATTCCACAGCCACTGGTCCTTCTCTTATGAAAGTTACATATATGAGATTTATCTAGTGGTCTGCAAGCAAGCATCATGCTTTACCTGATCAAAATTCATTCCTTTTGCTTTTAAAGCCAAATTTTTAAAGAATTCTGCATGCCTCTCTTTCTCTGTTCCTCCCTTTCTCTTAAAAAAACCTGATTTTAAAAAAATACATATTTCAGCAAGACTTTGTGCCCCTATTTACAGAGACAAAGGCTGATCAACAGCAGGACTTACAGCAATGGTGAGTCAGAAGTAGCAATCAAAGTCCCTATCAAGCATGTGGTTGAGAATGGAACAGGCCCCAGCAACTCCACAGAGCGGGGTGTGAACGGCACCCGGCGGGACGAGGACGTGGCTGAGGCTGGGAATGAGACTGAGACCGAGACTGAGGATAATGAGAACAATGAAAACGATGAGGAGGAGGAAGATGATGATGATGATGATGACCATGAAGAGCCATACACACCTTTTGACCTACCGAGTAAGAAGCTCCTGGGTTTGTGTTGTTTGTTTGGGTATTGCCAGAAAGCATTGCAGATGCACGTAGAGGTAGATGTGTCTCTGAGATCTCCCATCGGCCTGCACTTTGCAGTGAGACTCCTGGTCACAGGTGAAAGAGGAACTGGGAAGCAGCAGGAACCTCTCAGGGTGCAGACTTCCAGGGCTGGGCACACCTCTGCTGCAGCTCCTGTGTTGGCCCTGTGCTGCTGTTGCAGAGAGGAGAAAGGGACCAGGCTCCACAGGGTGGTTCCTGCCCCCTAAACATGGCTTACTCTTTGGAGAGATGGATCTCTGACGACTGTGGAGGAAGCTGAGGATGATGGGGCCACTGGCAAGGTGCCTGAGTGCAAGTTAGATGTATCTGTCCTGACTAGGACCTATCTTTGCTGGGAAGTGAGGTGGGCTCTTACCGCGGTGGGACAGTGTAGTGCTAGCCCCTTTACTTCCTCCCAGGGAGAGAGCACTTGTGCTCTGACCCGTTACTTAAGCTCTCAGGCAGTCACTTCACACTCCTGTGCCTCTCTCTGCCCTGCCATCACACCGTGGTCTTCTGAAGGAGGGATGGCATGTCATCATCTATTTGGTTAACAGTTAGGTTGAGGTGCCCTTGCCATCTTCTTTGTATGTATTAATAAAATAATAACATTCTGAAATATATCAGACTAGAATTGTGATTGTTTTCCTTTTTTGTTGTTGTTTTACAGCTGGAAAGATGGAAATATTGAAGTGGGTCTTCACATGGCCTTTGAGTTTTGTCCTGTATTTCACAGTGCCCAACTGTAACAAACCCCACTTGGAAAAATGGTTCATGGTTACCTTTGCTTCTTCTACCCTTTGGATTGCAGCATTTTCTTACGTGATGGTGTGGATGGTATGTACTAACTAAACCAGAAACCTCTGTCTGGGAGAAGCAACAGAAATGGGTTTTCTCAGCCTAGAGGAATGTATAGGAAGTTTTACAAACCTGAATTTTCAGATGAGAAATCACCTGCTTTCAGTTCCATTGTACCTGTCCCCACTCAGAGGAGAAAACACAATCACTGTGCTGCTTCTGACATGTGGTTCACATTGCTTGGAGAGTGTTGAAAAGAGTGATTAAATCTGGATAATAGGGAATGGGTGTCATTAGACAAAGGCACCCCAAATTTAAAAATATTAATTAATTTGAAGAATGCTAATTTATCATAGACTGCATAGCAAAGGAGAGAGGAAATTAAAGGTATCTTCTCTCTGCTAGTAGGAATTCTTTGCAGTCACTGTATATAGCATTTTCATAGCATAATAAACCATGGGGCAGTTTTAGTGTCTGCTTAGCTAGAATTTGTAAATAGTAATGTCTACAAACTTCAGCCAAGATCAGGAGATGGTTACACAGGGTAGTGGGCCACCATATAGCTTCTTTTCCAGGTTAATATCAGGAAAATTTCTGGATGAAATGTGTGAAGCAACTAACCAAAGAGGGTACATAGCAGGTGAATGCTATCCTCTGCCACTTGATGAATGTACCAAAAAAGCCTGTCACTGCTTCTCTTTAAAGGAGATGTGAGTTGGCATTGAGATACACTCTCTCATAGCATGTTGCAGATTTGGGCCAAGCTGTTCTTGGATTCCAAGTCTTGTAAAGAGCTTGACAGTTTATTTCCTCTCCTTAGGTGACGATCATTGGGTACACGCTGGGAATTCCCGATGTGATCATGGGCATCACGTTCTTGGCAGCTGGAACCAGTGTGCCAGACTGCATGGCAAGCCTTATCGTAGCAAGACAAGGTAGGTTGATCACAGAGATGTCACACTGCTGTGGAAGTGTTTCTGTATGGTCTCCTTTTTCTTTGGGTAGCATAGATGTCTCCTGAATGTGAAACAGAGCCCTTTTTCTGAGCCTGAAATTTAAAACAAGAACAAAGAAGGAAATAAATTGTGTTGCTATTCTAAAGCAGAAACAGATTTTTAATGGAAGTGTGGAACGAGTTTAAAAGGTTAAAAGTTGCAAGACTGTTCTGAGACACGTCTGATTGTATGTGATTTCCACTCCTGCAGGTATGGGGGATATGGCTGTGTCCAACTCCATTGGAAGCAATGTTTTCGATATTTTAATTGGCCTAGGCCTTCCATGGGCTTTGCAGACCTTAGCAGTGAATTATGGATCATACGTAAGTCCTAGATTTGTTCACATTATTCTAATTTTATTTATTTTTAGTAAACCAGGACTGTTTAGGATAAAGAAAATTAAGGTCCAAAATTCTGTGGAGTGGATTCGAAAAAATTAATAGTTTTGGTCCTTATGATTTGGGAAAAGCAGCAGTTGTCACTGGACATACCCCATTATTTAGAGGACAAATACATCCATTTTGTCTTTAAAGGCAGAAGCCTGTGGTGAAATAAGCTAACTCACTAGAGTGCAATGGATTTTTACACTCTTGAATATATTCCATGTAAGAAGAACAACCCTGTTTTTAATAATCCAGAGGGGATAGACACATAGGTAAAATGTAAAGGATAGATGAGAGCTGTAGGGCTCTCTGGTGTTACTGAACTATTAACATACTGGAAGGTGAAGGAAACTGTTAAATAATTGGATGTTTCAGAGTGCGACCATTAGCAGGAAACTGTGCAGAGCTCTCCTGTTTAAGCAAAAACTACCCACCACCAATGAAGTCATCCTTTACTTCCCATATGATAGAAGAGCCATTCCCCGGCCCCAGAGTTGTTGCGAGTTCTTCAAAAGAAGAAAGAACAGGAGATGCTACAAAGTTCTAGGTGGAAGTTGCTGTGGCTGTTGTTAGCTGAACACCACTCAGACAGCAGTGTAGGAGAGAGGAAAGATTACGGTCACTGAGTGAATGCAAAGTTAAAATACAGGAGAATCACAGAATTGTTGAGGTTGGCAAGTACCTCTGGGAATGGTCTGGTTCCCAACCCTCCACTCAAAGCCAGGTCAGCTAGAGCAGAATGCTTAGGACCTTGTCCAGTTGAGTCTTGAGTTACCTCCAAGGATGGAGTGTGCACAGCCACTCTCAGCAGACTGCTTTGTTGTTTGACCACTCTCACAATGAAAAAAGCATTCTTATATTTAAATGGAACTTCTGTCTTTAAAATTGTGTGTGTTGCCTCTTATCCTTTCAATGGATATTGTTCAGAAGACTCTGGCTGCACCTTCTCTGTCCTCTCCCACTAGGTATGAATACACATCAATAAGATCTCCCTGAGTCTTTTCCAAAGTGAACAGTCCCAGCTCTTTCAGCCTCTCTTTGTATATTAGATGCTGTCATCCCTTAAATCATCCTTGCGGGCCTTCACTGGACTTGCTTCAAGAAGTCCTTATCTTCCTTGTATTGAGCATCTCAGAACTGGACCAGTCACTCCAGACATGTCTTACCAGTGCCGAGCAGAAAAGGATCTATTCCTCTGCCTGCTGGCAGTGCTCCTCCTGATGTAGATGCTGTTGGTGCTCCATGCCATAGGGTGCCTAATGGGCTTCAGCTTGGTGTCCACCAGGATCAACAGGTCTCGGCCAAGCTGCTTTCCAGCTGGTCAGCCCCAGCATAGGTGATGTTTTCCCTTCTCAGGTGCAGGGCTTTTCATTTCCCTTTGTTGGTGTTAATGAGTTTGCTGCTCACACATTTCACCAGCTTGTCCAGGTCCCTCTGGGTGGCAGCATAACCCTCAGGAGCATCAGCCACCCTTCCCAATTTTGTAAGGGGTGTGAACTTGCTGAGGGTGCTTGTTGTCCAGCTCATTAATAAAGACACTAAGCAGGATTGACCCCTGGATAAGGCCCTAGTGACTGGCCTCCAGCTGGGCTTGGAGCATGGTGGTTCGACTGGTTATCAGTTTGCTCCAGTGTTCGCTTTCCTGAGCTATTCTTCATTTGTTTGTCTCTGAAGATGTTTGAGAGACAGTGTTGAAAGCTTTGCTCAAGTCAACATAAACAGTGTGTTGACTTCCCCTCCCCTCATCATCCAAGGCTGTCAGGCTGGGTGGAGGGATTTCCCCTCCATCAATCTGTAGGTCTGCTTGCAATCACCTTTTTGTCCTTCATATATCTAGAAGTGGTTTCCAGGATTATGTGCTCCATCGTCTTCCCAGGGATCAAGGTCAGGCTGACCAGCCTTTAGTTCTTCAGATTGTCCCTCTTCTTGAATATAGGAGTGCCAAAAGGAAGGAATCTGAAGGAATAAAATCCCTTTCTTTAATGAGCAGCTTATCTGTAGCTTATATTTATTTTTGCAGAAAGGGATGAAAACGAGTGGCTGAACAGATGCAGCCAGCTTTCATGGAAATATAGTAATATGACTACTATTTTGCACACCCAAAATGTCCATTGTAAAGTGTGATCCCATAGTTGGAAAAGGCAGTCTTGGAAACAGCCCCACAATTAGCAAAGAGTTTTTCCTCAGTTTTTGCTTGTAGATCCTGGATTTCTCTCCAAATCCTTGGGTAACTGGACTTCAAAACAAAGCCAGCCTCCTCTTTCACTCTCTTTCACCACACTCCCCCCCCACCCCACCCCCCTGTTATTAGTAAGTAATTATTGAAGTATTACTAGTTGCTAGGAAAGGGTGGCATTAGCTGGGTCAGGTGTAGCCTGGCGACAGCATTAAGAGCTGCAAGATGCTGGTTGTTATTTGGGGAGCACTCTGAAGTGCCTGGCACCCAGGGCAACAACAGCAGCAGCAGACATGGAGCTCCAGACTCTGAGGTCCCTCTTACTGAGCCTTGGGCTGCTGGCATGAGCAAGACCTGCTAACTGGGGTGTGGTTCATGAGCTCAGGCCAGCCTGGTTGTCCGCTAAATGTCACTGTGAGTCAGAAGCACTAGGTAGTTTCTGAGCTACTAGTCAGGATTTAGTACTGCTCCCTTGGTATTTGGCAGGAGCCAAATGTGTCTGTGTAGTATCTCCTCCAAAAGAGGAACTCCTCAAAGCAGTCGTGATGCCCCTTGCATACAGAGGGGAGGAGAGAGTTGTAGAAGACAAGGCTTACTTGATCATGATTGCTTTTGCATAGTGATCCAAAACCGTGATTACCTCCCCAGAGTGTTTAATCTAAGTGGACTGTGAGAAAGTTAAGCTTCTGCTGAAAGTAGAGTGTAAACACATATTAGTAAACAAACTGTAATAACTTTTGTGGAAGCCAAAACCAGGAGACTGTGTGATTTGAAAGTTAAATTTCAAGGCAGAAGAGCCTCCTAGAAGCCCCCTTCAGCCTTATTTTTCTGGTATTCTAAACACTCATGGCTTTCTCCAGAGTGTGTTATCTCTGTAATATTATACTCTGTAAAATCCGTCCATACATACCATATTCCAGGCTGCCTGACTCAGAGTCCCCTGTGGACAAATTTTGCTCCCTGTTAATGCTGGTATAAAGAGTTCTGGCAGGTTACTGTGCAGAAATGGAGAGGAGGCTCTGCTCTTTGTTCCCCATGCATGTGTGTGGAGCAGCCTGGTGACTGTCAATAGGTGCATTCTGAACGTTCTCAGCCATCCTGTGAAGTGGCTTCATGTGGAATCAGGACTTGTTTAAACAAGCTCCCTCTGTGAGATAGTGTCTGAAAGAGGAGAATTCAGCTTGTGATCTAATAGATGAGTCTGGAAAAAAGCAAGAGGGGGGACCTGTCAGAAAGACTAATGGGCTTGCTGAAATCACACAGTACATGAATGGCAGAACTGGAAATAAACTGAATCTCTGGAAGTCCTTGTGCTGGATTGCTAGATCTCATTCTGATTCAGTGCCTCTCTTCTGACTGCCCCTTCCCCAGGCCCACTGTCAGATCAAACTGGGTGTTTCATCTTAGGATTTATTTTATTCTTTCTTCCTTGTTACAAGAAAGGAATGGAAAACCATCTTTTGCTTCTCAGGCTGCATCTTGGAAGCATCTGTCACCTGGTTTAGAGAAGGTGGTTTTCCTTCTTCTGTTTTCCTGTTTTAAATGAAACATTTTCCTATAGGATGTGGGTACAGTATGGTCAGAGACTGCAGGCAGTCATAGCCCCAGCCTGAGTAGGAAGCTGTACCCACATGATGTGCTGTAGGAAGCTGACACACCAGGCAACTCTTTGCAGAACCGCCATACGCTCCAGTGCACTGATCTCTGGTACCATTCATCCTGCTTTGCCTGTGTGTGTCTGTTACACCAGCCAGACCTGTCTCAGTGTGATCATCAGTGTGCAGTAGAGGATTTTTATTCTCTTTCTTCCAGCGCTGGCTTGAAGCAGTCCAAACCCAAGCCAGCAAATGCTCCATCTCATACTTCTCCAAGAAAAAGTGTTGGTGCCAAGAAGAAAAAGACCTGCTTTGCCCTCACCCTTTGCTTTCCCTTCAGTTGTGAGTTCCACAGTTCCTGGCTTGGACCAAGCCACCAGCGCTTTTCCCATGGAAAGGCAGATCTAGTCAATATCAAACTTCCCACATCAGATCCCTTCTGTTTCTACAAAGTCTGGTCTCTAACCCTACTATATGCTTATTAAGAGTCTTTGTTGTTTCTGAACACCCATTAATGTTCCAGGCATTAACTCTGCCTTCCTTTGTTTCCCACTGGAGTTTCCATGTCCACTGCTCACAGGTCACTTGGCTACCCTCCTGCAGCAGCTCTGGCCTTCTGTTATCAACAGAGCTAATCTGGCACGCCAGCAGGGCTTTTGGAGGGAAAGCATCATCTCTGTGGACCTAAGGAATCTTTTAAGAGAGTTCCCTTTCTCTTCTCTTCCAGCACCAAGTCCTGGATACATGCTGACTCTGTAATCCAGTAAGCGTCCCTCCCCAGTGGGCCTGGCATGTGCAGAGTGGAAGGATGTTTGCTCCATGTCTTCCATCCAATTGCTTCCCTCTGGAATATTTTTTTGCATAGAAACCAGACAACAGCAAGGAGTATTTTAGAGAACAGGAATTTTAGCCTAAGAAGAAAGAGCCAGGTTCATTTGTTCACATCAGTATTTGGGAGTATAATCATGTCAGTCCATTGCTTCTGTGCCTGATATCTTCAGCCAGTTTCAGCAAAATTTGACAGTAGATTAGAAGTCTTAGAGACAGGACATTCCTTCCATGCAGACAGGCAGCTAGAAAGAGCAGGAATAATCCCAGTGCAAGCCTTATTAGGCATCCAAGAATCCAGAGGGGAGTGAATGCTGGAAAACCCACATGGAGACAGGAAGCATCACTGCTTTGCTCTTCACTGACCTGTTGCTTTTCACTGGTTTAGTTCCAAGGCACTAGGATGAATGAATGGTACTTTAAAACAAAGCTGGCCTTAATCTCCTCACAGCCAACATCTGTTTATCTGTTTCCTGCCCCTCTGGCTCAAGTATCTGCATGCAGTCCACCTTAAATCTGAGGAAAGAGAGGGGATAGGGTCAATGGATGTGTCAGTCATGGAGCTAACATTAAGGTCCAGAACAGCAACAGGGTGGTGACTCTGAGTGTCTGGGGAGTCCCTGCTTCCCACTGCATCCTCCTTTTTTTCTGTAAGTATTACTGTTCCTCCTGCTCTGAGCTGCCAGACTCTTTCCATCTGCCACAGTAGTGTCTGCAGTGTGATGTGCTGGCATCACTGCAGCAGCAGTATGCAGCTTGATAGGTATTAATGGATTAATTCCCAAAAACCTGTGGGTGGGCATAGCAGCAGGTGCATGCTGAAGCCACTATCTAGTCCCTCAAGAGCTTCCTGGAATAGTTTGCATGTAGTAAGTGTATTTGCTCCCTAGTTTTGTGGCAGGGAGATTGGACGATTATACTGTAGAACAAAAGTGTCCTTGCCAAATCTCCAAGCATTACAGGAATGCTCTCCAGCCATAGCCCTGGCATCTCCTGTGTGACTCCTTGATTGTCCATGTGCAGCATTCCAGGTGGGTACCTTCAGGAAAGTGAATATTGTGATGCAGAGCAAACGAGGGATTCTCTCTTAGGAGTCTAAAAAGAGGTTTAAGAAGGAAATTCCATTTAGACATGCAGGAATGCAGCACATGTTTGAAGTTCCAGTTTGTTGAGACCACTGCCTTCTGGCAAGACCTGGGGAATTCAATATTTAGACTGAATTTCTACTGCCAGCCAGAGAGACTGCAGGAAAAGGATCCCCAGACATACAGAGGACCTACAGCTTTTTCAGCTGAAGGACTGAAAACATAACAGAGTCCCTCTGAAATTCCTTACTGGGGTAATTTCTGTCATATTTGGATCCTGAAGCAAAACCTGTCTGGGTTCTGTCAGTAACTCCTTGTTTTCCCTTTAGCAACTGCCAGAAAAGAACTGAAGAATAGAATCACTTTTATGTCCATTGTTTTTCCTCTGCTGTTTAGCCTCTGCCTCAGTTACCTATTTCCTGGTGCAGCAGCTTGGGAATGGCTGGAGCTGGTGTCAGCATCTTTGCATTTGCTGCACAAGCAGCAGGGGGATCAAACTGATAGAGGAGACTGTGAATGCACAAACCTTCTGTGTTTGATCAGTCAGAACAGCATTCTTCTGGCTTGCTTTAGCCCCTAGATGCAAGTCAGACCTCAAAGGAGAGTTTGGAAATGTTGAATTTTCCTCCTTGCCATATGAGGGAGTGCTTTGTCTGCAGACTATTTTCTCCTGGGGAAGAGGCATTTCCTGTTCTTAAATTAAAAGAGAACTGGGCTTTTCCTTCTGTAATTAGGAAGACTCCATACAGGGCTCTTTTTCTGGCCTTTGCCAAAACCTGAAATTATCTCCTCCCTTACTGTGAGTTTTCAATATTACCCTGGCCTTGTTTTCCCTGAACTTCCACATTGTCACATATCCTGAGAAAAGGAATTCCACTGCCTCTTGGAGGAAGTCCCACTCTTCTTAGGAGAGGGCTGCTTAACTGATTTCTGCCCTAATTTGACAGATCAGGGACACATTTTTCTTATATTTCAGAATCTTCTGAGCTTCTGTGCTCACAATTAAAAGTCATGATAAGAAATGGGGTAGGCTACAGTGATTATCACAGAAGTGGACTAGTTTATCAGTTAAATATATGTTTTCAGAGCTGTAGACTGATGGGAAAATTGTGAAACAGCAGCATGTAGTCCAAAGTCAAATGCAGGAAAAGAAAGGCTTTGTCAGGAAGCTCGTTTGGCTAAGCTGGATACATATCACAGCTGGAATTTCTGGAAGAAAAAATGCAACTGATTGGGTAAAAAAAGCTGTGAAGAATTCCAAATGTTTACACTGAGACTCAGGAGGTGATGTATGAATGGCATCTCCCTGCCATGCCACAGAGCAGACAGAAAAGTGATATAAGAGGACAAAGACAGCATGGGAGAAAGGCTATAAAACAGTGAGAAGGGAGTAAAAAACCCCAGAAAGACAGTTGGAACAAATGGATATTGATGTAAGACTATTCCCAAAGCCCTGCAATGGCTGGGAGATGGATTCCATAGCTGGGTGCTGCCTGTAATTCCTGATGCACTGAACTCACAATGTATGTGCTGTGGAGTTATACAAATGGATTTGGCCGGCATGGAGCAATGAGGGTGCTGGTGCAGAGCTGCTCCAGCATCTCTCCTCTGACACATGCAGTCAGTCTGAGCTCACCAGAGCACGTGTGGAGAATAGAAGGATCCTTTAGGCAAATGAAGTATTAAAATGAGAGAAACAAGGCATACGTGAACAGTGGGGCTTCAGCCCAGTTTGGATTTAGCTCTCTCAAAACCACTCAGCAATACTGTATAAAACCAGCTCATGGTTCTGTAGGATGACTTTTTGAAGCAGATGGATGCCTGTTACTCTAGAAAATGTGGAAGAGCTGCCAGGAAAGTTCTTGTTATTTAGGTTAATTAACAGCTCTTTGCTTTGCCCAGCAGTGGGAGCTGGGATAGATCCCAGGCCAGGAATGTTGCTGGTTCAGCCTGAGTTGAGAACTGTTAACCTGGAGTGAAACTCAAGTGTTTTGGTGCAGTAACCCTGCAAGGGCAAGTTGGTGCTCACATTGCTTGCCATGTTTGCTTTGTCTGCGTAGGAACAGCGTAAGTGGTGTTGCTGTTACATTTGTAAAGCTGCCATAAATAATTAGCATACACTTTCTACTTTTGAATAATCCTTAATAGCAACTTTTGTACCCCTGAATGATCTTGAAGAAAGAGCTCTTCAGGTAGTCCAAAGATAGCAGCCCCAAACGTCTTTCTTTGGAAGCACTGTCCTCAGCAGATTAGACGTGGAAGCCCTTGGAATAGTCTGCTGGTTTTATTGAGGCTGAAGATGTAGCTGAGAAGCAGCATCTGCACTTCAGGTTGAATTCAGACGTTTTCCATGCTAAAATAATTCTATCTTATTCGTTTGCTTCCTTTTCCTGTAGATCCTTTTCCAATTGATACATTTTATACTGAGAGTTTTTACAGACATTGGCACTGCTCAAATGAAATTCCTGACCAAAATCCAGACAGGAATTTATTGCAAAATAGTATCTGTCTTTCCTAGCTAGCTGCTGTTCGTTTTGGGTAACAGGGAAGGTGGCTTTAATTTGTATTTTAGTTACATAAAGTTAGTTTAGGACTTTTTTTTACCAGTCTGTCTCTGCAGTTTTCATTGGCAGTGGGATCATGACATTTTTCAGCTTCAGTTATGCGGACAGGCCCAAAATTAACCTTTTCATGCCCTGAAGCAATCCAAATCCTATATTTCTCTGGACAGTCTCATGGGATTATTGCATTTTAAATGTAATGGTCATAGCAATATAATGGTCCTGTTGTACATCCATACCTTTACAGCATATATCCTAAAGAAATCCTGGAATACCTCTATGAACTAAATGATCATCATGGCTGTAGCCTTTTTTATGATGTCCAAAATCAGTAAAGAAGGAAAATGTGCCATTTGTGTAAGCCAGTATTGTAACATGTAAAGGGAACAGCAAATCTCAGGAAGCAGCAGAGCTCTGCAAATGGGTGGGATGTTTGTGAGTACAGGGGATGGCAAAGCCCATGAGGGAGTAGAACACTTTGAAATGTTGTCAGGTCCTAAGGATGCTCCTCTAGTAATCCTCTTTCTTCTTAGGCAAAACAGGGAATAGGCAAAATAATCTGTGATGTAATGGTCTGACTTGGCATTTACAGCTTGCAAGCCAAATTACAGCAACTCAGCAGTTTAGGGTTATGGAAATAACAACGGAGAGAAATATTGTTGCTTGAAATTGTGAGATGATTTTATAAACTTCCTTCTTTTACAGATTCGGTTAAACAGCAGAGGACTTATCTATTCTGTTGGTCTCTTGCTGGCCTCTGTTTTTGTCACAGTATGTATATATGTCTTTTGTTCTTCATTTCCAAAAGAGCGATTTTTATAGACATTTTTTCACCTGTTTTTTTCTTACCTCCAGCTGAAATAGTGTTTGCAAGGTCTGTTGTTAAGGGATAGGAATAGTCACTGCTGTTTTAAGCTTTCCAAGACCTTGATCTGGCACTTTGCAGCAGTCACAGGATGACACTCCTATTTGTAGTTTTTCATGGGAGGAGCCTGGGATATCCATTACTAATCATTAGTTATTTTTATGCTAGAGCTGAAGCAGATCACTTGATGCATGACAAGATCCATTCTCCTGTGGGACAGGTAGACAGAATGCTGTACAGGTTACTTGGTCCTCTGCAAGATCCTTCTGAAATACAATGCGATCCAGCAAAAGTAGTGCCTGGACTTGACAATGTTTCTATTGAAATCACTGCTTCATGTTCCTTGACCTCACCCAGAAATGAAAGAGAAAAGGGGAATGATGTGACATCTTCCAAATCTTGAGACCAGGTGCTGTAGTGGGGAGTCCTGGGTGTTGCATATCAGCACAGTTCCCACATATACGAGACTTGACTCTTTGGTTGAAGCAAACTATACAAAGTCAAGCACAGTCTTAGACTGTGTGACTCTAGATTGAGATGCAGAGGAGCACATAAAACATTTTGAGTGAAGAAAAAGAAATCTGGCCTTTAAATGCATTTCTGTTTGAATTAAATGGGACTCTTCTTGCTGAAATTAAATTCATTGCAGAAACTTAAGGTGAGATGCTATAAGTCAGGCTGGCTCCCGTGACTGCTGCTTTACTGCATCTGTGGTGTTCAGCTCACTTGCTGCAGTACTTGGGTTGTGATTGCTTCCAGCTGGTCATCATCAGTGAGGGGACAGCCTTGCTCCTGTAGTTGAGGAGAGGATTTACTACTTTATTCAAAATGTTCCTGCTGTGGTGGCTTACTCTGTGTTTATTGTAGGTTTTTGGTGTCCACATGAACAAATGGAAGCTGGATAAGAAGCTAGGGTGTGTGTGCCTTTCCCTTTATGGCATCTTCCTGTGTTTCTCCATCATGACAGAATTCAATGTTTTCACTTTTGTGAACTTGCCCATGTGCAGAGATCACTAATGCAGGTGGCAGACTGTCGGAAGGAGCTTCCTTCTTACCTGTGCAATACAAGCCACGGCTGGCATCTCCTGAACGCGGTGCACCTCCAAGTCGTGACATATTTCCTGCTCACTGTTCATAGGACCTGTGGCCCCGCCTAGGTTTGCCCTCTCCCTGGCCCCCACAACCTGGAACAATCCTGCATCGATGTGAAGAGGTTTTTTTTTCAACATTCATGTGATTCCCTAGCTCAGTTTTTGAACAGTGTGACTGGGACTTGAGATGAACTGGCTGCTAACTGGCGTTAAGCCAGGCAAAACTGGTCTGCTACAATTCCTTCTTTTTTTAAGTTATTTGATGGAAGACTGATTAATTTATGACTTAAGACTATTGCTACAATGCAGAAGAGGGTACGTCATACAGGGGCTGACTCTCAAGGAGAATCATGGGAATTTTTTTGGTTGTGGGGAGGGTTTTGTTTGTTTCTAGTTTTGGTTTTGCTGGTTTTTGTTTGTTTGGGGGGGTTGTTGTTTTGTTTGTTTGTTTCTTTTTTTACTTGCCAGAGATCAACATCCTGTTACATCTTCTCCTTCTGAGCGCTGGGTCTCCTGTAACAATCCAAAGGTCACAGGGCAGTGTAAAATGGAAATGCAATTCAAGATTCTCAAAATAACAATGGATAAAAGAAGATTTTCAAGGCAACAACTGATGACTTTTTACTATAAATAATGAATCTTGTACAGGTGTGTTGAGGAATGCAAGCTAAATGTGGATTCCAAGGGTAAACACTGCTACCATTTTATAATGAATGTTGGGGAGTTTTATTACTAGGGTGTTTATGTTATTTCCAAGCAATAGTTTGACTGCCAGCCCAAGAGGGCTACCAAGGAGGTGTCCTGGTCTTTAATGGTCTGCATGTGGAAACGGAAGGTCGGAACTTTCTCTGCTTTGTCAGATTTCTTGTTTTGGGGGGATTCAATAGTTCATGTCTTATTCATCCTGAGAAGGACATAAGTACATGTCGAAACTTTTCTAAATGAGTTACAGACACTGGTTTCTTTAAAAGGAAAGAGGCATATTTTGCACATAGTTACTGAAGTCATAATTTGCCATTCTTTAAAGAATACACTGGACCTGGCCAGATATTTGTCATCTTAAGCAGTTGAACTTACCTGATAACAGATCGTGTGGATTCATCACCCCTCCTTTGGGAGGGAGGAAGACACAAACAGAGATGGCACTTTTTAAAATGTGGAATATTTTCAATGCAGACTTGCTCACAGATCTTAAGTTATTGTGAAAGTTCAGCTATTCATTGTTGCAATATCCCAGCTATATTTTGTATAATTCTGTATTAATATGCAAGCAGATTCCACCCCTTGAGAAACACCATCACAGCTTCATTGGTATTGATACTGTGGATTCTTGCCACTGCAACTCCTGTATTTACTTTAAGCACTGATCACTTCTGATCCATTTGGTATGTTTTTTCCCTCTTTCTTGTAAATGTTCTACTATGAAATGTTTTAAGAGACTACCAGATAGGTAAATATTTTTGTCTATGGTATAAACAGTGGCAAATATTAATAGTAAAGGTACAGCAAACCAGAAAGAAAGGAAAACGGAAAAAGAAACCAAAACCCAAACACCAAACCCTAAACTATAGCAGAAAAAAAAAGAACTCCAACTTATAAGAAAAAAGAAGAGAGCCATGTTTCATTCCCAGAAGAAAAGCCAATTTTTATTTCACTTGCACTTTTTGAATTTTCTTTGGGCAAAGTGTTGTAAATGAAAATATTTACACCCTGTGATTTCCATACAACTTGGTACCTGATTTTCATTCTTTCCTTGTTATACTAAACATTTGGAGGCATTGGCAGCTCCTTGCACTGTGCTTGTCAGCAGAATCCTGTGGAAAAAGCCATGTCCTGTTGGCCTCGGGAAACCACATGTGCTGGTGGACCACTGGCAAGAAGAAGGAAGGGTCCAGGGACAGGCAGTGGAGAGAGTCAATGATGTGCCTGCATTGTCATTTGTCATTCTGCAAAACAGTTGTGTTGCTTCTTGTTGAGCTCTGCAGCTGTTGTTTGAGCAGCCTTCTTGTACCTGTGCCCACAGGACATCCTCTTGCATTAGGAAGCCCACTGTACCTTCCTGTTGTTGGTTTTTGTTTGTTTTGTTGTTGTTAATGAGATGAATAATAATAATAACCACTAAAATGTCTAAAATACTTCCTTAAATCAAACAGTGTTGGCAACTATGTGGCATGTGTCACTAAAAGCCACCCCACAAACACACAGCTCTATTCTTGTAGTGAGATGCAGTTGCTTCTAAGCAGAGTGTGTCCTTGCTGACAGAAGGGACAGACTAGGGGAAGGAAAAAAAAAGGAGACAAGTTTCATATCAGGGCCTATTATTACTTCTATTTTGAATATTTATGCTGCTGCTCCAATGGAGCCAGTTGGATCTATTTCTACGAAATAGCCATTACCTATCCCATGGCACAAAAACTGCATGAGTGTTTTTTAGGAACTTTTCCTATTGGTGTGCATTAAATACTGTAGTAGTCGTAGCTTTGCATTGTGTGTAAAACCTAAAATACCTTGCTTTGATATTTGTGCATTGTGCTAGAATGTTCTGCAAGTAGCTTGTTCTGAGCAGAAGCAAAAGGTACCTTGAACTGCCATTTACCTGTGCCACAGATGAACTGGTCCGCACTTCTGAGATGTGCTTATGATGTGCAACCAAATCAACAAGTGCAGACCTGGTTTGGAACATGAAAGACCAACTGAATGTTGTTGCATTCTTGTTGTTGTTGCTGAAAGAGACTGCACCTCTCACTTTTGTTAGCATAGTCAAAGCCTGGGGAGAAGTCCCCAAAGCAAAAAAAAAAAAGAGCAATTTTTTGCATTCTTCCTGACGTCTCCAGGACTTGCACGGACAGTCACACTCCAATGCAGTGCGTGTTCATAGCTTTACCGAGTCTAGCAGGGGCCTGAGTTTGGAGGGGTTCTCCCCTCCTAAGGTTAGATTCTGGAAGTCCCTGGCTGTGCTGGAGCACACCCAGCACCTGGCTTCAGTTTCCCAGTGGGAAGCTCTGCCGTGCCTGTTGCTGCCCAAGCTGTGGGCCATCAGTGGGATGTGGGACTGCAGAAACCAGTCAGGCTGGCAGAGCCTTTGGGGGCTGGGACAGTGAGTGGTTGGGGGGGCTGTCTGGGGGAAGGAGATAGTGTGAGGATGGGGGGAGCTGGAGGAACCACTAGTGAAGCTGGGCTGGTTTGGGCTGGGGTTTTAATGTAATTGTGATTCATTTGCAGTTTTATTCTTCTGAAAGCAAGGGTCACCTTTGTGTCTGGGGCTGCTCTGGTCTTTGGACCAGTCAACTGTTTTTGTTACCATTTGTAGCAGCTTCAGGTGATTCTTAATCAGTATTTCAAAGGGAGATTAAAGGGCCTTTTCCTCAACAGAGAGGATTCACTGCAGCTCTGACTTTGATTTGCATTAAGTATGTGATTCTTGGCTGGCTTCAGTTCTGCTTGACATGGATGGCGTTCCTTTGACAGCGGTTCAAAGGCAGAGTGGTAGGGATAGGGTATGATATGAGGTGATATTAAAACATGCTGAGAAAACTGCTTTTGTCCTTACCAAAGGTGAATTTTATACTTCCATTTTTTTTATTGTATTTTTTGTTTTCAGTGTACTGCACTTTTTTATAGTTTCTGCAATAGGAACACCAATCTGAAATATGTTCATGGGAGGAGATTTGCACTGGCATAATTTGTGGTGTTTTGCTGTGGTGTCACTTGCCTGCTTAGTTTTCAGCTCTCTGTCCTCAGCTGTGTCACTGAAATTGATTGGTTACCTTTGTATTTATGATGATAGAGCTTGTGGAGAATGAGATGCGAGACTGGCTTTTTGTCTTGACAAAATAAATCAAGTAGAACAGCGATCTAGTTTTAGAAAAAACCTGTGTTCAAGGTAGGTGGAACAACCTGAGGGTACATCCAATATCCTGCTGTCAGAACAGGAATTTTTATATGCTTTTTCCAAATAGCTGTGTTAATACTTGTGGGACAAAAAGTAAATTGAATATTGTTGAATAACTTTTTAGAAAACCATAGCTTTCTGCTGATTGACAAATGTTTCTTATATTAAGATTTTTTGAAAGCCCTAATCTTTTCAATTAAAGTTCACAGAGATGCAATAATGTGCGGTTTATCTATTTCAATGTGACACCATTGGAGCTTTAAACTTGTTTAAATATATATACTTTAAAAATCAATCTCAATGGACCATGTTTACCTGGATTTAATTGTGCCCTGTACTCATGAAGCTTCACTTGATCAGCAGTTACTGCAAGTTAGTTTAAAATAGACTTAAATCCAGGTAAGAGTGTCCTTTATAGGTTGTATAACTTTAACTGAATCAGTTTAAAGCCACGCTTTTAAAGAAAGCAGTGTAAGTTTGAGTATTTGAAAGACTTCAGCCACTTCACTTCAGATTTAAGGAGCTGCAGATTCTGAGTCTGCTGAATGGATGTATCAAGCAGAACGCAAGACTTACTTTCAGGAAGAGAATTTTCAGTATTCAGGGATTTGAGTGAATCTGACCTTTTTGAAATCAGGAGCAGAACCCCAGTGACTGTTGTAGGTCAGTGATGTGTTTGCAGCAGTGAGTCCTAGAAAGGATGGGGACACTGTGTTTTTTTTAAAGATGAGTGAACTTTTTATTTTCTTACCTGAATAGATAAATGGCTATTAATGCTACAAGCACCTTTAAGGGAATTTATGGTAATATTCTGTTAGCACTTAGTGGCCTCAAATCTGAAGCATAGTTCCAAAATGCATCTGCTTCTTCCCAAACTGTTTGGACTTGTTCAGCTGAATCTCCAGTATCAAGCTCAGGTGTGGACAAATCCATGCCTTTTGGAGAAGTTTACTTTATTCACGGGAAAGCAGTGGAGTAAGAAATGACAGTCTGTTCCTTTGTGCACTAGGAATATAAATTGACTGTGAAATTGATTATTTGCTGGCCTGAAACAGGCTGAGATCTAGGTCAAGTTTGGGCAGAAGCATCTAATTTCAGCAAAGCTTCTGAAAAAGCACAGTTTGTTTAAAACAACAGATTTTTAAATATATTTATATAGCTAAAATGAATTTATTGTGATATATTTTAGGTAGGTTTTTGTTTTACTTTTTGTAATAGCCTTGCAGAACAAATTTTAAACCTTCCACACTGAGACAACCTAAGAGAAATCTTGTCAATATAATCTTTGTCTGCCAGGTAGGATTTGAATGGTGCTAAAAGTCAACATAATAATTTCACAGCAGCGATTCAACATAATATTTCCATTGCCAGTTGAGGGAAAGCAGAGCATTGTATGCCTGAACCGGGGCGGGGGGGATTGTTGTAATTGATTACGGATCTGTATAAATGTTGAGATGTGCCATGAAATCTTTTTCAAGAGCAGATGTCCCTGTATACCCATTGGCCGCCTGCTTGCTTCCTTGAGATTTTCTCTTGCTCCTTGTGTTGGAAGGATTCAGGATTTTGCTTCCACTTTCTCATAAGCGGAATCCCTCTGGCTTTGAAGGCTGACCCCATGTCCTGATTAACACAGCATTCATGCACTGGGCTAGCAGAAGCAGTGTGGAGGTTTTGATCCAATAAGTTGGTGGAAGAAAATGCGAGGAGATCTTTGCTTGGCACACCAGTCTCCGACCCCCTGAGTCCAGAGCAGTGCACGCCGACTGCCTGCCTGTGAAGTGTCCCCAGCCACTGAAATAACCAGTCACTGCTCATACCAAGGGAGACGTCTGAGGGGGTGTCTTTTCAGAGAGTCTTTCAAGGGGAATTTGCACCCTATGCAAAGACACGCATTATACAATAAACATAATGGATCTAATTAAGGGATTCTAGATCTGACCTGAGCCTTTTACACATTGTGAAACCAGACTGCACTATGGGAGTTTTACTGAGGGACTTGGTCATAAGTTCCTGTAATACATTGGCAGACTTTTAGCATTATTTTTTAAAATGTACAAACAGATTTATATTCAAGCAACATATATATATACATATATCAGATTTATATATATTTAGTAAAATATGTGTCCACTGTTGTTAAATTGAAGCCCTGTGGTAGCCAGCTGTCTCTGCATAGGAGCATAGTCTTATTGTGGCAACTGCTAAGATGCTATAAATGTATGAGAATTTAAAAAAGACTTAGACTTAAAAACTCAAGAGATGGTTGCAAGCTTTTTTTGTTTCCACATTGTATTCGCAAAGTATTGTAAGCAGTACATGGCAGTTGCATATCTGTAATGTAGTAGGTCAAAAGCTTAAACAGCTTATCTGTGTGCATTCAGTAATATTTCTAATTGTAATTATTGTTAGTCATTTGAAGTTCTGGTTCCATTTGCTGAACATAAAAACTTTTAAAAAGGCAAAAAGAGCATGTGTGAGACATTGAGGAGGTCAGGAAATTCTGCACTGAAGTATTTATGCATTTTATTTAGTTATTTATCATACACAAAGAGCTGAGCCCCTGGTTCAGGAAAACATCTCCTCATGCTGGCAGAAGACTTAGGAACCCAATTTCAGGCCTTTCCTGAAGCTAACACCAGGTTTCCCTGGATCAGGGACGAAGCAGTCTAAGCCAGTAATAGCATCATTCCATCTTTTTGAGTGGCCACAAAAAGTGGCAAGATGTTCTCAAATGCTTCTTATAACTTATGTTAGTAGAGAAGCTGAGGAGTGCTGAGAGACTCAAAGATGCTTCTGCAGTGCTAACCTCTTGATCTCTAAGCGTAGAAATACATAAATAGCAAATACTCCTTGCACTCTTAATGTGTCTAATATCACCATCACGAGGTACCATTCACATTTCATATGATACCTGCAAGTAGATTTTTTTTTTTACTATTTTTTAGAATTTTTTATTTTCTTAGTTGTCTCCAATAAGTAAGGAAGTAATCTTCCTTTGCCTGGTTTTCACCGGCTCTTTTTAAGAGCCCATGATTTGCTTTGGCTGATGTGAAGATCTCCCTAAAACAGATGCCATGTGCCAGCAAACGCTTGGGTGAAGCTGATGGTTATTGTCCCAGCTTTATGGCGAGGTTGTTACCATTTACAGCAGGCAAAGACCTTCTGCCTTGAAATCCTACAGTAAAAATGGCCCCAGCACTCACAAATGCGATACTTCCCCATTTCCACTGCACTGGTTTTGTTTGAGGTGGGTCAGTAGATCTCCAATGCAGAACAATGTATTATATCATTGCTGTCAGTGTGAATTACAGTAGGGCTTGTTAGCAGGGAAATGCAAGAGCAACGATAGAGTCCTTTTACAGGCAGTGTATTGGGAGGGACTGGAAGCCTGTATTTCACCAGCTTTTAAAGACTTGGGGAATTTTCAGATTAGGAAAGAAAAAACAAAAAAGGAAGGTAAAGGCTGATTGCAAAGAGTTTAGCCTCAATCTTTCATGAAGGTTTGTATAATGTTCAAGCTTTGCATAAAGCGTGCTCCCATGTTCTGTCAGACATAGAGCTCAGCTGAGTTGTTCATCCCTGGTTCTCAGGAACAACCTTTTTCTCTCAGCAATTCTCATTGCTGAGTCAGGACCTCTGAGCATAACATACGTTTCTGTATCACAGAATTGTCTTGTGAAATTGCTTTGGTGGAGTGAGCAAGCACAGAGCTTGAACCACTAGTTTTTGAAAGAAGCCAAAGCAAGATTTTTGTGGATTAACTTCATTCTGAATGATTTTTTTGTTTAAATGGGTGGCAGAAACAAAGGACACAAAGTATGATTCTGTGATTATTCAGCACCCATGGAGAACAAGTATGGCACAGAGAATAGTATGGCATCACAAAAAGCTGGCAGTTGTGTAATTAGGATACAGGCAAGTTTTGCAAGGGTTGCATTTACATGGAGATTTGTGTGGATAGTACTTGATCCTTATAACTTTTGGCCTTTCATCAGGAAAGGTGACAAGTACTTTGTCCCTTTATCAGAGAGAGAGAGATGCCAAACCAATGTCTCCAGCTCTTATCCTAGCTGCATACAGTTGCAGTCTGGATACCTGAGAGGTGAGCTGGTGTTGCAGTGCCTTGAAGATTTAGGGACAAATTTTACTTCCTGCCCCCTTGACGAATAGTGTGAGTGACTTCACTGTCTGCCCTTGTAAAGTTGAGAATCCTTACTAGGTCCTTAACGCAGTAGTATGTGTGAGAGACAACTAAAGGAATGACAGGTTACCTTCATCCTCGCATCAAATATTTGTTTTCAAGACGAAAACCAAACTAGGAACATGTTTGTATGGGTTTGGGGGATTTGGATTGTGTTCAACTTTTTGCTGTCTGTCAAAGTCCTGTTCAATCTGAAATCTCTGGGCAAGGTCTGACGATGGTTTGGGTGTTCCTCTTGCTGGTGCATCCATCAGAGCTTCTGCCAGTGGGACATGTGGGAGGACAGGACTGGTGCTTCTCCTGGGTCCATAGTTCCCCTGGTTCCAGACATGGGGGTGTGTCAAGCAGCCCTGCAGGGGAGAGGTCACTTCTGCTGAGGACCCCCAGCACAGGCCTGGTAATGAGAACTGAGGCACAGGTAGATCAGGATTCCACCAGAACAAAAAGGTGAGCAGACAGACCTGTTAGTCCTCAATATGTTGCACAAGTTGCGTGGTCCCCCACCCTCCCTTGTGCCACCCCCTTCTCCCTGGCTTATCCAGCTTTTTGGGCCAGGCTTTCATTAGCTCAGGGCTTCTGATAGCTCTCATTTATGCTCTAAAAGATACATCTGAATTCTCAGAGGTGTTAGGCCCCTGCTCACGGCAAAGGGCAGTGGGTACTGTTGGGTGCAGGTTCTCCTGAGAAGCTTCTCTTGGTTTCTTGGTGCATGTGAGGGTTTGGCCCACTGGTGCCCCTTGTTGCGGTGGTTTGCAAATATGTCCCTGTAGGAGCATGAGTCACCTGCTGTGGGGACAGATGGTTTCTTTGCACAGAGAGGCCACTTTTAGGCACTTCCAGCCTTTTTCAGAGCCAAGCCCAAACTGTCATGTGTACACGGTGCCGATGCTCTGCTGTGAGTCAGCCAGTCAGTCAGAGTCAGTGCCAGCACTGTGTGTTTGGCGGGGAGTTAAATCATCTCACGGCCTGCCAGTCAGCTATTCAAGATCTGATAATTTGATGGAGCTATAATGGAAAAGTTGGGTTTATACAATTACTGAAGTCTTAGACTGTGGAAAGCAATCCCTACTGTGGCTTGTTCTAAAACTGACTGCTGAGACCATGCCAGTCTCTGAATTGTGGGCATGAGGAGCATGAGGAGTTTTCTGCTTTGTGGTGCTCTCATGGCATCCAAGATGCAGGAAGCACAGCAATAAGTGAGAGATGAGAGCACCTTTTGTTTGGCTGGGGATCAAACAACACTGTCTGGGTTCTTTCTCTGTGGGAAATTCTGTGATGCTTCTAACCATAAGGAAGAAAAAATGTAGGCGGAACTGAGTACAAATGCACATATAATGTATGTCCATTTAGAGCCAGCCAGAAAACAAAATAAGCAGTGGTTTCTAGTAAGAAGATTCTTCTCAAAATAGCTTTTTATTAAGTCAGCTTGAAAGTGTTAAAACAGTGGAGCCACAGACAAAACATTTGTTACCTTTTGAAATGAGTTATAATGGTTTTGTCGTACTTGTACAGGTATTATAAGGTCAGTCTTTCTGTATGTTTTATAACTTATTGTAGAATAGTCTTCTATGCATAGCTGTTCCACTTGCCTGTGTAAGTTACAAATCTAACAGAAATGAAAGCATGTGTTTTTCTCTGTTTGCTGGTAACCTATGAAATTAGAAACTTGTATTTCTGTGTTTTTAATGTGTTACACTATAAACAAAATTCATAGCACTATTGTCTATGGAATATCAGAAAGTTTTATTAGAATTAATTACTTTAAATGTTTTGTCAATTGATTTAATAATGTGTCAGACATCTACACTGAGACAATATAATGTTTATCAATAAAAATATCCTCTCTTTGTACTAACTTGACACTTCAGGGTGTGCTTGGACATAGGAGTAGAGCACCCCTGTGGGTCTCAATCCCAATGATTTATCAATGTTTTTAATAATGCTGAGAATACTTTGTACCCCTCCTTTGACCTCATCTTTGGATGAGGGAGTGAAGGAAGAAGAAAAGAGAATTTTTATACTTTCTGTTTCCTGTGCCACTGAATGTGTGTTTGCTGTAGAGGTGTGTGCACCCCAGTAGTTCCTGTAGGAGTCAGCCAGCTCGTGAGACATGTTTGTGTCAGAGCCCATGCGGAAACAAACACTGAGAATTTTATTTGCTGTTGTAGAAAGAGTCAAATTCTGCTCTGTTACAACAATACAAATCTGAAATTACTGTACTGATGTTAGTTACTCTTCCAGCATAGGGAAGCAGGAGTTGATGGTCACTTTCTCAGCTGGAGGATTCTGTGCCTGTGACTGTTTGGCCATTGACAGCTGTGGTGATGAGAGCCAGTCCTCCCTCTGAAACTGTTCCTGGAGTAATGTTTTCAGTAATGCTTGGAATAGCAAGGAGGGGGAGATGCTATTATAACCATTCTGATGTGGCCAGTTTCCATTACAGTGCTGCAGAGCACTTGTGGACAGGGACGGTTAGAAGCCCATGCTTTGAGAGAGGGAAATACTTGTACTGCTTTTCTACTCTGCATCAGCTGAGAAGAAGCTGCAGTTTCCCCTCTTAACTCAGCCTCCCTTGGTGCCAGAACACTCCTTCCTTCTGCCTCACTGCATGAGACTGTTGGGACACTTCAGCTGACCCTCCCCTCCCATTATACTTTCCCTGACAGAAGGTCTTGAAATCCTTGAATGAAAAGGCATGTAGTTGGGCCTGGCTACCTCAGCTAAACCATTTTTGCTTTTCTCTTTTTAACAGCTGCTGACAAAATGATCTGTTTCTTCTGAAGTACCCACCATGTCCACAAGAAGCAGTGGTATGTCTTAGGCAGGTTATTTACTTACATATCCACAGCTATTTCCAGGTGCAGAAGAGTCATGCAGTGCAGAAAAGGCACACATGGTGATCCTACGCCTCTGTCCAGGAGCGCAGAGATGAGGTGCAGCCTTTGATGTTAATGCAGAAAATGTTTTTCATCAGTGCAGGCCCAGCAGTTGTCTTGAAAATATTTTCCATTGGTGTGATTGTTTGCTTTCCAACTCTGCGTGCTGGCAGCCCAAAGCATATGTTGAAATCCATATGGATGCTCTGTCTCTGTACCGAGTTCCCTGTTACTGCTTTTCTGGTTCAAATATAATCTTGCTTCTTGTCACAATTTGGAGCAGTTCCAGTTGGCTGTTGGACTCTGAAGATACTCTCACTCCCTACCACCTGCCATGGCGATATGCCAAATATGCATTGGTTTTGAGTCTGCCTTGTGATTACTTCACTTTAGAAAAATTTTGTGTAACTTGCAGCCTCGAAAGTTAGAAATTGGTTTTCAGAGATTGGGGGCATAATTGAATTTCTAACCATTTTCATTAAAGTTAGGAAAATCTGAGTTTGAAGGCAAGCCATCATTGCTTTCACTGGTGGAGATGAGTATGTATTCAAATTCATGTATTCACTTTTGCTTTTTTTAGAAGCTGTTCTGTGTTGCCTTTGCAGTTACTCTTCAGCCATCACAAACCCTGCCTGAGCAAAGATGTGAATTCTTAGTGCAGAACAAAAATTATGAAGCACCGGAGCAGAAGTACAAAGTGATTAAAAAGAAAACTAACCATCCTCTCCCACCTGGCCATCTTTATCCATCATAAAGATACAAGACTAGAGCACGTATCCTGTTTATTTGCCTTTTGGAGGTCACGTCTAGCTTGCTTTACAGAGGCCAGACTTGTCTTTGCTACCCCAAAAGCTATTTGAAATAAGAAATGGGTTCTCTGTGAGTTGCAGATAATAATCTCCCTCTTGACTCTGCCCAATTGATTTTTGACCTGTTTATTCCAACAGAGAGTGTGTGATTGCAGGGCAGGACATGAGGCTGCTTGGTGTCCCAAAGCAGCAGGGTTATGCATTGCGGGGAAGGCTGAGGCATTTCCATACAGCTCTGTCACAGCCCTCAGGGTTTGGCTGCAGGCACCTCCCAACTCTAGGGGAGACTTCCCACCTGAGGTTTCTCCTCATCCTTGCATGGACATCTTAGGACATGGAATCCTGGACAAGTTAACCGCTCTCTGGAAAACAACAGAGCTGTTAGTGCCAAAATAAAATCATATGGCTGCCTAAAATGGGGCAGCCTTCAGGTTGCTGCTGGACTGCACAGCTCCTAAAACTGCCGTTCCCAGTCCTGGGCACTGGGAGGTGGATGCACACTGGTGCTCCCAGCACATCGTGCTTTCTCAGAAGCTGAAGCAGAGGTAGCGCGTGGCTGTGCCTTGGAAGGGCAGTATGGAGACACCTTGGGAGGACTGCAGGTATGTTGATTTTTGTGTGCTTTTCCACCCTGTCACAGTGGGGATCAGCCCTCTTGGCACAGTTGAGCGTCTGCCCACTTCCTGTCCAGATGCTTTGAGCAGGCTGCAGCATTCAGAGAGGAGGAGGCTGATCTTCAGCCTCTGACTGTCAGGAACAAGCAGTGCTCTGTGACTGGCATGAGCCTTTACAGTGCCAAGCAAATTGCTAGAGAAGAGTAGCACAGAATAAACACAAACAATTGGATAGCACAGCCTGGAGAGAGCAGGTGCAGTGAAACCACTTCAAACTGCTCTCACAAGAAGATTTTACAAGAGAGCTATTAATAACTGGGGGGAAAAAAATAAGTGGCATAATTAATGTATCAGCTGCAGTGGAAATGTCTCAAAACAAGTAATATTTTAAAAAGAGAGCTCTGCTTTCTCTGTGAACTTAAATCAACACTTGTCCTGCCTAAAATTCTTTTGTGTTGACTGCAAGAAGTACTTGGATTTTAGAAGGGTATTTTCTAGTGTTGCAAAGCAATGCCATCTAGGGCATAGAGCATGACAGTTAGCAACAGGAATTCTGTCTGTCCTTAGTGACGGAGTTTCCTGGATTGAGTATTATTAACTGGTTCATCACATCTGCCTTAGGCCTCTTGGGATTTGCTCATTTTCAGTATCTGCTTCCAGTTCTCCAGACAATGCTGTTGTCAGTTTTTAGTGGATAGTTTTGTCTCAACTGGAACATAATGAATTTCTGTATGTACCTTAGTTCCTCCTTAAATCCTCTTGGTAGCTTTCATCTGTGCAGCACAGTAGGGATTATCATTGGTTTCTCTAATCTTTGGCTACTCGAGGAATCCACCATGGCTGTGATTACAGGCATGATACACTTAGGCAGCAGATTAAAATATTAAACCTAACAGGCCAGATCTTGTCATCCTTATCCCAAAGCTACTTACTGTGTTACTGAGGTTCTCCTGTTCAAACCAAGCTGCCTGTAGAATACTGGTGTGCATTAACTGAAATCATCTCAAGAACCTGGCCCGACTGCAGCTCTGTCCTCACTTCTGGCTGCCACAGCTCTCTCCAGGCTGAAGATGAAGGGCCAATTACAAGGTAAGAATATGCTTGGTTCGGTGGAGGTCTGTGGCAGTAACAACTTTTGAACCCTGACTCCCATATATTACATTTTACTTACCTCTCCTCTTGCTTCATACCATTTGACTTCATCATGCTTGGCCTTTCTAAGGAATGGTAGCAGTATTTAGTGGTACTTTAGACTTTGCTCCCCACTGGAGAATAGCAAGTGCTTTAACTCTCAAATAAAACTCAGGATGTTCTTTAAATTCCCAAGACTGCACACCAGCATCTGGACCTGCTAGCTTCTGTAAGAGTTACACTTGGAGCTGGTCATCCTCTAGTTGCTGGCCTTGTATGATTTTGTTGTTTCTACAATCAACTTCAAATTGATGGCAAAATACTTGACTAAAACTTGAAATCACAGTGGGAAATAATACTTTCACTAATAAAGACAAGAGCTTTTAACAAAGCTACAGACATTCTTTCCCTTCCCCTTGACTAATGACATTCTTGTTGCTATCTGAGCATCAAGAAGGTCTGATTCTCCTCCAGGTTCGTAGTTGTCTGGTCTGGCTTCCAAGAACATAGAACAGCATTGCCTGTGGGCACAAAAATGCACATACACCCAGGCATAGTGAAGCACTGCAAGTCTGGGGAAGCAAGGGTTAGATGTTAACAGTATTAATTAGGAAGGAGAAAATACATTAGTAATTAAATTTTTAGTGTCTAGTTAAACTGTACTGTTAAAACATGATGGTAAAGTGACTAATTGGTTCATCCCAGTTCTCCCTAGTGATCTGTTGTCCCATAAATTGCTATGGTGTATGTCACTTCTCATTGTAACTGGAGATGTGAAGCACAGATGACTTTATTGAGCAAACAGTTTTACAGCCAAACTACAAACACTGTCTTCTTTCCTCTTCACTAGTGTAAAGATAAAAGGATGACTCACAATCATTACTTTGCTGTAAGTTAAGACAGCTGTCTGAGGACTGGAAATGCCAGCCAGTGTATTTTGGGAGGTGATGGGAGCATGCTCTCATTTGCCAGGACCCCATCCACCAGGCAGAGGCTGGTTTACTTGGTAGCTGGTACTTCCAAGTACTTTAAAACTGACGTCCAAACTTGGACCAACTCAAGTTGCCGTGTCTCAGTGCTGGCTCTGAGACAGCATCAGTGATGCTGAATTTAGGTGGACTGAGGAGGCAAATACCCAAACACAGGTGCTACCCACCTTTTCTCCTACCCACACAGTGTCACGTAAAAAAATGTGTTCAGCGGTGGGATCAGAATATGGCTCTGATCCTTCCCAAGTTCCTGAGAATTATTCGGAGCTAGTGTCTGGCAGTCCTTGTCTCCCTGGACAGAGGTCTCATCACTAGTCGCATGTTACTTTGGCTTGGGCTGTAGAGAATGGAATAGCTTTTGGCAAATACACAGCTGGAAGGAGCTCTCATTGGCAGCTGGAGGCTTGTCATTGTGCCTCCTCATCTTGCTCCCTGATGTAATGAGGCTGCTGAAGAAGGAGATGGGTCAGATGCCGAGGCCTTCACATTTTCCTTACACAATGCTCAGAGAGGGCGGGACGTGCGGTGCCTTTGTGTTCTTTGGCCTGCACTCTGCAAGGAATTTCTGAAAAACTTGGGGTTCTGGTCCACACACTCTTAGGGACCTGAGTTATCAAAGTGCTCACACATCCCTGTATGGGTACATATTTTATTTGAATAATTATTAAAAAAGTAAACCCAACCCATCTGAAATTAAAGAGAGGGAAGGTAAAAAGTAAGTGCTGCAGAGCTGGAAATGCACCATGTCCACCTATTCATTTTCTGGCTGTCAGGAAGACTAGCTGCTGTCAGAACTCTTATCAGAGCCCCACCATGGAGTATCGACATGAGGGAGTGTTGCAAAACTGCTGGCCAGATCTACTTTCATGGGACAAAGCTGAGATAAAGGGAAGATGTGGAACAAGGAGAGATTCTGCCTCACTGTACACAGCAGATCATACCTGAGCACAGAACAACTCGGGATCCCAATTCCAGCCTTGCTACAAAAAGCTAGTCTTGCAGAAAAACTAGTTCTGTGGGGTTTTGTTCACTTGCTGGTTAGTAGGTTTGGTGAGGTTTTTTTTCCATGTGTGTAATTATGTCTCCTCTGCTCACTGTATGAAAAGGTAATTAGGAAACCTAAACAAAATATTTTAGTCTGTTGAGCTCTTTAGCAGTTTTTGCTGTGCTTCCTTCATGCAGTTTGATTCCCATCTCCCTCCTCTCTTGCTGTAAAACATAGCTGAGTGCAAACCAGAACAAGAAATCCAGCTTGAAGGCCAAAGTGTAATACACATAATACTGCCAAGGATAAGATTTTGAATGTACTGAAGTAATTGCTGTCACATGCTGTAAACTGAAACACATCATGTTTTCAGGTGAGAAAAGATCACTCTGCAGTCATCAGAGGCTGTGGGGGTGGATGCACCTCCATGGCTGGGAGATGGCACAGGGGCCCCTGTGGTGCAGCAGCAATGTGTTCAGCTCGTGGGAGAGAGATCCCAGTGATTCATCTGTCTTTCCTGTAAAAAAAGTGCTGCAGTTTCTCTTCTCACTCCCACAGAGCTCACAGCAATGTGACAAGCATCCAGGACAGGAGCCAGTGCAAGAGGAAAGTCTCCTGATGTAGGAATCTTGGCTATCATGAGAGAAGTTAGCTGAAGGAATTAAAAATTGCTGCTCATTGCTGCAGTTGCCACAGTGTAACAACAGATAAACAAGTCTGTTTTCTATCCCATCAGTATTTCCTCAAGACACTGAAGATCCATCCTGGTAATACTGTTTTCCTTTATACTCATCATGTCATTTTTATAGCTAAAGTACATACTCCCTAGGCCCAGTCAAAACCAAATTACGTGGGAAAGCTTCCCTCATCTCTCCTGGGTATATAAAACAGCAGCCTGGGGAAAGCTATGTGCCAGTCTTGTCCAGACTAGTCAAGTGCTCTGGGGCATCCCACCAGTGCTTAAAGCCTTCTGCCTACACATTAGCCCCACACCTGTACGATGGGAAATACAGCCCAGCCATTCAGGGCTTGGGAAAAACTGTTCTTCAGGCTTAGTGTCTTTATAGAAAACCATGCCAAGTCTATCTCACACCTGGACTGAGGGGAGGGATCTTGGATAAATAAGAAACACAAGTCATGAAACTTGACCCCATTCTTTGGGTTTTTCAAAGGCTGTATATGGCAAAGGCTTTTCCAGTGAGTTTCCCCCAGTCCTTAGAGGTGAGTTCTGCTCCAGTTTGGCAGGGTTGGCTATGTCCTAACCTGCCTCTCCTTTACTGCCTTGTTTGCTTGTGTTTTGTGCTATGACTGGCAGGCTCCCCAGTGAACTACTCTTAAATGTTTTTGGGGCCACTCATGTCTCTCCCCACCTCTGTGAGTATGGTCACAAGCTCTGATAGCTCTGCCAAGCCAGGCACTGCAAAACAGGACTTCAGTACCTTCTTCTAGGCTACCTGAATAAACACCAGCAGCTTCCAGAGGACTGAACAGTCAGTCACAAGATAGCTTGTGAGAAATGCATTTTAATGCCACGATTCTTTGTGGTATTTATGCAGGTGGAACAGGTCTCAGAGGCCCTGGACACAGCTTGCAGAACTCGCCACTGCTGTCACAGCTGGCAGGCAGGATTGCTTCAGCTGCCTCCAGCTCACGCCAGGAAAATTTCACACCTCTCTGTCAAAAGGCAGCTCTAGATTGCATGGAAGCTGCAAGAGAAGCCGCTCAGCGGGACCAACCAGGTCTGTTAGGCCTGAAGAGTAATGGCAACTTACGTGGAAGCGGTGGATTAATATAAGTCTTGGAAATAAGACAGCATTCCTTCATCCTGTTTCCTCAAAGCTAGGTACGTACGCACCTTTCATGTGAATGGTCTGGATTTTGGAATTGCTTATATCCTCTTTAAGCAGATTTTTCTACTGCTTGCATGTCTTTGAACGTGTTCCTAACCCGGCTTGGCACAGCAGCTGCCTCCTCGCTGTGGGCTCTGGCATTTCTAATGGACACTATTTACAGAGCAGGCAGCTGCCAGAATGGAAGGGAAACGTTGCTCTCACTGTTTTGCTATTTAAATAACTTGCCCTGAAATAATTCTAGTAAACCCCTGAAACACTGAAGTGCACGGATCCTGGAAGGAGCTGTGGAAAGCGCCGATGCTGTGAGTGATCTTAACCAGCCCGCGGGCCCCGCTGAGTGCACTGAGCTCATGGGCCGGATCCTGGGGCCAGGCAGAGCTCTGTGCGAAGGACGGCGCGGCCCCCGAGCAGGTACCGGTGAGCCTGGCCCTGTTCCCATTCCCATTCCGGCCGCGCTTCCCGTTCCTATCCCGGCCTCGTTCCAGCCCCGTCCCGGGCGGGGGGCGGGCCGGCAGCGGCGCAGGCGCAGACACAGGCTGAGGCGCAGGCGCAGACACAGGCTAAGGCGCAGACACAGGCTGAGGCGCAGGCGCAGACACAGGCTGAGGCGCAGGCGCAGACACCGGCTGAGGCGCAGGCGCAGACACAGGCTGAGGCGCAGGCGCGGCGCGGGGCCCGGCGTGGGGCGGGGCGGGGCGTGGGGCGGGGTGGCCGGAGCCGCCTGCCCGGGCGGCCGGGGCAGCTGCGGGTCCTGCGGCTCCTGCGGACGGCGCTGCCCGTGGGCGCGGGAGGTGAGTG